>JAIEZT010000441.1:23968862-24468288 GCA_019594935.1 Periophthalmus modestus
GCACACCGACTGATTATATTAAAAATCCTTTATTGCATAAGTAGGGACACCAGTGACACAGCGAAGTGCTCTACCTCTTCTAATTCATTTGTTTAGTCTTGGTTTAGACCTGATTTATGGGGCAGATTTAGGCTCACTTGAGATTTGAGCCCCTGCAGTGTGATTATAGCCTAAATAAATGCTTTTATTATCAAAAACTAGTAAAAAGTAAAACGCGAAATGAACTATCACATGGAGCCAGACAATAGAAAAATATCCTGGCTTATAAAAACAGCAGATGCAGCCCCTGGTATTATTTTTGGGCTTTTCGTCTCTGTGTGAAGTTTGCATATTAGGTTAGAGTGGGCTGTCTCTCATTGTGCATGCGGGAGAACTGATGATGACTCTATGTTGCCCCTAGTGAATGAATTAGAGAATTGATTCTGTGTTTATTTCTTATGATCCCAATCAAATAACCAAAAGAGAATTCACAAGTGATAAAAACAGCTGTAGGAAGAAAAGAACGAAAGAAAGATTTCTCATCTCCAGTAGTCTCAAGGGGGTATGTCAGCAAAAACATCAGAAAGGCCCAAATTCATATTATGAAGTTCAGATACAGCTCATTCAGTGCTTTATTATCCATATTTCTTTTTAGCTAAGACTTGCTTGCTGTTCTCTGTTAAATTCCACATATTTCTAATGAGTAGTTGCAATAATATTTCAAAATGTACTCAATCTTGACATAAAATTTATGCTTTAAGTTACAACCAGAAAATTAAGATGGTGCGTACAATATATTTATGAAGTCATGCATTGGCAGTCTGGACCTCTGCAGGCAACAGAAGCAGAGATGCAATGCAGTGCAATGAAAGAAACATAAATAAAAAGATGATTTGGAGAAAAAAAGTGTTGGAAATGCACATGCTAGACTATGTGCTAAAAACATCTTTCCCTTAGAAATAAACAATAATCTGCCAGAGATGGAAATCTGCGTAATGAGGGCTCTGCAAAAACAATTATGTAATGATCAAGATAACAAAGACGTATTGTGCCCGGGGTAAAAAGGTAAAAGTGTACACAAATCAAGACAAAATTTGAGAGGGACAAACAACACGAGATGGATAGATAGGTAGAGGGACAGAGAGGGAGCGAGAGAGAGAACTAATCTGCATGTTCTTTCTGTGTAATAGGCTCTCTGGCATTTGTCTATAAAAACACTTGTTTGGGTTTAAACAGTTCAGTATAAACAGAGGCTTTATTTAAACCTCCTGATGAATTAGAAACATAACGGGACAGAAATAGCTTCATTCGAAATAATATTAGCCAGACTGCCTATTACAGAAAAAACAAAACGTGATACTGTCATGTGCTCCATCAGCCATAGTGAGACCATAGTTACAGGCTAAAAGCTACATAAATTACAAATGAATAAATAATAATTACAACAATAATTGCACAGATTTTGTACATTATGTTTATCTAAATGCATGCAAATCTGTTAGATTTCTGTTGACAAAAGGACAAAAAAAAAAAAAAAGACTTTTGAATGTGTTTCCCTCCTGCTTCTTTTAAAATGCATGCAGAGATCTTATCTCTATTTTAATGTTTGATTTACTTCTAGGACATGTGATAAACTATTTTTCTGCTCACGCACATATTCTGTTTACACGTTTAACGCTATTTGGTTGAAAACTGCAATCTAGCGTTATTTTAATGTGGCAATAAAATGAAAAAATACAGGCCACGGCAGTGCTTACCAAATGTGTGGATCTTATACTAAACTTTATGTGAGCAAAAGTTGCCCAAATATCATAAAAATATTACTTTATAGCAATTTAGTTTAATACCCGAACTTTGGAAGGCAGTAAGATATGTAGGTTATAAGCGAAATTTAAAGAATTTTACCATCTGATCACAGTTTTTATCTTGTTTATGGGGGGAAGCATGGAGTTCAAAGGTAACCTCTAAACCATCTGGGCATCTGGCATTTTTGCAACACATGAAAGGTAACTCTGTGCATTTGTGACCAGCCCTCTTTTTCTAAAGCTAAACAGGGTTTTGCCGGGTTAGTACTTGGGTGAGAGACACCTTGAATACCAGAGGCACAGTCAGGAGCAGTGGCTCTAGTGCAAACTGCCATGGTGTCCTTGGGCAAGACACTTCCTGAATCAGGTGTGATGGAAAAAATAATATTTTTGTGAGGTTCAATATCTTATGTCACGTCATAAGCAACTTTGCTGTTGAGAAAATCCCTTATAAGACCCATGCATTATTATTGTGCAACAGTAGCAATTCACTTTAAAACCAGAAGTTTAACAAAGTGGAACATAAAAGGAAACTTCATGTCCTCGGGATAGCAAAGTCTTTGTAAAGGTAAGATGGACTATTCAATTGATTTGCAGCTGTACATTCCATTTGCCTCAACAGCAGCAAGAAAGAGCCAGGTTATACAGAAATGCCTTTAGGGATACACTACTGCAGTTATAGGTGCATAAAATACAAATAGATGGCAGGTGCTCCCTTATCTCTCAGCAAATGGGTGTTAATAAAGTAGCCTTTAGCCTATTCCAGATTGCATTGCTTTTAACCCCACAATAGCCAAATTTACATTCTGATAGTGTTTAGCTACTTTATCCATAATGAAATAACCAAGCGAGTGCATTTATCTTATCACCAGCTTGTAAAATTCAGGAGGAGTACAGCAGAATAAATGAATAAACACATACACAAATATGCACTAAATTAATATTGATTAAATATTCCGTATAAAACTTTCTTCCCGGCTGTAATTGGTTAGACCAGCCAGAACTACATTTCCCAGACGGCACCGCGGCAGGATTTCCTGTTCTCCCATTGGTCCGTCTCTCTCTCGCGGCGGAGGCAGACATGAGGCAGTGCTGAGGGTCCGGAGGAGAGCTGCTGAAATGAGGTGCTCACACGGAGGAGCTCAGACCGCAGACAGGCACTCACAGGCGGCCACAGAGACGAGGCTCCTCCGGCTCCTCCAGGCTGCTCCCGCCGACTGAAGAGGCTGTCCATGCGGAGGCTAGCGCTCGCTCTGCTGCCTTGTGCCGTCGCCCTCCTGGTGCACTTGTGGTTGGTCCAACGACGCTCCGCAGACCCGGTGGACAGCAACACAACCTCGGGTACTTTTCTGCCTCTTCCCGGGGGCTTTTTCTTCCAAGATAACTTTGTTTTGCCAGCTTGGATTTGGCTAACTTTACGCGTACGTATTGGGGTTGTCCGTTAGCGTTGGCAGTTGGACTAGAAACAGGTAGTTGACTCGTAACGTTTCTTTTATTGTTCAGTTATGGTCGTAGCTGCGCGTGGGACTTTATTTTTAAAGCTAATACTAAAATGTGAGAGTTCAAGAGTGCTGGGCGTTGGTGGGATCAAGCCAAGTTTCTCTGTTTTAATGTGCATCTCTTTGGGCTGCAGACTGCTCTCCACTTCTCAAAGCTCGCTAAAGCCTACAAATAATTCCACATTCTTGCAGACGTGTGTATTTTTTAGTTTTTGACTAGAAGATACGCCTTTTGATCAATTATGCATCTTGTTTGCCGCTAACAGTCATTTTTTATTCATTCATTTCGGACATTTACATTTTGGCACTCTACACGTTTAGTAATTGAGTTTTTGCTCATTGTCTGGTATTTTTAATTGCCTAGGAAACACCAGCGTAGGGTTTCTGAATTGAAAGACAAAATGCATAAGCTCTGGATGATGATATAAATGGCAATAGTATTGTTTGAAATAAATTATTACCCTTTTCTCTTTTACTAAAATATTGTCTTATTGTGTAAGGGCACAGCCTGTTTCCTAAGAGGAGCTAGATATTTCCATTACATTGATAGTAGGTACTGCATAAATATTTGATGACACTGAATATAAGCTACTTTATCTTATAGTCAAGTGTGGCATAGCAGTATCTATTAGGCAGACTGTACAGACTGATGGATTTCTATTGCTGAGTGAAAATTATCCCTATTTTTTTTTCTTCATGCTGATCGATCACAATTTTTGATATGCTTTTTTCATTGAAATGCAGCTTAGCCTGTCACTATAATTACAATATTGACTTATCGTTCAATATATGAAAGCTGGAACAATATATTTTACGGCTCAATATTTTGTGTGTGTACAATTTCTTTGCAAAAACAGGTTGATTTGTGCTATTTTTTTTTTTTTTTTAATGTGAAACGGTAAGATTTGAGCTGTAGAGGGTTGAATAAATAACTTGTATGTCTAATTGTTGGTTCATCCTGCTATTTAGTTGTTGCGGCTCATGCCTTTTAATTATACTGTCTATTTAAAAATAGGTTCACTGGAATTGTCCCGCTTTGTGTCAGTGGCATAAGGTAGTTTCAATATTATCTTATATCACAATATTTCTCTGTAGCGATATATATCGTGCTTCAGATTTTTTACCATGACAGGTCTAAATTGGGCATTTTATTACAGGGCTTTTTTTTAATATAAACTTCATTTTAAACAACAAATAGACTTTTAATCCAAACTTTAAAGTAATTTAACACAAAAATAATCTATTTTATTTTATGTTCAATTTCAACTACCAAAAACTGGCTGTAGACCTGATTCAAATGTTGATTAAAAACCCCATGCCAATTGTAATTATGTGATCTGCAACTGTTTTGATCAAGCTTAGATTCAAGTTTGATTAATTGTATATTTTTTTTACAGTTATAACTGAACAGATATCAAATTATCTTGACCTAAAAGGGTTTTTCATGCAGCATTGATTCATTGGTGAGACTTGCAAACAGTAGTTATTTTCCCTTTTATTTTGTGACAATAGTGCAGTCAGTATTGATCTGTATTTAGCTTTTTTTTTTTTTTAAATAAAGGAAATAGACCTCCTCAAGGAAAACCGACTCTTGTGTTACATGACTTTCAGATTGTAAAATGGCTGACTGCGTATAGTGGCAGTTGTTGCTTTTCCACATAAAACCTTCATTGCGCTGTTGCAGTAGAAGTTAACCGCTACACGAGGAGTTTATATGAAGGCAGATGTCAAATGCATTTAATAGGTAATGATGAATATTCATTTGCAGCTGATCTACCATTAATTATAAAGTATTAATCTGTTTGCAGAGGCTCTTGTGAAGGTGCATTGTGGCAGACTGGTTATCATTTAAATCCCTGTGTTCTGAGGGTGCTTATTTTCAGGTTCTCCCTGTATCAAGCTACATTCGTCAATCAGGGGAACATTGACTTGAGAAGTGAATAGGATCAATTGTCTTCATAGCACCTGTTAGTTAAAGGGTGGGTTTAATTAACCACCAAAGTCAACAATTTGTCCTCAATACAGATGTATTGGAGGTAGGGCTCCAACAAATAATCCATCAAGCCTGTACAGACTCAGATACATATTTTAAAAAACATAGCATAGCAATAAAGAAAATGGCATTATTAAATCAAAATGTCAAAAAATAATCACCACATTCTAATTTTCATCTATTATACACTTAAGTTGGGAATATTCGTTATTCAGAAACCATATTTCTACCTTTATGTGGTTGATAATGTATGGACTTTATTACATTGTACAATAGAAATAATCGTTTGACTAGTCGACTAAAATTAAGCGCTGACTTGTCAACTACTAAAATAATCGTTAGTTGCAGCCTTAATTAGAGGCAGGAAATGGGTTTGTTCCTGAATAATGTTGGTAAAAAGACCAGAGACTGCATCTCTTTTGGGTGTTCCCGCTCTGCAGTATCCAATCCCCAAACTACTGAAACTCAAAATTTACAATACCTAAAGGTGCTGTATATAACATTCCTGGTGGTATAGGAGGATTAGTCTCCATGGAGAGGTTATTGCTTTGCCTTGAATGTTCCACAATGTTATGGCATTGCACTCATCTGTTTCTATGCGGACAAGCAGATGATGCCACCAGACCAAGGAATAGGTTAGATCTGTGGAGAGGTGAGCACACTCACACCAAGAAAACATGCTTGTTAAGGTATTTTTGAGCAATAAAACACCTGCAATAAGTGAAAGCAGACAGACCAGTTAAATGCCATTTGGCGGTACATTTCAGGCTGTGCAGTAACATCTCTATGGGGACAAGCAGATGGATGACCCCTGCTAGAAAAGTTATATACTGCTCCTTTAAAAAGTAAATGCATAATTCTATTCTGAAAATGTCAGAAAGGGACCAGTTACAGAACTTTAAAAATTTGATTGACACAACTCACCATCTCGATCAAGATATGATGATATTAACATCACTCAAGTCAATATAAGAAGAAGAAATATAGTCATTTCTTATAAAACGTTGTGCTTTTTTGGCTGAGAGATGACATTTATCCCTTGAAAAGTATTTATCTTGAGCCTGTATCTTTATGTTGTCTTTTCAAATGTCTCTCTATACTGTCTTGAGTGCTTCTAGATTTGATTTCTCCTTTACAGCATCTGCAGTTGTATGCATTCTAGTAACTTAATCCCCCTTTCTTTCTCCTTAGACTTTTCTTAAAAACTGCCAAGAAAGAAGGTTCAGTTTCAAATGTTGAAATCCTAACCTTTATTGTTTTGACTGGTGTAGGGCATGGTTTCTCTGCCACATGAGGTAACCGTCTGGAATTTCCATTTCAAAAGCAGCAGTACTTAACTTGCAGATGAATATTTGATTGTGTTGCAGACGAAGCGTTGCCATTCTACGATGTTTTGGTGGGAGTGCTCTCGGCTCGGCACCATCATGAGCTGCGACAGGCCATAAGAGACACATGGCTGGGCTACCTGCAAAGTCACCCCCGCTTCCAGCACAGGTGCGCCCCCCCAGTGTCCATCCTCACCCCTGTGTCCCTCCTTTGTTGTCCCTCACCTCCTCTTTGTCTCTTATCTCATCTGTCCCTCCTCTGTGCTGGCAAAGATGAGCATGCTGGGTACTTGGATATGACTTGACAATGAAACTATAATTATTTTTGTCTTTTTGCAGATGGTCATCTTTTAATTTTTTCTAATTCTAATTGTGAATCACCACAAAAGACATTTTATAGATTAATGGGAAATTGGAATCATGTAGTAATCTTAAGGGTGAACTATAACTTTTTTAGTAAGGGATCTGTCACCATGGAGTTATCATTGCTTTTCCTCGAGTGTTAGGCAGTATGGCATTAGACTTCTCTATCTCTATGATGACCAACAGGTGATTTGAAGTAATTCTGATTCTAAAGCAGAGGTGCCCAAACTTTTTTTTATCGAGGGCCACATCTCAAATTCTCAATTCGAGGCAGAGAGCCACAGACCGGTCAATACAGATCAATGAGTGCGGTGCTTTAAACACAGCTTTGACAGAGCCGCTGTATATTAATAAGGCTTGAAACACATTCACATTTTAGGTCTGTATCACAATGGAATGTGATGTTTGAGGATATAGTGGTAGAAATAGTTTAATTTGCTGTTGAAAGTACTGCTTATGATCAATTGGACCAGTTCAGCAGGAGGCCTGAGGGCCTATAAAACTGGTCTGAGGGCCGCATTTGGCCCCCGGGCCATATTTTGGACACCCCTGTTCTAAAGCCAAGTTACAGGTCAGATCTGCGGAGAGGCGACCTTTCACACAGGAAGAATGCATGTCTTTCAACGTCTTTGTTTACATAAAAACCTATAAATGAATAAATGCAAGCTAGATGAGTTCACATTACTCCATGGAGACAATAAGCAAAGCCTCCACCAGAAAACTTACTTGTGAAAGTAAGTGTTAAATGTCAATATGAAATATTTTAAGCATCTTGTAATAATGTGAAGCCTTGTTTATACAGATGAGTAAACTGTGCAGATGAATACAACAAGAATCAACAATACAAAAGCAGGACTAAATCATCTGAAATTGTGTCAAAATCATGACCAATTTAAGACTAAACTTGGGCTTGCTTCAGTGTCACCTGTGCACTGTGTCTGCCTCTGTGCTCACCTCCACATCTCCTGTTATTGACCGTCCTGTTCATTTTTAAGGGTCATATGCCCACAGATGGAGGGGAAAGGCTTGTCTTATTCTCCTCGGGCCTAAAGGTGATGGCTGCTGCAGTATTGTATAAGAAAAACAAGTGCTGTGGATTGAATAACTGTGTTGAAAATGTATGTAGACTTGCTAAACTTTAGTGAAAGTTCTCTTAAACCAGGTCTTAACCAGAACTGAATGTGGGAGATCTGGACTAAGATCGAGCCAAACCAGTATTATTATTAAACTAAAACTAGGACTCAACCATGCATAAATCTAGTAATCATTCATGTTAGTTAGGGGTGGGCGATACTTGTATTTTTTTTTCCTCTTCATGAATATTTTTTTTTCCTCATTCTAAAAAAGAAAATATGTGGCTTTCAATATTAATTTCATGAACATGCCAGCCAGACTTATAATCAATGCCATTCAACCCCCCAAAATAATCAAAGTTTGAGCTCCTTGAAAAAACATGCCTTTACCTGTCAAAAACCCCCAAGCCAATGAGTTGCAATGACTAAATCTCAAGTCTATTAAAATAAATTATTTGCACAACCCTAATAGTTTTGTATTTTATCACTTGTATAATGTTGTTGAAATTGAGTTCATGTTAAACTCACTATTCACTCTATTATCCTGCACATCCTGTACCTAAAATGCTCTGAGCTCCTTGCTCAGTGCCCATGTGGACCGCTTTATCATTCTGGACGGCTGATATTGTGATATTGTTCTTAGCTGTTTCTTCTTTTGTCCATTTCTACGGCTCCTTCACAGATGTGTGCTCTGATAAGGTGTGATGGCCTTTAAGCAACCCGTGTCGCCATGGTAACGGAGGTGTCGAGATGGACAAGCTTTAGAAATGCCTATCTCCTGAGTCCAATATCACTGCACAAAAGACCGATTCAACAAAGTCCTCCGAGTGTGTTCTTGGTTCGTGCTATTTATGTTTTCTATGTTTTTTCTTTTAGGGTGGGGGTGAAGTTTATTGTGGGCAAACAAGGCTGCCCCATACCAGAAGAGGACAGAGAAGACCCCTACTCCTGCTCCCTCCTCAACTTCACAGAGCCAGGTAAGAACAATATTGCCAACATCTTGCTTCAATATAAGTTTTATGCAAATTTGAAGTAAGGTGTAAATATGCTGTCAATCTCTAGTGCTTTGTTATGAACAGTATACTATTTTTAGACTGGCATTTTAAAGTGCACTACCTTACACTTATCTCAGTGGAGAATGTTCCAAAGTATGGTATCATCTCCATGGAGACAAGCAATATAGGCCAAGTTACATGTCAGATCTGCGGAGAGGTGACCCTAATTATCAAGTAAGGTGATGTTTTTCTTGGTATTTATTTTCTAAGTATGTATTTTACCAATTAAAACACAGTTTTTGTGTTGTGTGTTTGTTATGTTGTTGAGGTGCCTCTTGATTATTATCTGATTTCTGGACATTTAAGATGATTGTAACGACATGTAAAGCGATCAGAAAGGAATCTGATGATTTTACTGTTTACATGTAATTTTTTATAAACTTATTATACCAAAATTGATGATAATGTGATTCTGATTGAGCATGTAACTGCTGCCAACTTTAATCTCAAGAATAGTTTAAAAGTATTTTACCAGTGAAAAATATGAATCAACGCTAACTTCAGAAGTAGAAAATTTGGATCAGTTTTGTTTTCCACATCAATACAATGCACCTCTTTGTTCACTGCCTTCTTTGTTCTTTAAAACCTGTTCACGACTTTAGCGTTGTTCTGCTGCAAATAAAGTATTTATAATGGTTTTTATAAAGGACACTGTGACCTGTTGAATATAATGAGCCCAGTCTTGCCCTTGGACTTTCAGTTTCTTAAAGCTCACCAAGATCGCGCCTTTGGGCAAACTATTCGGCATGCAATCAGTGACTTATAAAACCTGTACAAAATGATATGACTTCACACTACTATTACCAGCACGGCCTTTCCTCTGGTATTTTAAGCAAATAAATAAGGATGAAAATGGAAGTTGCATTGGTTACTTGCATATCTGAAGGTGCACTGTGTAACATTTCTGATGGAGGGTCCGACCTGCTTGTCTACATGTAGATTTATTGTCTGCCCTGAAATTTTTTCTCACAATAAACTTCTCTTGCATTTATTCAGTTACAGATTTTTCTTTTGTCTTGGATAATGTAACAATATTTCTCTGGAGACAAGCAGGTGGCGGACCTTCTACCAGAGAAGTTACTTAGTGCACTTGTTATGCCTGGGATATGTCACTTGGGCACTATGAGTAGACAATCCCATTACACTGATGCAGTATACATTATTGATTCTTACATTTTGAATATTAATACATTAAGTCTTAAAAAAATCATGAACAAAAATGCTTGACAACTTAACAAGGTTACAGTAAACATCCTAACCCAATATCCATTATATATTTCTTACAGATTTTATAACGTACATCTAGAAAACTCCAACTGTTAACTTGATCTCTGCAGGAAATTGTGCTTAAGTGGGTTGCGCCTTATAATAGCTACACCTTAATTCATATTAGTAAAGCATGAACAAAGACTTTACTCATAATGAACAAATACTTTATTAAGAATGATTCAAGCTTAGTAACTACTTAATGAATACCTACTAACTTTTATCCATAACTCCTTAATTAAGTAGCAGAGATCAAGTCAGATGTTGGAGCCCTCTATATATTTCTTCATACTATACCGCACAGTGTCCTCTCCTCCACACAGAAGCACAGTCGTATATAGTGAGTGTAGCACAGTCGGCTCCACAGTGAGAGAGTGCTGGTTTTGATGTCCAATCAGAGTTCAGACAAGGTTTCAGTTTATAAAGAGTGATTCAGGCTTAGTAAATACTAACCCAGACTACTAACCCTAACCCCTCAATGAAATAGTCTCTAAGCCTGAATAATTCTTTTGCTTGCTCATTATGAATTGTCTTTGTTCATGCTTCATTAAGACTAATTAAGGTGTAGTTATTATAAAGTAGTACCCAATTAAGCACAATTCTCTACAGAGATTAAGTCAACATTTGTAGTTCCCTGTATTCCATCTAATTAAGTTGTTCTGATACCGATTGCTATACTATAGCTTTAAGGTTTAGAGATGGAACTGGACAATTTTTGCTCTTATCACCATATCAGCTATCAGCCTTAAATCTCAAACAGAGGCTGATATTTAGTTTTTGCCTAAAGAATCCACATAAAGCTCCATTTGAACACTTCAATGTGAACAAATAGCTGCACAAAACATGACTACACCACTCTCTTACAAGTGTGTGTGGTATAAAAAGGGCTTGGGGAGTTAGTCGTGAATTTAAAATACAAAATTTGGGCAAAACAATCAAAATCAGCCCCACATATCGGCCCAAAAAAATATCGGCAGAGCTTATCGGCCATCTGTTCCTCTAGATTCTGAACAATCAGTATCGGCACGGGCCATGAAAAAACCCATAACAGTCAATCTCTATAGTTAATACCCGATACCAGTGTAGATTGAAAGCATTTATTTTCAAAAATAAAATAATACAAATAAGACAAAAATGATGTAAATGTGCTTTGTAGATGTTTTTTTTTTTTTTTTTTTTTAAATCCTTCACGTAACTACATAATAATTTTGTATATAAATAAAAATTCAAACATTATAAGACTTTCTAGACCAGCTACGACCACTAAATAGTATTTTTACATCAACTAGTATGTTCAACCAGGATGTCATCTGAACTGATATTTGGAAGCTGATATCTGCAAATTTTTCAGGAACGGCTCCATTATCCAATACTAGTGTGGAATTGGTGCATTTTGTAACCCTTTAATTAAGTAGTTAGCCTAAATAAACTATAATATGTCTTTTATGCTTCATGAAGACTAATTAAGGTGTAGTTATTATAAAGTGGTACCCAGTTAAACACCATTTTCGAGTCAATAGTTAAATCTCTATATATTTCTTCATACACACCAGCACAGTACTGTAGCAGTGTGTAGTGACTCTGCTGTGAGAGTGGTGGTTTTGAAGTCCAATCAGAGCTTTTGTGCGAGTGTCAGCCGAGGTGTCCTGTGGGTGCTGCGCTTTCTTCCTCTGCTCAGAGACATGTGCAGCAGGTCTCTAATGGGGCCAGGACTCTCTTTAAAAAGAAATTGTCAATCTCAGTGGGACTTTCCTGGTTCAATAAAGGTCCAACAGTAACATAAAAATAGTCGTTGGAAGGAACCCAATTACACACATGCACTGAGCAGGCATAACATGGAAAGCACACTACACTATAGTTCAGTAGAGTGATACTTGGTGTGTGTTTTAATATTCTTTCAGAATCGGGATATATTTCTTGAGCAATTTGCCACATTTTTCTTTTTTACTTATAGTGTTGTCACAGTACCAAAATTTCCAGCTCAATGTTGACACAATGAAAAAGTTTTGATTTCTCAGTACAGTGACGCAGTTTTGAAAAAAACCCAGCAATATTATTCATTCACTTTTTTACACTAGAATGCCATTTTTATTCACAAAAGTATAGTAGTTTATTTAATTATACCATATATTGGTACCATTTCTTGTATTCATCTGTTGGGGCTTGTATTAGTTTATGTGTTCTGATACAGTTCACGATCATTCTAAAGCTATTCAGGAAAGGTTGATTTCTGTCCTGTGACTAACTTTTTTAGTATTGATACTTGCTCAATCAATCAGTCAATCAATCATTAATCAATATCACTTTATTTGCCCCCAAGGGACAATTTTAGCACATTGAGTAGTAAAATACAATGCTAATAGAAAGCTCACACAAAAGCCTCAGTGTAGGGCATCAGGTAGGGTCAGGGCAGTTTGAGGAGAGTAACAGCCCTCAGGACAAATGTGTTCCTCCTCAATGTCCTACAGCTTGGGCATCACAGCAACCTCCAGAGGGAGTCGGATTAACTCTGGAGACACAACAGGAAAGGTTCTTATAAGCCTCCATCGCAATCCGCTCTGTTGCTGTGGTCGATGATGAGAAGGGGCATTCCCTCAAATTGTTTCCTCTGGAATGTCTTTTGCCATATTTGCTGTAGAAAGTCAGTAGAATTTCAGAGCTAGCTGGCTAGCATGGCTAGCTCCATGCAGGGTTGCTATAGATACAGGAAAAAATGTCACACACCAATAGTCCTTAACCTTTGTCCTTGGTCAAAATCCCCAAATATTAAATAAAAAATGTAAGATAAAAATTTCAAAAACTGCTCAATGTGCTAGCCATTTAGCCACAAGAGCAGCCAACCATGACCATGGCAACCACGAAATGTCCATTAAGTATCCAATGAGTATCTAGTTTTAATACTGATTGGTATTAATTAGTAGCTGATATTTGATACTTTAAACAACCCTACTTTAACATATAGATCAGCATATGGATTTTTGTTTAACCTCCTTTGATAGATACTGACAGCTGCAGGCCAGGAGCTGCAGACTTGTCATCACAATTTGGCTCTTGTCAGACTTGATCAATTCCATGAACTGGCTCATTATTCTGGTTTCTAATGACAGAGCAGAGAAGCACAAAATGTTCACAATCTGCGTCATATACACTGCAGCCCACCCACAGCAAGTGTCACAATTCAAATAATCTGTTTTTTTTACAGTTGCTGGTCATAGTTGGAGTTTTTCATTTTGCTGTGAAGAGATACTTATATAATCACTTATACTTTACCCCGACTGCTTTAGTTTTCATGATTGGCATCTTTCTTGCACTCCCATTTAAAAATAAAGTAGATATAGTTCAATGTTGTATGATTTCCTTGATCTAACTATGTCATATTAAGCTGTACTTTGGTCTAGGCGCGCTTTGCTAATGAGTCTCCCACAAAGACACCTCAAGCCCTCAAAAATAATTGGATGTTTTTGCATGTGTTTGCGAGTCTGTATAGTAAAAAAGAAGTAGAAAGTACAAAAAAATACTATAATGATTATTTTAATAGTTGTCTAGTCACAATTAAGTTATATTACTATATTAAAGTTATGCATTGTGCTATTACATGACTATTAATGCCTTCAAATGCGTCTGTAAGACCCAGATTTTGGGATGGGCTCCAAGTCTGCCTCCCTAAATAAGAAAAAGCAGAAGAGCTAAATCAAATTAACAGTAAATTTGCCAAAAAACATATTTCAAAGCCAGTGCCAGACAGACCATTAGTATCTAAGTACAAGTCACTGTCTGTTGATCACATGTGCTATGCTTAAAATTCAGATTCAAGCGTAGGCAGAAAAAAACAGCAGAGGTGAAAGAAAAAGCGATAATAAATTTGAAAACATAAGTAAAGCATTTCTATTCAAGTGTAGCTACAGCTCAAGGACGCGTCATTCACTCTCAAGGCCAATGCAGGAGTGCCTTACTGTCAAGCTGCTAGGGACGTGTGCAAAACCACTCCACAATCGTACACGAAACCCTGATTGTCCATATGTGAAATAGCAGCTTGTCAGACTGAAATAGTGATTGTTGTGTTCAAAGCTTTTGAAGAGAAAGTACTTTTATGACAATTTTTACAGAGTTTCTAAGTTGGACTTTAAAAAAAAAATGTTTCTTGTCAAAATCTAATCTTTGAATTGAACAATTTCCAAATTCTACTTTGGAATTTGTTTTATTGTGATATTTGGCATAACTAACTTCTTCACAAGGCAGTAAAGAAACACTTTCTAATTTTAGTGGATTCTTAGATTCACTTTGCTTTGTGTCATTTGTATGATTTTTCATCCCTTGGAATTAAGAAAATTTATATCATCCTAATTATGAATACCGTAATTTCACGGCTATAAGGCGCGGTTAAATGTTGCGAACATCGCGGGAGCGATGGATGACAGACGGCGAACATGCCGCGCCGGGCAAGTTACGCCACGATTTGTTAATGGATTGTGGATGCTTGGGCTAACGGTGCGACTTTTGTATGTGTTAAATGCAGAAAAAGCACGAAAAAGCACCCGTAACTGAAGCTGCGCCTTATAATCCCGTGCGCCTTATAGCTGTGAAATTACGGTACTTATTAAATAATATGTATTCAACTATAACACATGCAGATCATAATGTTTCATTTTGTTTAAGGGAAATCAGAAAAATAAATAGTCAAAATTGGTAATGATATTTCAATTAGTATTTACTGTCAGGTGCCTCTAATACTCAAATATAAATATTTTTAATCTTAATCTTTGCAAATCAAAGCCAAATAAAAATGTACCCGTTTCTGTAAAAAAACGTCTCAGATATCTGACTAGAAGGGCACTAGGTGGCGATCTTAAACTTCCTCGGTCCAAGACAAGTTTTCTGAATTGAGCAGTGCTCTATAGAGCCATATTTCATTGGAATCAACTCTCCTGTTCTGCACTCACAATTGAAGTTAAACTAACAATACAATTACTGCAGATGACCATAAGAACATGTTTCAAAGTAAGATTTTCCTTTTCTTTATCATTGCAACCACTACCTTTATTACTTTGTTTTGTTATTCTTGACATTGTAAATAAGTAACTATTTTTATTGTGTAATGGTTATTTTTAAGAGGACTCCAGGAAGACTAGTGTCCATTATAATGGCATGTAATCAGGAGCCTAATAAAACGGTGAAACAACATGTGTGAGGTATGGATCAATGAGTATAGAATTTACCTCTGAACTAGGAAGATTCTTAACCTGGCTCATGCAAGATTGATATGTCTAGCACTCTGAATTGAGTTTCACATTTATCAATCTGGAACGGCTCTCACCGACAGAACGTCATGACGAATATTTGAATCTGATTGATCCAAGTGTCACAACAGCAGAACAAGCCCAAAAATTGAACTTTTGTTGCATCCAGTTGAGGGAAAAACAGACATCTTCCCTGTCCACGAATGCACAAAGCACTTCCCTCTGCACATTTTTCACAAACAAAATGTCTGTATTGTTGCAAAAATAGGCTGAAGTACATCTGTCGGCGTCGCCATATTTGTTTTGGACTCTTTGCCTTTGGCTTCTGCACAAACGTCACTGCTGGTCTGTCATTGGTCCATGCGCTGCTGGGCAAATTTGAACCTTACAGCACGAGACTCAAGATGGATTTTTTCGAGTTTGTGAACTCACAAATATCGCTAAAATCCACCTTGTTGCATAAAGTTAGAAGATGCCCTGTCTAAATTCAAGTCACTACTGTATCTATCACATTCATGGGACCAGTAGCTTTTCTTTTTTGCTTGTAGCTGTTATTAAATATCAGTCCTTTTTTACAAACAATAGCCTTTTGGGTCAGTGTTGTGTTTAATTTGTCCATTTTGAACTCACAATGTCTTTAATTGCATTAGTCTTTGTGGTTTTCAGCAGTAACAGCAACAGGAGCATGGAGAAGAGTCTGGGCGTGATGAGAGGAGATGACAATAGCTGCTGTTAGACTCAGTGGGTACCTGCCTTTGGATTCAGGTCACAGCACACGGGGAACAAACCGCTAATTGTTGTTGAAATGTTCGTGTTTGCTCCGCATTCATCACAGGGACTTTTTTCTTTTGTTTGGACCTAAGCGAAAATGGTAATTAGCTATAGATAGTGGTATAAAAGAGCCTGTATCTATCAGTGTGCTGTGGGTTTAAATATTGAAATGGTGTTGGGGGAGTATCTAAGAAAGCAGACGGCTGTGCACCTGTTTAAAAGATGTAGTTGCAATAATGAAGTTGCAGTTTGCTTATGTGGTCAGGTGTAATCAATGCAAAAGAAAATAGCATATCACAAATGAGTTTTCCAAGTCTGACAATTCAGCAAAACAATTAACTTTTTGTTTAGTCAATTAAGTCTGTTTCCCAATCTGAGGTACGGAGACCCCTGTGGGCAGGTGAGCACTGATCAATGGGTACTTATTATCCAAAGATTATTTAATGTCACCTTCATTTTTTAAGTTTTTTTTTTTTTTTTTTTTTTTTTTTTTTTTTAAATAAAATAAAATGGCACTATATCACCATAGTAAACAGAGTTAGAGCGTACTGAAGACTAACTAACTCGGTAACCTCTGAATTAAGTGACCTTCAAGCTACAGTGTATTCAAATGGACAATTGTTAGCAAGCTATACATCATGAAGTCTTGGTGTTTTACAAAACAAATAATTTAGTACTATGATTTGCAGGAATGTTTGTCACACCCACAGATGTAATTTCCACAAACACAACAAACCAGAAATGTTATACAAAAATTTCCTTAAATGTAATAAGATTTGACACATTTCACAGCAGCAGCGTGGGGTCTTTCTGTACAGAGTTTGCATGTTTCTCCCCTCCGGGCACTACGGTTTCCTCTACTAATCCAAAACATGCACAACAGGTAAAATCCTTTAGCTAAAGTAATTCTGACCAAGCCTAGCGTAAGATGTGGAGATGAGACCTTGGCACCCACTGCTCCAGACAGGTTACCCCTGCGGCATTGATGTATGGGGCAAAAACACAGGTCTTACTTCCCTACAGGGATCAACAAACTATACCTAAACTCAACCTATATTGAACACAAAAACTGGGCGATGGTGGAAAAGCATTTATTAGGTTTAAAGGTTCAAAGGTTCAAATCCCACTGAAGTACATATTGTGTCCTTGGACAACACACTTAATATTGACCATGCAATTTCAATGAAAACAAATCAACTTCACTATGCACTGTAACTATAAATAATTGTTTTGCTTGGCCAACTTGTTCCCAGCAGTACTCGACACATCTAATGTATGTGAAAGTGCCAAATTGATTCCTTTATTGGCAGCGTGTCCTTTTGTTCTCCTTTTGTTATTTGGCTTGAATCTTTGAAATGAAGGTGCAAGTTACAAAAGAACTTAGAAGTAAATGTTTGTTGTAATGTCCCTCTCAATTAAAGTGGCAAGAAACGAGACATACAGAAATGCACAGTAGTTACAATCTGGTTTAAGAAAGGGAACATGTTTGTAAAATATAAACTTTAAAGAAGAGGTATTACACTTGTATAGGGTATTAGTTGTTAACACATATTTAGAGCACTTTGTTACCTTTTGTTGTTTTGCATGGGCTCATACTACTTACCATAAGGAGGGTTTGAATAGGGCCTGGGAGAGATTGCAAAATTACTCAAACATGCATGGATGACATTTAACAGTACTTCAGGCATAATGTTGATGAGTGAACAACATTATAACATGGTAGAATGCTGCAAAAAGTCGAATTTGCACAATACCCCCTCTTTAAACCATTATTTGTCCACATAATGTTGTTCCCAATTAATGGGACTTAGGCATTTGACATAAAATGAACTACATTACATCAGTTATATAATATGTAAGAAATCTTTCTGCTGTATATTACCACGTTGTGTCAATTGCAGTTATGAGTAAACCAAAGAGAAGTTTCTGTTTAATTGCTTACACAGGGTCAAAAATATGCCGCAATAGCACTTTACAAAAGCGACCACACTATAGTTTATATATAAGAACGAACAAGAACTGAGTGTCATCCAAGGTCTTATTCCACCATTGAGTGTGAAAACATGGCTCCGGCAACAAGGACGAGGCCTCTCATCTGCACAGAAATGGTTGGTTATTTTCTGTCATTGTCAGTTTTTAGAACTTGGACACTTTCCCATTTCTCGTCATTGTGATGCTCCGCGTTGTACTGGCATCAAATCGCCTATTGAAAGCAAACTAACTGAAAAGTTCACTTGGCTGAAACAACATGGTTATTTTTAGCATGTTTGATTTTTATATTTTTTTAATTTAGTCGTGGTTTTAGTTTTGAGCTTTGTACATGAAGTTATATAATTTTGATTTGATTGTGCATAATAATATATGTAGGCGACAGTAGCTCAGTTGGTAGAGCATTTGTCCACTGATCCGAAGGACGTGAACATCATTGGTTGAACGGTCAGTTCCACTGCCCCACAGGTTGGCGGTGCAATTCCAGCAACCACAGATGAATGCTGCGTACACAGGTGTATGAATGTGTGTGTGAATGGGTGAGTGGTTCTTTGATGTAAAGCACTTTGAGTGCCTTGAAAGAGGAAAAGCACTATATAAAAAATATGACCATTTATTGCAATTTGAAAATCGTAAAAAAGTGAAAATGTAAAAAACATAATTTTCTCTGCAAGCAATTAAATATCTGGTCTTAAAGGTGCACTATGCAGTTTTTCTGGTGTTGGCCTGTCACCTGCTTTTCTCCATAAAGATGTTGATTTCCCTGGAATATTCCATGGTATGCCATAAAATTTGTCCATTTTCCATTTATTCAATTATGAGTGTGTTTATTGCTCAAAAACATGCACTCTTACAGTGAGCGGGCTCTTCTCTCTTAGTATATCCTGCTATGAAAGAATGGTACGAAACATTCCAGACGAAGCGCTAAAATCTCCATGGAGACCAAAACGTACTAAGTGCACCTTTTAAACCTGTTAACCATGTGATCTACAAATAAATAATTCGGTTTCTTGTATTGGTTTAGCAGTTCATATTCTGAAATGAAATTTAAAAAATGCACACTATGACCTGAAGCCTGCTATTAAAGCAAAATGTGCATTCTTGTCAGGAAAGTAAGTTAATTATTCTTTCCAAATTTAGAAGGTTTCAGTGGTAGTCATCTGTTTTTTGCAGCCAAAACGTTTCGGCTCCCATCCAGAAGCCATTTTCAATTTGATGCTACTGGCTTGAGTCACTAGGATTCCTGCTCTACGTTGAACCACTCCTGGACGAATGAGGGATTACACTGTCTTGTTTCTTTCCAAATTGTTTAGCAGCCTTATTCTAAGTCTACTCATCTGCAGATCATTCCTAAATGTTCAGTGACAGTTTCTACATTTTTAAACCTTTGTTCAGTCATTGTACTTGAATCTTACTGGAGCACAAGCTATGACAGATTTATACAAAGGAAATCAATGGCTTACTTTCTGCAAACATGATTTATCAGATGGGCCTTTTTGAGTCAAGGAGATTGGGTTAATATTGCCGTAATTGTTCATCTTAAAATGCAGTCAGTGATAGAATAGAAGCAGAAAGAGACTCTTAATTTAGGCATTTAGTTTTTACTGCGCCATAAAGTCTAGTCAATTAAAGGAAGGGAACATTGTCTGTAAGAAAATAGCCTATTTATGAAATTACTGTGAGTTGTCTTGTTTGAAATCTGAGAGTGACTGATGTCGGGGCGGGGTGGGCTATGCTCAAGAAGAGACAAGAATAAGACATGTTTTTGACATAGGTTATTATAAAGCATATGCAATTATATTTTGCTCATTAATGTCTTTTTATTATTTTTTTTTTATTGTATAACAAATTTGTTTTTTAATAAATAAAAGGTTCACTATGTAACTTTTCTGGAGGAGGTAGGGAACTTGCCTGTCTCAGAGATGACAATGAGGACAATGTTCCACAGTATGGCTTTATCTTGCATTTATTCGGGCACTGGTATTTTTATCTCCTTGAAAAAGATGCATTTTTACTGAGCGGGCTAATCTCTCCACAGATCTGGCTGGTAATTTGGTCCGGTAGCATCACCTGCTTGTCTCCATGGAGATAGATAAGTTTAATGCCACACGTTTGATGATTTCAGACAAAGCAATAACATCTCAGACAAGCAAGACAAGTAGCCTCCTCCAGAAAAGTTACATAGTGCTGCTTTAATTATTTTTGGTAAAAGCATTGCTTGTTGAGTGCAGATTGATGTAATGTAACCTTTATTGATGACAAAAACACCCCATTTACCATCATCACCCATACCATCATTTTTCACACAGACGCAAAATTTTGGCATTCTATTTTGTGGTGTTTTGGACTTGCATAAGCTTGTGGTACAACATTTTGTTCTGTAATACCATTTAATGAGAGTGATTCACAACTGGTACTATTTGTGCCTATCCCAAAACTAGTGCGAAGAGGCTGTGCTATTGGGAAGAATATCTTGTTTAAAAATGATGACAAATTTCTTTCCTCTCGAAGGCAGGTTTGCTGTGGTTACCTGCTTAAGCCACAATTTCTATTCTACATACAAACAGCTAATTCTGTATTTTAGTCTTAATTTTAGTCTGTACTTTAGTCTTTGTCAATTCTGATGGATACATTTAAACTTTGAACAGAAGCCTCGCAACTCTAATTACAATCAAAGAAAAATCACAATAAGATATTTTCCTCAAATCGTTCAGCTCTGCCAGTCTGTTATGTTCCCTGATACTAACTCTACTTTTCTTTGGTCAAACTGAAAAACATAAATATCTTCCTTTTCTTTGCTGCAACATCTAAACTTAGAAATGAGAAACAGAATTTGTGTGGGAGGAATATGAATTTTAGAGCAATTTTAAAAACTGCCTTGATCTCAATCTGTATTGCTTCTTTCTGATTAAGAAGTCATACTTAAGAGCAGGAATTGGCTTTTAAAGCATAGAGTCACAATTTTCACGTGTAGGCCTGTCACAATAAATACTATCGTTCAATATATGTTATACATGGAACACTCTTTTTTGGGGGTCAATATTTTCCTTTTCTTAGTACTAGTCAGGAATTTTTTGATATATTTCCTGTTCTACGATTAGATTTGAGCTGTGGAGGATTGAATAAATATCTTCTATGACTCATCATAGATGCAAACTAACTACCAAAGTGTTGTAGTTTGCTTTTTATTTATTGGTGTTTGTGTTTTTTAACCATATTATACATTTAGAATAGTTTTTGGGTTATTGTGTCAATTAGTTTCAATGTTATCGTTTATCGTGTATATTTTCTTCAGCAGTATATCGTACTTCAAAATTTTTTATTGTGACAGGTGTACATAGACGGTAAATTCTTCCATTCCCAAATACTGATTTGGAGTCATGACAGTAAAGTTGCACATAAAGCAATAATATAACATTTCTGTACTACAGTGACTACCAGCATTATTTTAACTGTTTAAAAAGAACACAATCAGGAGGAATATCATTTTGACCACTCACACCAAAGTTAAAACACTTTGAACATTTCAGCTTTCAGGATTTTAGTTGAATCTGAATCTTAGTGAGGGCCAGATTTGAATGGTTCCTGAGATGACCTGGTCAGAGCCTCTCTTCTGCAGCTCTTGTGTAGTGTCCATGGTCAAGAGGGTGGTAGAAAACTGATTCCTCTCTCATGAGGGAGAAAACTGGCTGATGAGTTTATTTTTCAGAATCTTACATGTGAAAATATCCCTGAAAATATTTGACTTTTAAATGTCTGCCACACGTAATACTGACCAAATGAGGAAAAAAGTCCACTTGTCATTTGGTTGCACCTTAGATAAGTACACAGTGCAAGAAAGGTGTTGTATCAGGTTTGGTGTAAAACTATTTCCCAAAAATGTAAAGTGAATTGCACTTTTCAAGTGTCTTTATTGTGTACCTCTTTCCCAGCCATGGGGCAGTCTTCAGAGATAGAGATTGTGAAGCTGTCAGACCCCTCTGCTCTGCTCTCATCGGATGTTTCAGTCATCGCCCTGGACTTTAAGGTGCTGCATCCAGTGGTGATCACCCGTTTGGGGGTGTTTCCAAGCGGGACCCTCTCTGAGCCCCAGACCAATGTGACTGTGAAGTTGCTCCAACTTGACCAAGAGGTAATGCTGAGGAGAATTTCACACTTTCAGATGTGGGTTGGCCTGTCACGATAAAACAAATTCTAAAGTTTGATATATTGCTGAAGTAAGTATAGACAATAATATTGAAACTAATTTATGCCACTGACACAGTAACCCAAGGGCAGATTTCACAAAAAATATTCTAAATCTATATTATTGTTCAAAGATTATGAGCTGCAATAAATAAACAGCAGAATCAAATATTTTTGTTTGCATCCGTAATGAGTCATAGAAGTGATTTATTCAATCTTTTATGGCTAAATCTCATCATATAGCCAAAAAATAATTTCTTAGTAGTGCAAAGAAAAAGTACATACTATAAATATTGACCCCAAAAAAATATTGTTTGAGCTTCATATATTGAACAATAAGTCAATATCATAATCTGATGTGGGCAGGAAAAACCTGATCTTTTCTATAAGAGTCAGGGTCCATTTTCCTGCTTTTCTGTATGTAGCCAGTCAACCAAACTACAGCCTCGTCAATACACTGATACACCCGTGGTTGCGGACTTTCCATTACCGTAACTCTGCAACCAATTATGCTATCGTGTAAATTTAAACGGCTTCTAAAAGCAGAGGCATGGGGCTCTTTAAATATGTTACTGTCATTACGGTAATGTGCTTAGTTGTACCTCGAAGATGACCAATGAGAGCGCAGGTGCCACCAAGATTCTCCCACCCAGTCATTAAAGAGCACCTTGCCTCTGCTTTGAGATGCTATTTGAAATTACATGATAGCAAAATTGGTTGCGGAGTTACGGTAATGGAAAGTCCGCAAGTCTGTCAGCGGCGATGGCGTCCAACGCTATAGGGTTAAGAAAATGGTTACGTAAAACCACAAAATGGATCTATCAACAATTAGAACTTGTCCCTATTCATTTCTATGTGTTTACTAGAGGCCTTAGAATCAACATGTCAACATAAAAAGTGTAAAATGATTCCTCAAATGAATTCTTTGGATCTACATTTTGTCATTACATTGGCCTGTAGTCCACTTTTAAACCCACAATATAGAAGCAGGCA
This sequence comes from Periophthalmus modestus, assembly GCA_019594935.1. Classification (NCBI taxonomy): domain Eukaryota; kingdom Metazoa; phylum Chordata; class Actinopteri; order Gobiiformes; family Gobiidae; genus Periophthalmus; species Periophthalmus modestus. Next base: position 23,992,396 of record JAIEZT010000441.1, read on the forward strand.
ATAGTTGGTTCCGATTTATGCCTTCCTTGTGCTGGCTGAAATAATTGAAAAGACAGGAAAATACTTTAACAGCATATAAAACTGTTCACAATCAGGGTAAAACGACAGATATTTGTGTCCCCTAACATTTGTCTGGGCCTGTTAACTCGCTGTGTACCTTGGGGTGTAATGTAGTCCGCTCGGTGCTCGGAGCCTGGGGGTAGCTGGAGGACACTGCTCCTGTTTACTGCACTGTTTACAGATACAAAACAACAGCCTATTTGGGATAATGGACGGTGGAGGAGTGCTCAGCTATGATAAAAGGCACATTTTATAGTCCAGTATTTGTAAAATGTTCTATATTTGATGCTTGGGGATATAGTTTATTGCCTTGAGTGAGATAGTATAGGCGGTTTTGGTAGAAACGGGCAGCAAGAAGAGAAATTAATGTGGATTTATATTTTTGTGCAAAAGCAAACTTGGAAGACGAGTAACAAGATTTTTCCAACAGGTTTTCAAATCTCCTGAAAAATGAAATGAGTCAAGTCTTTATTTGTAATATTTGTCATTCAACATAAAAAAAAAATGGTGCTTTTAGAGCTGTTAGGATGAGCATAATATTTTTTAGCTGAAATGCTTGCCAAAAACACTGAAATATTAAAAGGAAGCTTTGTAGTCCAAATGTGACAAAACTATATTAACAACTGAACTGAAAATTGTAAATTGATTTAATCTAATCTTTTTCCTTCATAGTCTGAAACAAACTGAGCAAATTTCTATTTTATTACTATTATTACTATTATTATTATTACTTTTTCACTACTGCACTTTTCACACCAAGTACCACCAAAGAAAATATTTGGTTTTCCTTTTACCACTAGATCTGCATCAAGAATATACAAATGTAAGACTATTCCAGGTTTAATCTAGGGCTAAACCTACTTCATTCTCACTGTAATGCTAAATGAGAAATTATCCAAAGGTGGAAAAAAGTGGATAAAATGAACTCTAAATTAGACATACCCACATACTGAAGAGCTGTCCATGTACCACCAGTAGTACATGCACTGCAGTTTGGGAAACACTGGCTTAATGTATTATCATAAATATATAGAAGTACCTTTTATTTAATCTTGAAACATTGCCTCTACTATACAAACATGAATAGTAACATATTTACTCAAGAAATTGTATTTAATATACTTACTCAAATCAGGATTGCCTGTACCACCATAGTCTCAGTATAAACCTATGGGATATGCCACCTTTAATGAAAGAAAGAAAAATGCTATTCATTGATTTTTAGGGACAGGTCAAAACAAACTACTGAAGAACTTGTTTGCAGCAGGACAGAGTTTGGTCCCTGTGGCATTCCTCCTTTTGTGAAAGTAAAGAAAAGTAAATACTATGTGGCAAAAGCTGAAAGTTGTGACCAAAGTTTGCAAGAAGAAAGTCTTTTTGACGTTTTCCTTTGGGGTAAAAGTTGTGCGTGTTTCAGGAGGCTGTGGTGACTGCACGATTCAGCTCGATCAGCACTGGGGCCCTGGTGAACGGAGTGTGGTACAAACCAGTGGAGCAGTTCATTTTGCCTAAGGTCAGACTCACAACACTTCTGCTGACCACAACAGTTATAGAGATCAGCCATAACATTATGCCCGGCCAAGTGAAAAATCTAATCAAAATTGTGATTTTAAATGGCTGTAATTAGGAAACCACAGACTTTAGTTAATTGAGTAACATAATGTGCTCTATAAACAGCCATTTCCTGTCTGCTATAGGTTTTATGTACAAACCCTGCTAATACTGTAGTTTAGACCTCAACATTATTTCATTAGTTAGCATTTATCATTAACATTTCATATTTTAAGTGTTAACCCTCCATAACTTATTTACAACTGTGAATGATAAAGAGTACTGTTATTAGAAATGAACTATCTATTTTATATTATATTTTCACCCATTGCACTTTTCAGTTCAATTTACTTTTTAGTTTTAGCCATACATTTCAAGCATGCAGTTTATTAGATGATAAAATATAAGCATAATTTTATTCACAGGAAACAATATTATAACATAGATAAGAAAATAGCATAATATGAGCTCTTTAAGCCCAAAGTTACTGTTTGATCCATAATGCTGGTGTTTGCATTATGCTGTTTCCTCCAGTGCCTATATATAAAGGGCTGTATATATGTGGCTACTTCTAATTAGCGAATATATTGGCCACTAAGCTGTAGTGTCTGCTCTGTGTTATCAGTTCCAACACAGTCATATCGATAAAATTAGAAGTGGGTGATATGGAAAAACATACAGTTGGCTTATACAGTACATCATATCACCACCAGCTCAAACTTATGGTTGCTTTCCCTCCACAGTATGACATTCATCTCCATGGAGACAAGCAGGTGGCAGCACTAGGCCAAGTGACATGCCACAGCAGTATAACACCTGCAATTGAATAAGATGCAAGATGGATAGTTTTAATGCTGTACCTACTGTAGAACATTACAGACAAATCAATAACATCTCCATGGAGACAAGCAGGTGGCAGAACTATCACCAGAAAAATTTCATAGTGCACCTAATTTGAGTAAAAGCATCAAGGGCAATGTATTATTACACATTCATGTAAAAGTTTATATCTGTTTGATTGTTATATTAATTTTGTATTTGATATATTTCTTAGGGTTTTGAGGGGACTTTGGTTTGGGAGAGCCTGGACTCCGCTGGATTAACTTCAGTCAACGTGTCATCTGTGCAGCTCAATGATGGAGGAGGAGTTCTCAAGTTCTCCTCTGTAAGTCCCATTATAATTAATTCAGAAAGTCAAATAAAGCATGTTCATTTATAAAGGACAGACTCTGTGCCTTGCAGATAGCAGAGGGCATACTGCCTCACAGAAGTGCACTCGGCTTCCCTGGTTTGGCTGGAGGTTTCACGTTCAATATTTACGGTTTGTTTATTCATTGAGAGATATTTATGAAATCTATTATCGTCTTTTAGCCAAATGTTTGAGGACAACCCCAGATGACAGAGTTCAAAAACATTGTTCACGTTGGCAGGTTAAGAGATTAGCTTGTTTTTTATTTGTTGGGGGCTCTTGCATACAAGCAAAAAGGGGAATATGTCTTCCTTGTCGTAGCCTGTGTGCTTATTGTAATCTAGCCTCCTTTATGTGCAGGTCTTTTATGAAATGGATTTCTAGTAATTGAGAAACAAAGAAATTAAATTCCTTCATCAGTGAATACAAACTAATGGCCCATTCTTTGTTATTATGTATTATTTGCCAAGCAGATTTAGTGAATAGCTTGCACCGTGTTTTCATTTAGAAGAACATAAATTGGCAATAACAAAATGATTAATAGCATAATACAACAATGAGCTGATGTTGTCTGGATATAATCATTAAATTATTTTTACATTTTCAACAAGTCTTTCTCCATAAAATATATTCTTCCCAGAAATGACGCCAAACATGTTAAATTTATCATTTTAATTACAGTACTGACATACTGTGGTTGTGTCCTTGGGCAAAATATTTTCCTCCGTTATCCTGTGATTAAGGAGTACTTACATCAGATCTCCAGCTTTCACAATCTCCTCAAATCACTTTTATTAACACTAATACACGGTTTAGATGGTTTGCGGCTCAATTCCCACTCTCCCCAGTATGTACTTGTTGTGTCCTTGGGTATTTAGGTGTTTTTATTGCCCTTATGGGTATCAAAAGTATTGAAAATCAGATACGCATTTGAAGAGGTATAGATACTAAAAAAAATCATATTGACAAGACAGAACTGAACCTTTTCTGAATAGCTTAAGAATGATCTTGAGCTATATCAAAGTATAAGATAAATCAAGTATAAGACACACAGACTAGTATAGGCCTGACCACTATGGAACCTACCTGGACCACTGAGGGATCACACAGACATAAGACGACATGGTAATATAAAAGAAAGTACAATGATTTCATGTTGAAAATCACATTCTATTGTCTAAAGAATGCTTTTTATTATCATTGTGTCATCTGAATTGGTGTTGAGCATCGAGCCTATTCCTTAGTATCAAAATGGAGTTTGAAATTTTAGTATCATAGTAATACTAATAACCCTCTGCCAAAGGGTATATTAGTGTCCCGAATAGAGTTGTCATGATGTTAAAATTTCAAACTAGATTCCAATATTATGTAAATTTCCCATATACCAGTTTCGATACAACAGTGATGACCAGTCTAAAACCACGAAAGGGCCGATTCTGTCTTACTTATGTGGTTATTTTCAGTATTGATACCTGCTCAAATGAGTATCTAGTTTCGGTACAATTTTTTTTTCAATACACATCTGTTTAGTTCTGCTACTAGTCAAATGATTCTTTCAATTGCACATTGAGATTTTAGTAAGTACAACCAAATATAGGTTGACACATAGTGAGAGCTTCTAGATAGCCTCTTTTGGTATGTGTAATTCAGATTAATTGCTGCAAAGTTATTTCTGTGTTTCGATTTTATTTGGCAACCCAAGTCCTGATATATTTAAAGCATTTGAGTTAGTGAGCAGAAACAAGAATAAAAACCCTCTTCATATTTATTATTATTCATCTCTATATCTTCCCACTCTCCTCTCCACAGAAGGTGAGGCTCTTGTGGGGCTGCTGCGAGCTCGTCCGGCCCGGATGGAGGAGCATGTTCTGAGGCTGAGGCAGGAGGACGTGTCCCTGGAGCAGGAGAGTCTGAGACATGGAGACATAGTGTTTGTGGATGTGGTGGACACTTATAGAAATGTACCCACCAAACTACTGCAGTTCTACAAGTGGTGAGTCCCGTCACAGTGAGGGATGTTGCAATTAGGAATGGTCCAGTATGTTTTTTTATTTATTTTTTTGCCTATATGTTTTTTTGTTTTTTTTAAAAAATCCATAGCAAAGACTGGAAATTAACTTTTTACTTCTATAAAAGTGCTGGAGTTCTTTAATGGTAAGAAGCGTCATAGTGAGGGATGTAGCAGCAGGAGGTCCAATATTGATTTTTTTTGAGCCATTAACCAATATGGGTGTATACCGATATTAAGCTTTTAAAATGTATAGTAAGGACCAAAATGTAACAAATATTGATCCTCAAAATATATTGTTCCAGCTTTCAGTAACTAATCACAGTTAGTAGATCAGTTGTAAGTGTCAAAAGATCGAATTAGTGTTTTCCTGGGTTACGGTTAAAGAAACTTTTTTAGTATAGAAACCGCCACCACGCCAAGTTACAGGTCAAATCTATGGAGAATCCGTTTTTCGAGGTACTTTAGCACTAAATGTACCTGTAAATTAATAAGTGCAAGATGGATAAGTTAACAAGCAGACACCACACCAGAAAGATACGGTCCACCTTTAATATCACTGTCCCAGTCAATATGGTCAGTAATTATAAGGTTTAATATCTTCTGCTGGCACAAATCACTAACCTTAATTGGCTTCAGATCATCACAAACATGCAGTATTGAATAACTGTGATTACGGTTGTTTCATATAAAACTTAATTCAAAACAGAGTGCTTCTTGTACTTACTAGTCCACAACAAAAGGCAATCAATAACAGTACTTAAATACAGCTACTTGAAAACTTGTTAGAGAAAGGAATAATTACCAAATCTGTAAACTATTGAGTACATTTTCAGTTTATATATTATCGTTAAAATCCTAAATGAAAGTCTCCTAATAGAAACATTAATTCTGGTTATTGCATTTGTGACTAAACCATAGTAATGATAAATCTGTGAAAGCCAGTGCAGCCCTAGTGCTAATGACTCCTATTCTTTGAGTCCGAATTGGCTGGGCCTCAGAGGAAATCAGCCGTCTGAAATGAAAGTGTGGCGTTCACTGTGAAAAAGCTCTCTGTTACAATCTGCACCGCAATCACCCCCAAAAAATACAGCTGTGAGTCGCAGCAACCACCCAGCGGCTGACAGGGTAAGGTCAATTATAGTAAAAGTAAGAATATTTGTACTTCAACATAACATCTATCAAATACAAGTGAAAGGTGTAACTTTTCAAAAATAGCTCAAGACCAGTAGTAATGTATTTGCAAAAATGTTATCCAGATCTATAAATGTAAATCTTATTATGGTTTAGAAACACTAACAAACAACAAAACATAAAACGGCATGAACACAATTTGTTTCTTCACAGGTTGTCACAACCATAGGCTGTGCATATAAGTGGACCTAGCTAAACTGCTACGTGTTCCAAATAGGAAGTGAGCATGAGTACGCTTCCGGGTGCATTGAATCTGGCTCCTATTCACTTTACATTAGAAAACTGTCGCCCCTCTCTCTGTAACTGCTGCTGTCAAACTCATAATTTTTGTCTTAAACTGTTCGTATTGAAGCGCTCTATGTGATCTTGGTATTTTTATTTCTTTATTGTGTCCCTAACTCAAGATATGAACATTTATAACAGATAAATCAGGGTCCCTCTTTCCCTGAGGTGGCACCCGCTAGCTAGCCAATCTGGGCATTAACTTCGCTCCAGATTGGCTCTTTGGTTGCTATGATACCCGTTCCACCCAAATGTGGAACTCAGCTCCAAATTCACCCCTACCACTGCTGGACTTGATGAGCTTCATTCGACTGGAGCTTCACACTATGGGTGACGTCACACTCACTTAGTCCACTTCTTTATACAGTCTAGGGCAGGGGTGTCAAACACATTTTCACCGAGGGCCACATCAGCAAAATGGCTGCTCTCAAGGGGCCATATGTAAAATAAATCTAACAAATTTGTTTAACTTGTTAATGAACTGTTTTTTTATTTATTGCTTATTCAAATTACAAATATTATATATGCATTTGCCTAGATAGAAAAATATGGCTGTGTAACTGCGTATCTCCTGATAAATTGAGATTTTAAGACCATCATATCTTTTAATTTACCCTGCCGAGGGCCACATAAAATGATGTGGATGGCCACAACTTAACATTTTGAACACAAGCACATATATTTAAGCCCAAAATTATTCCTTCCCCCAAATATATTTTAAATGCAAGTACAATTTCTACAAGATGTTTTTATACTTATGGTATGATGAAAATTATTCTACTTGTTCTCAAAATTGGTCGGGTTATTCATTCCTCAAAAAAGTAATTTGTTTCCAACATGGCAGATTTGACATAAATGCTCCTCATTTTATCATATTGTATTCATATTCAGGCAGAATTCTTGTTATTTGAGTAAATGGCAAAAGTAACTACCCCCCTCAGATATCAACCATTCTTGCTCTTGAACTGCCTGGAGTGTATCATTATATATGGCCTCCTCTTGCCCTTTACACTGGTATTTGAATGTGACTTCACTCTGAGATTTGGGGAATAATGTGAATTTGGACTTCTTAATTAAGGTCACAAGCTCCCGTGTGTTTCAGGTCTGTGGAAAATGCAGACTTTAACCTCCTGCTGAAGACAGATGATGACTGTTACATCGATGTGGATGCAGTTTTGACAAAGATTGACCAGAAGGCCCTTAAACGCAGCAACTTCTGGTGGGGCAAGTGAGTAGAATACAGTGAAGGATCATGGGTATGGCCTTGTGCTTTTAGGCAGAGGTGGGAAGCACTCAGTTACATTTACTTGAGTAACTTTTAAATAAAATGGCCCGTCTCAGAGTAGTTTTCAGACACTACACTCTTGTGTACACTCTTATTCTTGAAATATATTCTTGTAACAGTACTTTTTGGTTACTCTTTCCACTGCGAGTAAGTCTAATCCTATCTTGCCTTCAGTTACGATTTGTATATTGTATTTTCAAAGGATAGAATAAGAAAATTTTAACTTTTGTGCATTATTTCATGTTTTGTCTTTGCAATTACGTTAATATCACTACATAAATTAGATTTTACATTCAGACTCAGTTGGACTATTAGTTTACTCAAATACTTTTTACTTTCTTGAACCACTACTTCATACTTCTGCTTGAATAATATTATTCTGCAGTAATGGTACTCTTACTTAAGTACATTTTTTGGCTTCCCTACCCACTCCTGCTTTTAGACACTGAATGACTCATTATCTGATGTACAAGCACACACAGAACAAAGTGAAGTGCATTAGCTCAAAAGTGATAGTGGAATACACAGCAGTAACATAAATAATATATCTGCCTAAGTAAAGTGTAGCTGATGAAGTTGAGCTATTAGGTAATTATAATTGTGGTGTAGACTTTGACTATATTTATGGAGGGACAGTACCATTAATCTTATATACCAGTACACTAGTTAAATAGTAGTAATTAAAATATGAATGAATAAAATAGAAAGCCAACAGTGTACCATTGGCATATAGGATTTGTAAATATACACGTTTACAAAATGCAATATGCTTGTCAATTATAAGATTACATAAGATTACATATAGTATAATAAAGTAAAGTATAATAAATTTAAAAATCTATAGCAAGGCCCAAAAACTGAGGTAAAGTAGTTAATTTCTTCAATTCACTGCGAATTGTTGTTGTTTAAAAAAAAAAAATCTGGAATATAAAGCAATGTTTGTGTATCTATATGTGTAGACTTACATACAGACACATGGGCACACAGAAACTGTGGTAGCTTAGAAAAAAAAAAGGTTCTAATTATTGGTAGGGTTAGAAATTTTAAACATAATAATTCATGATATTTTGTTCTTGTGGAAGAAATAATGGTACTTCAAAAACTGCAGAATTTGTGATTTGCTAATTGTGTCCATTCAAATTGCTGTTATTATCAGGGAAATTCAGGCTTCGATGTATGCAGTAATCCCTCTGATATCACCAATACAAATATCCCAACCATCTCTAATTCACACACTTTTGCTTTAGTCTCTTGCTGCAGGTTTGAATTGAACTTACAAACTCATGTGAACTATTGAAGCAAAAGGCTAGACAAACAGCATGCACATTTCACAAAGGTCAGGTGAATGTGCAGGCAAATGTGATGCTAACTCTCTCTGCCCCAGTTTCAGGCAGAGCTGGGCAGTGGACCGCATCGGGAAGTGGCAGGAGCTGGAGTACCCGAGCCCAGCGTATCCCGCATTTGCCTGTGGGTCCGGGTATGTGGTCTCTCGGGATCTCGTTCAATGGTTGGCCAGTAATGCAGAGAAACTCAAGGCGTACCAGGTATGAAAGTAACATAACAACTGTGGTTTTAAAGGTGCACTATGTAACTTTTCTACTAGAGGTCCTCCATGTTTATCTCCATGGAGTTGGAGTTGTAACATATCAAAAATCAGATACTAATTCAGAGTTTTTTTAGTTTTTTTTTTTTTTAGTTAAGTATTGAAATAGTTTGAAATTCTACTATCATGGAGACGTCGTTGCTTTGCTGGAAATGTTCAACAGTAAGACATTAAATTTATCTATCTTCATGAAGACAAGAAGTGGGGTGCCACCGGGTAAAGTTACAGGTCAGATATGTGGAGAGGCGAGCCCACCCACAATAAAATAGCATGTTTCTTAAGGGATTTTTCGGCAATAACAACACCTGAAATTTAATTAATACAATATAGATAGACCTAAGGAACAGCAGTAATATCAACTCCATGAAGGCAACAAAAAGCAAACGCTCTACCAGAAAAGTTACACACTGAGTGCACTTTTAAATCTGTGGAGGCAGATAGTTATGTAAATTCACAAACTCATTTATTTAAAGTGAGTGTGATGTTTTCAGGGAGAGGATGTGAGCATGGGCATCTGGATGGCAGCTGTTGGACCCCAGAAATATCAGGTAAAGAGCTTTTAGTTAGACAGACTATCACATTTTGTATTTGCATTACTGTGAAAAATGTGTTTAACTTAGTGGTTTATCAAATTGCAGTCTTATTTTTTCCACTATAAAAAATGAGATTAAAGAAGATGAGTATTGGACCATGGACAAATTAATTAGTTTTGGTGCTTGTCCAGACCACTGCTTTGATCCAGGAGAGTTTAATGGATTCTTGCTGCATAGCTGGATATGTCTGCAAGTCCATATAACCCTAAATGGTTGTTTAAACAGTAATAGTAGTTGTTTAGTGATTTTTAGTTGCAATTTTGTATAAGTCTAAAATGACTCCTAAAACAGTAGGATTAAAGGGCCTGACCCGATTTTGTAGCAAGAGTCATGTTTTAGTTCAACCCATTAGCTGTGCCCCATTGGTCTTTTCTGCCACAGTGATGGTGCACCATAGTGTCATGCAGTTGTTTCCTTGTAGTTCTCCAATCTCCACCTACTTTAAGTTATTTTCTAACTCTTGAAAATGCACCATGGCAGAGAGTCAAGTGTCTGTGATACTGTCGGTCAGTTGGTTTCCCATGATCCTTTGTGAACGATGTGCCTGATTGAATAAAAGGAGGTGACCCTGTCAGTAGCTTCTGCATTAGCTGATACACAATAAAATGCTTTGTAAAATACATAGCTTATATATATAAGTCTGAATGTATTTCTCATTTAACTGCTTGTACTGTATGATGCATGATGTAAAGATGCTATAGTCACCATTTTGTATATAATATTGTTTCAACTAATGATTATTTTTAGATACAACTTTAAAAGACACAGCATTTGTTACCATTTCTATGCATATGGTTGATTGTTTAGTAATCTAATCAAACAATTGAAACTATACACATGAATTTTAGGTTCTACACTCCAAAGATTCTGCCTCTATGTGTATGAATGTGTTTGTCTGTCTCTCTGTATGGAAGGGTGTGGTAGATTTAATGCATGTATACATGTATTAATGTATTGTGTATACATGTGTTTCAACCCACTGTCACTTGTCTGTGTTTTGTCAAATGTTTGTGGGTTTTTCTTTTCCCTGACAGGGGACTGCTGATGTAAATTAGTCCAAGGCTAACTCTCTTACAATGCCCAAATGGGAACATTTATGTTCTAGTTGTACATGATGATTAATAATACTACTACTAATAATAATACTTATACGGCTGCAGCCCCACTATATAATCTTATCTATTTTGGTACATTTGATTAATACATCTTATTTTCATTAAAAAAATATACAAAATAATCTTAAACTTTAATTAAGTTTGCAGCATGTTGAGCCCTCATCTTTTGGTCTCATTTGGAGGGCAGAACAGGCTGATTAAATAATCAGGAGGTATGCTGAGAGGTAAGGTAATCGTGAACATGTTATTTCAATCAATACAGATTCAGTGTAATTTTCAACTCCAGCCTTGCCGAGACAAGGTTTTGGACAGATTTTTGTTAACGGAAACAAAATAGATTTGATTCATACCAGCATCACACATTTTCCAAAAAAGTGCCCAATTCAAGGTAATGGGATATTCAACAACAATGAAAGCAGATTCACCTAAAAGTGATGGTTCCCAAACTCACAAAATGTTCAAAAGAGCAACTAAAGAGTAAACTAGGAAAGAAAATTGGCGAGAAAAGGAACAGACCAAAGAATAAACACAAAAAGTATAGCAAATATAAAAACATTGACAAAATACCACAAAGTTTTGATTGTTGATGCTTTGAAGATTTATGGAAAAGTCATATGTTTTTACTTGTGCGACTGTCAGTGAACTCTGCAGTTTGAATTGGCCCAAACCAACTTCTTAGGGTAAGTTTCTTTTCTTGCTGTGGTCAGTACCTAAGTTTGTCTTAAGAATAATTGGCGAAAGTGCATTTAATTTGCTGAACAAACCATCTCTGTCTATTGGGACTGGCTGTAACCTTGAGCAAACTTGCAAAGATCTGCTGCAAACTTGTTGATACTACTGCAGAGATACTGAGTTCAAATAGAGGCCAGGCTTAAAGGAAAACTGTAACTTCTCTGGTGAAGAGTCTGCCACATGCTTGTCTCCATAGAGATTACTGGAATGCTTCGCAGTATGGCATTAGACTTATCTATCAACATGAAGATAAGCAGGCAGCACTACCAGACCGAGTTACAGGTCAGGTCTATGGAGACCTGTGTCTGTGTGCACAATAAGAATACACGTTTTTCAAGGTAATATTTAGCTAAACCAATACTTCAGTGAGATGAGGTCAAAATGTGTTTGCTGTCTCTCTATCAATTGTTTCTTCTCTGACATTTATTATACAGCACATAGGATTATTATGCTCTGACAGGCAGTAACATCATGGGAAATAAAAGGATCTGAGAACATGTATTATACAGTAACATGTCTCTGTTGACTGACATACTCGAATCACGTTTTATTAGATAGGTGAAAGGGATATGGGAGAAATATTGTCACTTTTTCTCATATTGATCAATATATTTATGAAACAGAACTTGACTACTTTATGCTGTTTGTCAGGACTTTCTAAAATCCCAATAGTTTAAAACTGAGCTGAAGACAGGTCAGAATTCTGTGGTGGATTCTGTGCTGTTTGACTGTGCTGATTCTGTGCTGTTTGACTGTCAGATTGCAGATTTGTTGAACGGGTTTATGGTTAATATCTCTGTAATTACTGGGTCTTTTCATGTGAAACAAAAGGGAATTACATTTTTCACAATAGCTTCAGAAAGTGGTGTGATTATTAAAACACAAAGGACTGTATGCCAAAAGAATAAGATGGCAGGTTTGTGGAACCAAACATCACAAGGTAGAACAGAGTATTTTGATTTGGGGAAAATATCTTGTGCCTGTTCTAGTGAGCATTGCAATTACGATTAGATTTGTGATTTATGTTTTAATATCAAGATCCTGTTCCACGCTTTACCATGTCAATAAGAATTTTCAAAATGACTGAAACTACAAACTAACACAAGAATCACAGTTTTAACAGATCTAAACAGCAGTGTTAGCATTTTTTTTTTTTTTTTTGCAGAATGAGACATAATACTTAGAGGAGAAAATGATGGTACTTCAAAAAATTTTAGCCTTTGTGATTTTGAAACTTAACTCCTTTCTGCTGTTGTTTTCCCAGGACGCGGGCTGGCTGTGTGAAAAGGAGTGTTACTTGGACATGCTGTCCTCGCCTCAGCACTCGGCCCAGGAGCTACACCTGCTATGGGGCCGGAAACAGGCCTGTGGGGACCCCTGTGGATGTCCCTGGGGCCACTGAAGCACCAAACATTGCCGCAATGCATTATGGATAAAGAGGAGGCAACACCAGTTTGACTATGGCTTAGTAATAAATTAACTAGGGCTCCACAAAATAACTATTGTGATAATGAAACAACTCTGATTCTGATGTGCTCAGTGTAAAATGAACATTAATTATTGATAATCTCTAGATATTTTCATGTAGTTCTACAAAAACAATAATGATAATATAAATGGCCAAGTTCAATAATCCAATTGATACAGGAATTCTGGCACTGTAATACTTGTAAATGTATTTGTGACACACCTTTTATGGAACTGACATTATTGTTTTAAATGATTTTTGTTAGAATCTGTGGTAGGTAAGCAGATTCGTATTTCAATCCTCCTATCCCAAGTTTTATTCTCCACATCTTGAAAAACTGCTTAATATGCTTGTGTGTTAAAATGTGAGGGAAAATAAGGCTCTTGAATAATTTAGGGGTTAGCCATGGCTGAACCAGGTCATATGTGGGCTAAATTTAGGTGTAACCCAGGACTCCTCTGAGGCATAAGACTTACTGTAACTATTACACTAGTTTGTTTGTTTGTTTTTATTCAACCATGTAAATTCAGTAATGCATGGGTGAATAGCAGCATGAAGTAACTAGGATTAAACTGTCTCATAGTAACAGGACATGCCTATTTGCCCTATCCCATTTTTTTTGGCAGTTTGTAAATCATATTGAAATTGTGGTGCTTTGTCTATGTCAGTGGACTCAGTGTAACTTCTCCGGTGGAGGGCACACCGCATGCTCATCCTTGCCTTGAATGTTCCACAGTATGGCATTACACTTATGAATCTCCTCAGAAACTAACTGAATGAAAGTGACTTGGTTTGGTTACAGGTCAGATCTGTGGACAGGCAAGCCCGCTCACAGCATGAATACATGTTTTTAAAGGTATTTTTGAGCAAAAAACACCCGCAACCAAATTAATACTTTACTGTGGAACATTCCAGGCAAAGCTATAACACCTCCATGGAGACAAGCAGGTGATGGACCCCCACCAGGAAAGATCAGCTTTGCTAGTCCTGGGTTAGACGTGATTGAGCTCTGGTTTAGTCCTCTTTAGTTCCAATTCTTTCCTATTTTGGAGCTTTGGGTTATTTCAGGTTAAAATGTGTACTTTGAAATGAGACATTGTATATTGGTGATTTGTGTGAAGGAAAGTAATCAGCTTTTGATACATTGTGCAGCCCCAGTTAATTGCAAGCAGTGTTGCTCATCCTTTGAATCACGCTTTGTTAAAAAATATTGTAAATAGTACCGATTATCACTTCACAGTTTCTCTTCTTGAAAAATGAATTGTTTTGAATTCACATTTGTAGCTTTCAACATGTGTAGCTTGAAATGCACATTCTACTGTAATATATGAACCAGCTTTGTGCCATTGACGTGTAAATACAGAACAATCAAAGAGAAAAGTAGGAGAGAGAAGTCTAGTAGCTGCTGTGAAACTGCTGTGGACATTTTTTGCTCATTTGTTTGAAAACTTAACAAACTTTGAAGGTATTTTTGACCCTGTTTTGTACATATTGTTCAGTTTTACTTTACCATGTACATTTACAACAAGTTTTCTCACACAAATGTTTTAATGGTACCTTTCATTGTGCAAGTAGTGCTGTGACCTTAATGTGTTAGACTTTTGGATTATCTTTAAAATGCTTTTTGCTAATATCTGAAAAATATATTTGCAAAGAGTTGTGATGGATTTAGGGTCTTTTAGGAAATAGAAAATGGTTCAGTTAATCCCTGATTTACAAAGGGCATTTTACGTTTTACATCTCTACAATATTGTGATTAAAATACAGACTTATCTTAAGACTAGCACTTAAAGGTCCTGTACCTGATTATTTTCCCATGTATTTGAGCAAAATTTGGTTTGGCCCAGTACAGATATGTTGTGTATATTATGGTCAAAATATGACTGACACGTGCGTCTGCATCCAAAGAATTTTATTGTCTGGAACTGTGCGTTTGCATGCTAGTTATTGTTAGCTTTACTTGGATGGCAAAACCCCACTCTAGTCTCTGAGAGTTGTGAAAAGTACTTAAAAACTCATCAGAGCGCATAATTATGCTTGGAGGAGTGAGGAAAAACTTTGGACAATTGCAAACTGTTTAAAATTAACTATGTCTGTTTTTCACATTTTTAATCAGGTACACCGCCTTTAAGTTTCTGGACAATTATTTTTTAATGAAGTGAATCAAAATGTGCTGCATTTCAGCACATTAAAGCTACCATCTGTAATTAGACTGGCTGGTCCGGTCCTGTTGTATTCCTAAATAACACCACTAGATGCCATCTATGTTACTGCTGTCTGATTGTGTGCCAGCCAACAGGTGATTTTAAACAAAGGCCAGGTGAGGGGAGGGGGCACAGGTTTCACATCTGCCATCTACTGGTGAAAAAAATCAAATAAACTTACAAATGCTAGCTTTAGCCCAGATTGTTAAAGCCAATCTTCTCAATATTTCATGACATGCCTTTAAACTTAAGCTTAAAGTCAATTTAGAGATGTTGGTCTACTACGCTTAAGACATGGAAAACTTTTATATGTATAGGTCAGTATTTCTACCTAAATATTCAGTGTTAAGTTTGTACAGATTTTGACAGATCAACTGGAAATCTAGATTACTGGTTTTGGCCAACAGAAAAGACACAATGTATTTAGTTTGCATTTCTTATTTTTGGAGTTTAGTTATTGGAATTCTATTTTAATGCAGCTCTTCAAATCCTTTGGTGGTGTTTTAATGAGATTCCAAATAAAATTGTAGTGTTTATTTTGGGCAAATAAATTTTGAAGGCACAAAGACTGTATCAAACTGATTTTAATTTAATAAGTCCTAATATTATATGTGTGTTTCCTTATAAATTTCGATAATTTCATTTCACAGCAAGAACAGTTTAAGTTAAGGCTACATTACAATTATGAAAACTTATTCAGACTGTGTTAAATTGCTTGCATAACGTATGTATTTTTTCTTAGAGTTTGTAAAGTCTACTGTTTTTTGTTTGATTTTTTTTGCCTACCACGCTACACTTGTTTCTGTATTTTTTTGTAACTACAGTTAAACTTCTAGGGATAACTGGGGCTCTATTGTACATAACTGCTGTATGTTTCACTGCACAAAATGTACAAATCTATGTATTTTATGTCACAAAATTTTGAAATGTAACAACACAAAAAATGAAACTATTCTTCAAATTATGACTCTTGGTTTAGACGCATCCACTCAATTATTAATAAAGACCTCTTAAGTGCGATGACTTATATTAATGTTTATTTTGGGCTTGTATCAATTGAAAATCCGCAGTGACTTCCATCCCTAACACGCGTAACACAACAGACTGTGGCCAAGCTGTTACACGGATGCATTTCTTCAACTTGAAAGGAATAATAAAAATGCTTTGATCTTTTGTTTTGGATGAAGTGAGCGGGGGACAGCGGCTGCATGTCGAGGAGAGGAAGTTCAGGCGTAAACATTGTACTGACCACAAGCTTAAAGTTACTCACAACCTTAAAGCCGGTATAGCACAAGTCCATCATGGTCCATGCAAAACAGCTGCCTATGATATGTTTTATTCATCCCAAGCAGAGTAGGTAAAGGTTACAGGAGGTCAAAGAACCTGTAGTAAATGCTTTGATATATATTTCATTGGGATTTTGAACTCACTTCGGTTTTTAGTTGCTTTTTTAAGATGCTTTTCTGATGAGAGTTTCTGCCACCTGCTTATCTCCCCGATGTTATTGCTTTGCCGAAAATGTCCCACAGTATTACATTAAAATTTAAGAGTTTGAAAATGTGCATTGTTACTTTGAGTGAGTCTCCACAAATTTAACCTGTAACTTGGCCAGCTGGCGTCGCCTGCTTGTCTCCATGGAACATTTCAAGCAAAAGCAATAACTTCTTTATGCAGACAAGCAGGTGCTTTAGCGAGGTACTCCTGATGAAGAACAGTCACTGGTAGTTGTTACCTGGGCAGCCAAAATCACACGCTTTATAAAACTTTACAGAGGACATGTGGATCTGGAACCGTATCCTCTCTCCATGCCCACGGTGGGGCTTCTTCTGTTCATGTCAAAACAAACATGGCGGCTTATGAGTAAAAAGAAAAAAAAAAACTAAGCTTGAGCAAAGGACTAAACTCTTCTCAGGTAAAATAAGTTATACATTTTGTTCTGAATTAATATTTTAGAAGAGATGTGTGTTTGTGATACATGTGATTCAAGTTACTGGCTGTGGTTGGACTGTCTTACTACTTAATGCTCTGTTTCCAGACCATTCAGAAAGAATGTAGAAGGGACTGGCTGTTCAGGCAATGGCAGCTGGACCCACTATTCTTCAGTAAGTACCATGTAATTGAGAAGGAAGTGATTCCAGACCAGACAGAGAGTTGAAAGAATTTTTTATCTGATATTAGAAGAGTGAAGGTACAGACAGCAGGCACATGTGTTACATTACAAAGGAGTGTTCCCTGTACTTATACACTGTGAAAGATATCTATCTATAGAAAGCTGGACCTACATGAACTTAGTCTTTTCAGTTACATATTCTGCAGTCCTGTAAACAGTTAACAATATATCCATTTATAACCATGTATGGACAGTATGTAAAATGAGTTTGAGTACAAGGGCCTCATGTCACAGGTACATGGATAGCCGCAGCTTGTAACTGAAATAGCTGGCTGCAGTGAAGACATCTTAAAATAAGCATGTGTAGCATTTTTACTGAGAAACAAGTCAATCTCCATGTCTGTAACGCACAGCATTCAACATAAGGTTTAAGAGCAAAGAGATTAAACAGAAATCAGGTTTTCATACCATGTTAACGCTTGTTTTTTCCAAAGCCTGTTCCAGTACAGAGCCCCCATCTCCTCCTTTGGTCCTCTCAAGCCTCTCAAGCCCCAGTCTCCAATACATTTTGTTTTATTTTCACATTTGGTGATGAAACAAGCCAAAAAGTCTGAAGTATTTTCAAATCTTTCTTCCACTTTGCCAACTCTCCCAGGAAACAACAGGATTATAAAAAGCCTGCAGAGAAGTTATATATATGTGTTATTTAACCAATGCCAACTGCAAGGCTCCAAACAACCTGAAATTACCATGTCTTTTTCAGTCTGTGAATCATTTGTTTATTTCAATATGAGACCTGCAGATCCACCCCTGTCAAATTGGCTCGGTGTATATTTTTAAAAATAATGAAAAATGATGCAAGGTATTTTCTAATGCATGGTAATACATGTCATAATTTTTATTTAGGCCTGTGCTTTCTGCCAACAAAATATGATCATGCAATTAACCTAAAAGCTGTGGAGAGTACTGTCAGTGTGTGAGAGCAGAGCTATATGGCTAAAAATGTACTCAATACAAATACTGCCAAATTTATACTTAAGTAAATGTATAAAGTACCCAGATTGTACTTAAAATAGTTACTTTTTCTGGCAATCTTAGTGGCATTTTTGCTTATATAAACCACCTTGCTTTCGGTTTGTCTTGAATGTTCCACAGTATGGCATTAAACTTAACTATCTTGCATTTATTCAATTATGGACATTTTTATTGCTCAAAACATGCATTATTTTTGAGCTGGCTAGCCTCTCCACAGTTCTGAACTGTAATCATAGACTTTATTTATAAATATTAACATCACTAACCAGCTAGTCGCCATGTTCCAAATGGGAAGTGAGCATGGGCGCTAAGTGGTTCCTTCAAGCTCAGGTTGCAATTGACTTTCTATTGAAAGGTCTAAAAATGTTTGCATTAACCTGCACTGCATAACCCTGATTTTTAAAATGTCTCTATTTTGTCTCTAAATCAAGATATGAACGTAAAAACACACCAATGAGCTGCCTACTTTCACTCCCGTTGGCGTTAGCTACAGATTAACTGACAGCCTCGTTTCTATGCACCCACCTCCTCCAGCCCGCACTGCTGGTTTGGCAGGGGGCAGGTGCATAGAAAACAAGGCTGTCAGTCAACCTGTTGGTAACGCGGGAGGTTGGTTCTTTAGTTTCGCACGTGGATTTCCAAATACAGTCCCTGGTTGCAGATAGCTGCTATAACTGCTAGCCTCGCTGAGCTTCATTTGGTTGTAACTGAATGTTATGGATGGTGTCACACTTCCTTACTCCACTTCCATTAGTTTATTCCTGTAACTTGGGCTGGTGGCATTACTTGCTCGTCTCCTTGGAGATGGATTAGTTTACACCATACTGGGGAACATTCCAAACAAAGCAATAGTATCTCTATGGAGACAAGCAGGTGGCAGACGATCCACAAGTTACATAACGTTCCTTTAAGTGTGGCTATAATGACATGACTAGGATTATCCTTATTTACAAGTTCAATTACATCTTTGAAAATCTACAAAAAAATACAACACCCCACAAATCAAATGAATTATAAAGACCAGTGACGTGCAGTCAGGGGCACTGCCTCACCTGTCGTTACAGAGAAAAAATAAATAAATGGATGGTTCTTTTTATCTAATGATTTGTACTATAAAGTTATTTTCTGTTTAACTTTGCAATTTTAATTCTTCTTTTATTCAAAATCACAGAATTTTTACGTTTACAGTTGAAATCCTGAGAAGAGACGCGCGGAGAGGCACCAGCTGTTCGTGCCTCACATGGACGGACTGTGCTGTAGCTCAGCAGTGACGCTGCTGCTTTAAGCGGCTGTGAAAAGGCGCCAGATGTGGCACGCAGTTACCTGGCCTCATGGTAGGGGGCACTCGTGAGCCCAGGGATTCTTGCAAATCCCGCAGAATAGGGGCCACAGAATAGTGACAGCAAGCTACAATTTAGAGTTAGCTATCTGTTCACTTTTTTCTTCATGTCTGGCCTTACTTTTTAAATGGAGGAAGATTACATATTAAAGCTCAAGCAGTTTTCTAAACTGAACTTTGGGTCAAAGCAGGAGGTTATAATTAAAGGAAGATCTTTTCAAACAGAGACGTACAAAATGGTAAGAAATTTAATTACTTCAATCCACTGAAAATTGGGGAACCAGAATAAGGATAAAAAACAATTCAAAACCAGCTTGCTTTGTATTTCATACTATTAGAGCTATTTTATATGCACTTCAGAACTTTTATTTGAAATTCTTTTTTTATTCTGTCCCCAGGTCACCTGGTTTACATGTTTGTAAATTTGATTGTGATGACATCAGTGCCTCACCAACCATGAACCTCACTGCATGTCACTGAGAAAGACACATTTGTAATGACTGCCTTTCCACCTTTGCCTATAGTTAGGTTTCAGTCTCTGGAGCCCACCTCATGTTGTTGTTGTTGTCTCACCTCTCTCTTCCACTCTGATGCATGATGATACTTTCTGCTTGGCTTCCACAACAGTACATGTTAAATCAGGATGTGCATTTTCACCCCATCAGCTTCCGTAAAGGATTTGGCTTCAGGCAATTTTTCACATTTGAAGAAGCAAGACAAGGTGTGAGAATAAATGTCCAATGTAAGAAGACACATAGTTTAGTTTAAAGTAACAGTAACACCCGTGTATGCTGTTTACACATTCACAGTAATAATCAGAAGCTATTGTGGGCTATAATATCATAATACATATTTTTGTTCATTTTTATTTGATTTATTTCTTTAGACAATTGGTTCTGTCCCAGTTTGAGGCAAAGTTATCATTTTAATTTGGGTGTAAACTAATCGAATCATTGAACTGTTATTCCTTGTCCAGTGAAGCATAAATAAACGATTCACAAATATATTTCCCAACTTGACACGTCGAAAGCAAGCTCGGTGGCATAGTGGTTAGCTCTTCTGCCTCACAGCTACCAGGTTTTGTGTTTGATTCCCAGATGCATATGTGTTTTTGTACCCTGACCTCTAAAACCTGTTAAATATCTTGGGCCAAACTTCAATCACACTGGAATTTAGAGGGTAAAGGTCCCCACCTGCTTAAGGATGTTAACGCTTTGCCTTGAAAGTTCCGCAGTACAGCATTTAATCTTATCCATCTCCCTAGAGACAAGTAGGTGTTTCCATCAGGCCAAGTCACAGGTATAATCCGTGAATATAGGAAGTCAGTCACAACAGGAATGCTTATTTTTTCATTTTTAACAGTAAACCCCTTTGAAATTGAATAATAAGCTAGATAAGTTTAATGCTATACAATGGAACGTTCCAGGAATAGCAATAAGATCGCCCTGGCGTCAAGCTGATTATGGACCTTCTAACCAGAAAAGTGCACCTTTAAATGAAAGTAAAACGAGATAAATATGATTATACATAATTTCACTACATGTTCCCTGAATGCAAATTAGGTGAACATATAATCAAGCATGTTTACGCACAGCACACTTCACTGCGCCTATCAAACACATGCCGTTTCATTGTTTTCTATCTTTACAAATATATTGGCAGGACGTGATTTTTTTAGGAGCACAGAACAGATGTGTTTTCCTGTTTCAAGTCGAGAAAATCCATCATAGAATTTCAGCTCAAACTTTGCAGCAGCTGGATCCTGGAGAGATTTATGAGTTCTGAAAGAAATCTGACAAATCTATGCAGCCCTCACAAAGCAGGAATTTGCATGGCTCTCACCAATGACGAGGCAGCGCTGACAGATAGACTAAAGATACTGCCTTTAAAGAGGTGTTATAATGTTATATATTTTGTACAAGTATGTATAAGTTGACAGAAAAGTTGATAATCAGAAATGGTCTAACTGTTAATTATTATTTTTTCACCAGCCAGAGGTAAAGTGTGAATGATACCCAACAGACTGCCACCTTTTGTTAGCTTTTATTGTGCTTTTAAAGGTGCACTATGTAACTTTTCTGGTAGAACGTTCGCTACCTTGTCCTCACTGAGATGTTATCCATACTATGGCATTAAACCGATCAGTCAGTTTTTGTTTTTCCCATGTGTTTTTATTGCTAAAATAAGCGCCTAGTAATGGCACCTGCTTGCCATATTGTGAAACATTCCAGACAAATTAATTGCATCTCCATGGAGACAAGCAGGTGGGTGACCAGCGTTTCCAGCATGATGATGTTTAATTTTGAAATTCAGTATAATCTAGTCTGTTTTTGGTTTTATAAAGGTTGCCTATAGAAACTGCTGATTAGCTGAAAAATTAAAATACTAAACAGACAATAGACAATAAAATAAAATTGAAATTAAATTAAATAAAGTAGGAGATAGGGAAACCAAACCACTGCTAAGGAGAGACCTACTCCCATTTTCTGTACACTGAACAAGCTGTAGATATAACCGATCCATTTGCAGCTGAAAGAAAGAGTTCAAATAAAGCACGACTTTTTTATTCCAGTCAAACTAAGATGCACTTTCAGATCTCACTTGTCAACAGTCCTGCCTAGTTCACCTGCAGCTTGTCTCCCTTCAAAGTATAGTGTAGTGAAATGTATTCCACTTCTTGGGCTGTCCCTGCTGTTCTGCTGCCTCCACTTTACAAAATAATGCATTTGCACAGAGCCAAATCAGTTTGTGGCAGCGCAAGTCGAAGTCATTGGTGTGAAATCAAGTGTCAAAGAAAACACTCCTCAAATATTCTGTTCTCCCCGAGATCAATATTTGTTTACATTTTCAGTGCAAGAAACTGGAATCTAATCAAAAACTACAAAGCCCGGATATAAACAAACCTTCATGTGGGAATTGCTTGGTCCATATGTTGTCTGTGAAGAAGGTCAGTTTCCTATAAATAGCCCGTTTATGGGTGAATTCACTTGTCCTGGTTTGACACGAGTTTGAGCGCAGTCCAGTCCTGATGTGGACATTGGTTTGATTCTGTTCTAGTCCTGGTTTAGTTCCAGTTTTGTAGAGAGGTCTGTGAAAGCATCTAAATGGTTTTTAGGGTCAGTACTACTAGGAAGAGGCCAGCCAACAGGGGAGTAGACAAGTGGGGGGGCAAGGAGGTCTGTTGTCCCAGGTTTTAGGGGCCCAAAACTGGACCTTCTTTTTTTCTCTTTATTTATACAGGGGAACCCAATGAGAGCACTCGGTCTCTCTTTTTCATGAGCGCCCTGTTTAAAATACAATACAAACGGAAAAACTAACAAAACAAACAGGTATACAGTCCATATAAAACATTAAAAACAGGAGCAGGTGTGTGTATAACTTGGTTGTGTCACCTAAGTATCCAGTTTTGCTTTTGTGTATTCCGTTTTTGTGAAGTAAAACAGCCAACAGCCCTCCTTCCCGTCTCAGTTTTGGTGTGGCTAGTCCTTCGCCTTACGCAGTCATGTGATCTT
Organism: Periophthalmus modestus; assembly: GCA_019594935.1. Classification (NCBI taxonomy): domain Eukaryota; kingdom Metazoa; phylum Chordata; class Actinopteri; order Gobiiformes; family Gobiidae; genus Periophthalmus; species Periophthalmus modestus. The sequence goes on from JAIEZT010000441.1 coordinate 24,015,676, forward strand.
GTATTAAATGTATCAATAATTAACAAGCTGTTGAGGTATTCTGGCACTTCATCCTATTTGTTTATATATTCGAGGGAGGCCCATGTGAGACTTCTTGCACTGAAACTTCTGTTGATGGGCCTGCAACAATATATTTTATATTCGAATAAGAGTAAGGTAAACATGTTGTATTGCAGCAGTATATAAAGTAATTTTAAAAACTGAAATAAGCCCCAAAAAGAAAATATAGGAGAAGTGCTGAAGAATACACCAACAATATAGAAACATTATAGAGACAACTAACCAAAGTAAAAGTATCCAATTCTCATGTAGAGTCCCAACATGTATTTAACTGTGATGAAAACATAATGACTTCTTGACTGTAACAATGTATGCTTTTATGTTTATGTTTTGTTAATTATTCTGATTTAAAGGCACCACCTGCTTGTCTCTATGGTGATGTTATTGTTTTGCCTGGAAAACAATATGGTATTAAACTGATCCACTTCCTTTGAACCAAGCTGTTCAACACCAACGATAAAGTAGACTGAGTTACAACATACAGTAAAAACAAAGTAATATGTACATCCAGCCTTAAAAAAAAAAAACTGTCACAATGAAGGCGCACTCGTCCACAAATTATCTCTGGAACATATTACCGCTGTGTCCTTAGGCAAGGCACTTCATCACCCTCACCTATTTATGAATGAAGTGAGTGAGTGATTGGCAGTGGCGCAGATTGACCACCTCATGTCAAGTATACTTCAGGGCAGCTGTGGCTACTATATAGAGCAGGGATGGGCAAACTTTGGCCCGGGGGCCACGTACGGCCCGTTGGGCTTATTAATCCGGCCAGCAGAATGTGACCAAATTATGGTGCACTTCAGCTACATAAACCTTGTATTACTCTCTTATTCTCTTATCAGCCCTTCTTCAAAAATGAGCTTATCAAATAAAAGAAAAGTAGATGCTGAGTGTTTAATACGGAGTGGATAGTAAAATATTTTTTCACCAAAGTCCGATCAAAGTACCAAGGCAAGTTTTTTGCTGGCATTCAAATTAGCAAAAGCTAGCAAGTCTTTCTCTGAAGGAGAGTTTTTAAAATAATGCATTTGGAACAGTTTGTACAATGAGCCTTGAATATTCATGTTTTGCAACATCTCTAATATAATATATACAAATATATATCCTGGCCCAGCCCCTCTGTCAACTTTTAGAACCCATTGTGGCCCGTGCGTCAAAAATGTGTCCAAAGAAGTACTTGTCGTGATGTGGGGTGTGAGGTGGACCAAAAGTGCGGGACTCGGGGCAAGTTTAAGGGTGTTTAATGACAGAACAACAAAGACAGGTGACGGGAGAACATACGAGGAGCTGGGTGCAGGTCAGGGTCCAAAGGTGCAGGGAAGACACGAGACGGGAAACACAGCCGGTACCGGGAGACAGGGTCGGAGAACACAGGCAGGACACAGGCAGGACACGGGGACAAGCAGTGATGTGAACAGCACGCAGACACATGGTGACGATCAGCAGGGTGACGATCAGACGACCTGGCAAGGAGAGCTGGGTCCTGGCTCCTTTTAACAACCTGCAGCTGTCTTGATTGCCCTGATGGGCTGCAGGTGTGTGTTGGAGGAGCCAGGGCTCCGCCCAGCTCCGGAGTCAGGCAGGTGAGGGAGGGGGAGAGGAGACACAGGAGGCAGGAGCAAACGTGGATCATGACAGTACCCCCCCCTTAAGGGACGGCTCCCAGACGTCCCAAAGAGCTTGACCAAATCGGGATGGGTGGAGGGGGCCTGGTGGAGGGAAAAAAAAAATGTCCAGAAACAGGGTCCGCTCACGGCGAGGTACAGGGCAAGGATCAGGACGAGAATCAGGACGAGGAGCCAGAAGGCACGATGAGGTCCCTGGGCGGAGTTCAGTGTCCAGCGGAGCTACATCGGCCCGGATAAAAACAAGGGACATGTGGAGGTCCCTGGACGGAGCACAATGTCCAGCGGAGCCACAACACTCCATGAGGGGAGACGACGCGATGAGGTCCCTGGACGGAAGACGATGTCCAGCGGAGCCGCAAGGGTCCAGGGCCGGAGCGGACAGGTCAGGACGGAACCAGGCGGGGAGCGGAGAACAGGCAGGTGCACAGGGTAGACAGGCAGATACACAGGGCAGGAAAGCGGGAGGGTGAGTCCATGTTCTGTCAGCCCCGAGTCTGCTTGGTCCAAAGTGGCCAGGTCGTTCTGTCGTGATGTGGGGTGTGAGGTGGACCAAAAGTGCGGGACTCGGGGCAAGTTTAAGGGTGTTTAATGACAGAACAACAAAGACAGGTGACGGGAGAACATACGAGGAGCTGGGTGCAGGGGTGCAGGTCAGGGTCCAAAGGTGCAGGGAAGACACGAGACGGGAAACACAGCCGGTACCGGGAGACAGGGTCGGAGAACACAGGCAGGACACGGGGACAAGCAGTGATGTGAACAGCACGCAGACACATGGTGACGATCAGCAGGGTGACGATCAGACGACCTGGCAAGGAGAGCTGGGTCCTGGCTCCTTTTAACAACCTGCAGCTGTCTTGATTGCCCTGATGGGCTGCAGGTGTGTGTGGGAGGAGCCAGGGCTCCGCCCAGCTCCGGAGTCAGGCAGGTGAGGGAGGGGGAGAGGAGACACAGGAGGCAGGAGCAAACGTGGATCATGACAGTACTATATAAATCAAATGCATTAATATCATTAAAATATTCCATATGGAGAAAACAATAACACACTTTTCAAAAAGCACAACTTTTATTTTTTTATATTCTTTCCAACTTCCTCTCTGTATAGTACCCATCTCTAGTTATAAATAGCTCAGACAGTTTCAGATCTGCCCTAAAGCCTATGTAATCTTTCCCACAATTCCCTGGGCCGCTGACTTCCTTTGACTCTATTAATATTTAGAAAGTGCAATCATCCGTTAAGCCCAGTGACAAGCAGTGCTCAGAGAAAACCCACACGACTGGAGCATGGAGCTAATTGTATTTATAAAAGTCTTTTTCATCTGTGGACTCACCTCTCTCTTCCAAAACCCATCTTATTTTAGCAGATGGATTACGGAATGTTGACATTATAAATGCGACGCTCCTCTCCCCAAAGAAACTTCATTTAGCTCAACAAAGTATCTGAACAAGTCCAATTTCAGGTTTTACTGTAATGTGCCACTTTCTAATAATCATGTTGAGATGCAGGAGAGGGGTGACGCCAGTGTAAATTGATATTATAATCTCCTATAACTTGTCTCATTTCACTACATCTATGAATCCCATTTTTTGGTTTTGGAACGCTCTAACCTCAACATTCTTCCACCTAAATATTCCGTATCTATTCTCTGCACATGTGCAAACCATTTCAGTGTTTGTACTGGTGAATTTATCAGCAATAACAAAAGCTGATATATGTTGATGTACTTACTCCTAATCTTATTCATCGTCACATGAACAAATAAAACTAATAAGTGAATTATTACAAGTCAAACTATATAGGTCTACAAAACAAATACATAAACATTTAAAAGTGAATTTGTGATCTGCAAAAGCATAGACTTTTCCCTGGATGTCTGAAATGTTTAAAGATGATTTAGTTAGAAAGTATCAATGAAAGTAGTAAAGTACTTTAAGTATATGTTTTAGATATCTGCACTTTACTTAAATAGATTTTAAAGTGGGTACTTTTTACTTTTACTTCAATACATTTGAGAGCAGATATCTGTACTTTCTACTCCACTACATTTTGAACAGGCCTAAAAAGTAAAACTATTCTTTATTACAGTTTGAGACCTGCTGAAAAGGCTGAGGTTTTATTTTGATCAATTTCATAACTAGAGAAAAAAAAACAAAAAACAAAAACAAAAAAAAACAAACACATAAAAACAGCTACAAAAAATTACAGATACTATTGTTCCTGTTCAACAAAATTCAACACAAATATCTATCAAAATCAGTACATCTGAAGCTTTATATACCTCAAAATCTGCGCAAAATACTTTTTACTCTTTAAGTACATTTTTAAACTGGTGCTTTAATACTTTACTTAAGTCGATTTTTTTCATACTATAATTTTACTTTTACATGAGTATTTTTATGCTCCGGTAATTGTACTTTTACTTAAGTAACAAAACAAAATCCTTCTTTCCCCACTGTTAAGAATCATTTAGAAAACAATCAGTTTTCTTTGTCCATTAATACTTCTCAAATGTCACTGCTTTGTGTATGTTATTACTTGATATAGGGTCTGTAGGTGGGTAGATCTGAATGTGGCTCTTGGCTAGTTGCTTTAGTCTATGCCTGAGTTTGCTTCAGTGCTCTGTATCTGCTTTGCTGTTCATGTCTCAATAAAAGATACAAACCCCCTTGAGTCACTTCTGTTCTGAACAAATGACAGAGTAAAAATGTCTACTTTTATACGAGCAAACGCAAATCAAACAGTGAAATCATCAGGCTCCAAACTACTGTGAAAATGCACATACAGATACTGGTACACACCCAGTGGGATGCAAAGTACAAACCTCAACACCACTGTGGCACATCTGAGACAGGACTGTACACTTTGTATATGAATAAAATATTTAAAACATAGCAGGAAGCAGAACAATAAACGTATACTTCTGTTCTGTTTGCTCGTAAAAAAACAGAAATAAACTCAATTTTTGGTTAGTCATAAACTTGGATAAAGGAAGGAAGCACATCTGACATAAAACTACATAATTGCTACTCAACAGTTACACAAGAAGTAATTTAACTTCAATGCGTCACATGTCATATACTAGAGCTACTATGCCTACTACTTTTGAGATTCACAAGAACTTTCATTCTCAAACTTTTCACCAAATACCGCTGCGAGCTTCAGAGTCCCACCAGATCTAACCAGATTTTAACATCTAAACCAGGCCTGAGGCAATTCTTGCAAGAAGTGGCTCAAAGGTGTTTAAAAATCATTCATTTATCTCTGAAGAAAACCAATAGAAGTGTAGTACTCTTCCCACAGTCTGAGAAACACTACTCCAAATAGAAAATATATAAAACCCAAATATAATACCATTTAAATGACTGCTACCACTGAGACTACAACTTAACTCAGCCTAAAATAAAAAGCACTGTAACATATTTAGTAGCGGCCCCAGCTGTTTCAGACAGATAGCCTACATTAAATTGCTGCTTAGCGCTTCTCCATCTGCACAAACCCATTGAGCTCATTGAATTGACGTGAATTTCTCCGACTCCCTCTCTCCTCCCTCCCTCCTCTCCCCTCCTCTCGCTGTCAATCAAACCGCCCTCCTCTGAGCGAAACCAGCCGGAAATCATGTATTCATATCCCCCGCTATCCAAACCCTCTGCTCCCCATTCACTGCGATGACGGGATATTAATAGAAGCACTATGCCCTAATGGGACGCTGCGTTTTGAGCACTCCACGCACCCCTCTCATCTCCATAGCAGCGCGTGGATACGGGTCTATTTGGGGTTATGGCTGTCGCTCACATGCAAACATTGGGCGAACACAGCTGGGAAATGGTAAAGACAAAATGTTAGCTGCAAATTTGTCTACTATTAGATACTTCTGGTAATGGTTTGTGTTTTGGAAATAGAGGTTTTGAAAGTTGGTTTGACCCTCAGTGACATTAGCGGTGATAAAGTGTCTGAGTGGTAATTATGGCAATATTAGAGAGTGTTAAAAGGTTTAGAAGTCAGGGATGGTCTAAAAAGCTTATACCAGCAACTATGGGACTATAAATTGGGCAGTCGCATCGAAGAAATGTACACAGACACAATATAAACTATGCAACTTTTCTGGTCGTCTCCATGGAGATATTCCACAGTATGGCATTCAACTGTCCACAGATGTGACCTGCTTGTGGAAAGCAACAGACCAATCCTCCATCAGAAACGTTACATAAAGCTGCATTAACCATAGCCTACATGCCAGGGGTGTCCAAACTTTTCTCATTAAGGGCCACATATAAAAACACAGACAAAGCTGAGGGCCGAATGAGGGCCATAGACTTGTCACCAGTACAGTGAATACTTCAAATGTTATTTTTACAAGTTAGACTGAACCACTAGATCTTTATTCATGCTTACATCCTCAATAGGACACATTAAATATTTGATATGACCTTGTGAAAGTAGATTTTCAGAAATGTACAGTAAAAAGTACTGTTTAAAGTAATATGGGCCAATTCACCTGGAAGCTTGAGGGCCAAGAAAAATTGGTCTGAGGGCCGCATTTGGCCCCTGGGCCACAGTTTGGGCATAACTGCTATATAAGATATGATAAGATAAGATATACCTTTATTAGTCCCACAGTGGGGAAATTCCAGTATTTCACCACACAGTTAAGAACAGAAGGAAAATGGTACATGCAATAAACAAGATAATAGATAAATAGCTTAAAATAATTTTAAAAATAGACTCTATTGTACACACATATATACATATAGATATACATCTCCGTAAAGTGTGCTGTCTATATGCTGTCTATTTATATGCTCCCAGTCCTTCTGTCAGCCTACTTAAATCTCTGAGTGACACGTAGATTTAACCAATCATAATAAAGTGTAAACTCTAAAGTGACAATACATTTGTATAAAAATGATAAAAGGCTTTGGACAAAGTGATGCCAATACTACTGCTACTACTATAGAGCTCAGTTATCGGACGCCCATGAGAAAGGTTATAAAAGAGACTGTTAATTTGAAAATATAAAAAAGACTTGCAGCAAATTGATATATATATTTTTGAAACCTTTGTCATTAAAGTTGGGTAGTACATTTATTAGCTGGCTTTCACCGTGTAGTCAGGTGGCTAGCCAAGAAAATATGAATAGAAATGGCACAAGAAAACCTCTTAATCAGACCTCCATCAGCGTTAGTGACTGGCCAAATGCACATTTATACTTTTAATTTACTTATAGATAATGAAATAAAATTATAGCATTACCCCACCTCATATTTTAAAAAATGAAATACACTTCGTACTACACAACTTATTAAAAACGACAGCGCAAAGTTACACAGTGTGACTTCAACTAATCAATTTGAATCTGGACAGGGCTCTTCTCTTTTCACACGTTCATTCTACTGAGACCCTTTTATAAAATTGTCCTGCCAGTTGCTCCAGTGAAGCCAGCAGCCCCAGAGCCTGCAGCTGTTACACAACCACATCTGTCCAGAAAACTTTAAAACAAAACACAAACACACACGCACACGCACACACAAACACACATTCATCCACCCGCTAAAACTGAAATGCAAAGTAAAAACGTGCTGTGTTCACCTCCAACTCAACTTCAAAAAACAAAAACTGCTGTATCTATTTGTATTTGCCGCTATAAATTTTATGTTTCTTGTTACAGAATATTTTATGAAGTAGTATCCCACGGAGATCTCCCAAATGTGTACAGAACCCTAGTGATAAATAATCCAGGGTGCTCGAGAGGCAGAGGAGAGATGTCGTACCTCATACTAGGCCGTATCTGTTTGGACTCTGTGGGAGGGGAAAATCAATCTGGTCAAAACAAGATGGAGGAGCAGGACTAATAACAAATCCAGAAGTAAACCAGGACTAGACCCAGAATCTCAAAAACTTCCTCAAACTGTCTCACTGTAATAATAACAACAATAGACAAAAATAGCCCTGTATATAATGCACTGATGTGGACTATGGAACTTTTCTGTCAGTCTCCATGGAGATAGTAAAAGAAAAATCTAATTCTATGAAATGGAAAAAAAAGTTATTTGGGTGAAGACATTTCCCTGTTCATCCAGACGCTTCTTCAGTCACTTGGAGAATGTTTTTTTTCCCCCCTGGAATGTTCCACAGTCTGGCATTATGCTAATCTAGCAGGGAGATGCCTGACCTCAGCCTGGTGGGTAGATAAGTTTTAATGCCATACTGTGGAGCTTTCCATGGAGACAAGCAGGTGGCAGGCCCTTCACCAGAAATGTTACGTAATCCATATTTAAGACCAAAACTGCTATCACAATACAAAGAAAATTGATCTGAATCCTTTTATAAGTGACAATATAGGCTGTGAAATACCACCTGACTAGCTCTAAAATATTATTCACATTATTCTTTTGGAACAAATGAACCAAGAGCACAAAGCACCACTCCTTGTATAATATAATGCATTTCTTCAGTACAGCAGAGAGAGGCTCCTCACTTCATATAAACTCTTTGTGAACAGGGCTCAGACGCGGTGGGCGGAGGGCATCGATCTCACCAAACCAGAAGGAAAAAGCCCAAGAAGAAAATGAGAAGCTTTGATTATCGAGACGGTCAGAAACAACCTTCACACACGCACGATGCTCACAGACCACCAAATCTTAAATACAAGTAGGCTAGTCTAGATTTGAGACATTGACATTTAGAATGAGATGATCTGGTGGTGAAATGATAAGCTGATGGATTCTATCTGTCAAACTGGAGATCTACAGAGGGGCACAAATTTAGGTCTATAGGTGTCCTAGATTAACATTTAAATATACAAAGATTTATTCAAATGTTTAAACGCTTTTAGTCACTACATCATTGCTTTTTCAGCTGCTCTGGGGCAGACTGACTGAAATGTGATGCCACTGTGGTTTTATTTCACCGTAATAACATGCAAGTTTGATATTTTATGATATTTTTAAGAAAGTACACAGAGGTAGGCGGGAGTAGGAGGTAGGTGAAAACTGAAATTTTCTTAACATTCACACCTGAAATGCAGGACAATACAGGATGACTCAAACCTGCTTGCATCAATCAAAATTAGCTTAATAACAGTGAGTTAATGATGAATTTGTTGTTTCATTTGTTATTTTATAAAGAAGAGGCATTGTGTATTTTTACGCGAAATAGGTTCTGTTGTTTCTTCTCTGTATTACAAAGATCAAATGTTGGTTCAAACAGTTTGAATAACTTTAGAATTATTCCTTTATATTCACATAAATAAAACTGTGGACAAAACTAAATATGAAAGATTGTAAAAAATTAATTTCTTGCCAAATATTTGTTATAAGTATTTATTTCTTCTCATTATGATTTCAAAGTTACTTTCCCATATACCTGAGTTAGTTTACTGGTAGCACTATACGCAGCATTAACAGAGGAAGAGATGGATTTCAACAATAGGTGGCACGTACTTGAGACAACACTCAGAGTAAAACATCCCTGCGTCCATGGCAACGGAGAGTGCGAATTTTCAAGTCAAGGTTTTTCCAACAAAGAAGCAGAGAGGCAGTAGTTACATCCGTGCTGGATGATGTGGCTATATTAGACGCATACAACATAAATAACTCAATAAGGATTGTGGGTAAAATAAGTAAGTGTGGGTTCGATATATATGTAGTACTGTTCTGTTTAAAGGGTCCATATTACGACATTTTCTGATCCATGTTATAATGTTGTTTCCTCATCAAAAACATACCTGGAGTTGGGTTTTGTTGTTTCATTTCATTCACGCAGGTTAGCTCTTAGAAAATATTCCATTCCACCTTGTGATGTCATGTGGTAATACGGGAAGTGCTCCTCTGTGTTTTTAAACTCCATGCACCTTCAAAGGTACTGTCGCTGTTAACTGCAACTATATGACATCACAAAGTGGAACAGAGCGTTTTGAGTTTTGGAGATATAGACGACCTGATAATATAGGATTACTCAGACATGTGTGAATGAAATAAAACACAACTCTGAGTATTTTTTTGATTTTTGAAGTAACAACATTATAACATGGCTAAAATGGCTTCTAAGAGTCAATTTTGCACAACATAGGACCTTTAACTGAGAAGGTGCAGGCCAAATTGTTTTAAGAGATTTTAGATAAACGTGGCCAGTTTTCTATTTTTAAAATGTATTTATTTTTTACTAAATTATCAAGTTTATAGTATCACAGACTCCTGGTAAAAATATAGTGGCACTGGCAATCTTAGTTTGTAGTATTTCCTTTCAGATTTTTTGAGTACTTGTCACATGCTGCCTCTTTAATAGCCCTTTTTGAGTTACTTAAATGTGTAAAGTAGAATTTCAGCTACAGATTTAAAGGTGCAGTAGGTAACTTTACTTACTGGCTGAGGATCTGCCACATGCTTGTTTCTATGAAGATGTCATTGCTTGGCCTGAAATGTTCCACAGTATGGCATTACACTTACCGGTATATCTCTCCATAGAGACAAACAGGAGATGCCATCTGGCCAAGTAACGGGTCAGCTCTCAGCATGTTGGCAAAACGCCACGGAGGTAGATAAGTTTAAATGCCATACTGTGGCACTTTCCATAGACATACAAACATATCTGTCTTTCCAGGGACAAGCAGGTAATATATCAAAGCCAATTAACTCCTCTGAAAGATATACGGTCAAAAGCAGACTTATCCGTGCATTTTTGTCCAGTAGGTTAGACTACTGTAACGACCTGCTCACTGGCCTCTCCAAACAAGCGTTAAGACAGCTGCAGTACATCCAGAACGCTGCTGCTCGGGTCCTGACTAGAACCAGAAAGTACGAGCACATGCGTCCTCTGCTCAGGTTTCTGGCTCCTACGGCTCAGAGAATAGACTAGACTAAAGCAGCTCTGCTTGTGAACAAGTCTCTCCATGGGCTCCAAGTACATCTCCATCATGTACTTAGTGCCATATGAACCATCTCACACTCTGAGGACTTCAGGGACCGGCCTCCTGCTGGTGCCCAGAGTCAGGACTAAACATGGGGAATCAGTGTTTCAGTTTCATGCAGCTAAAACCTGGAACAGTCTTCCTGAAAATGTGAAATAGGCCTTTACTTTAACAATGTTTAAATCCAGGCTCAAAACAATTCTGTTTAGCTGTGCATATGATTGAAAGGTTTTTATTCTGCACTTTTCTAGTTTAATGTTAATTTTATGATGATTATTTGTGATTATTTATGTTTTCATTTATTGCAGTGTGATTTTAATGTTTCTGTCTTATTCCGTAAAGCACTTTGAATTACCTTGTGTACAATTGTGCTATACAAATAAACTTGTCTTGCCTGATCTGTGGAGAGGCGACCCCACTCACAGTTAAAATCTATGGTTTCATGAAATTTTCAGCAATAAACACACCTGTAATTGAATGAACGTATGATGGATAGGTTTAATGCAATAATGTGGAACGTTCTAATGAATGCCATAATGAATGAAAAGTTACATAATGTACCTTTACTGTTGCTTGTTTCCTTTCTGTGCATTTGTTATAAAATACCATATAATTGATATGAATACATACTTCATCTGAGAGACCACTGTAACATTCAATAAATTGAAGTCAACAACATTTTAGCTACAGTGAGAAGACAGAGGCAGCAGGTTACATCACTGTGGTAGGTTTAGCCATGATTCACACTGTGGAGTATAGACTGACTGCATGGTGCAATAAGGCTTATGGGTAAAAACAGTGGGATCAGTGGGGGGCTTTTTTACATCAGCTATGGGCTGAAAAGTGAATTATTTAATGAACAGGGTTTGAAGTTAAAGTTGGAGATATATAAAATGACCGATAACATTGCAAATGCTGTTTTGAAGATATGCAAAAGGAATATTGAGAAGTCTATTGTCTATAATGACAAATATTTAAAAAGTCAGAAAAAGAACAGACTTAAAATCAAAGTAACTTACAGTGCAATTTTTCAAATAAACAATTAAAGTGATATTTATGATCAGTGGGATAATTCTTTCTTTATCTTTATACAGGGGAAAGCAATGAGAGCATTTGGGCTCTCTTTTTCATGGGTGTCCTGTTTAAAAAACAATACAACCAGAAAAATAAACAAAACAACAGTTATACAAGGCCACATAAAACATTAAACTCAGGAGCAGGTGTGTGTGTAAAAGTTTCTTATCAGATTGTTAAATTGTGATTGTGTTACCATTGTTTCCTTGGAGTGTATTCCATGTGAATCAAAACAGCTAAAAGCCTTATGTAGTCATGTGATCTGGTATTAAATGTTCCGGTATCAATTATTAACAAGCAGGTCTGTATATATATGTGTATATATATATATGTATATGTGTGTGTGTATATATATATATATATATATATATATATGTATATATATATATATATATATATATATATATATATATATATATATATATATATATATATATATATATATATGTATGTGTGTGTATATATATATATATATATATGTATATGTGTGTGTATATATATATATATATATATATATATATGTGTGTGTGTGTATATATATATATATATATATATATATATATATATATATATATATATATATATATATATGAAAGGGAATGACTTATACAGGTCTTAGTGGCATTTTCCAACAGTTTAGTCAGTAGTACGGTTGTCCAAAATATATGAATTTTGCTAGATATCTAATTGTGAAATCTGAACTGCTAAACTAAAACAAGAGTCCATGTATTTCAGAACATGTTTGTGTAATTTCTAAACTATTTAATGAAAGGTTCATTTTGTTAGCAATGATTTAAGTAAAATAATTTCTTTCTAGTCTTTGTGATGTTGATTGTGATTAATCTTGCAACTCTAGTATCCCTACCTACCCAGATACTAGACTAGATTTAAACATGTATTGATAATGAACAAACCTGGAGGACAAAATTACACTTTTCCTGAATAGTTTTAAAAAGGTCCAGGCTATATGAGAACTAGTGTAAGACCAGAGTGTAACATTAAAGTAGAGATAAAAGGTTTAAATGTAGCTTAATAGTTGTCCTTGTCTTGACATGGGCTACAGCAATAATACCTCCATAACAAATTGAAAAAAATTATATAATTAGTAATTTGTATTTCTATCCATTTCTTTTAAATTCTGTTTGGGGGCATAACTGACAAGACATCAGGGTGTGGTCCACTTCAAGGTTAAGTGTCTCTTAACGGTACAACTGATACATATTTGATGCACACACTTTGCATAATAAAATAAGATGGCATAATGGAAGCAAGAGTTATAAAACATATTTGGTGGATTACAGATGGATTGTCACAAGCCCATCGGAAGCACTAAGTACTTTCTACTACTTTTTTTTTTTTTTTTTTTAAAGACGCACTGTGTAATTCTTCTGAAGTGGGTACGCCATCTGCCTGTCTCCATGGAGATTGTGATGGCATTAACATTAAATTAGACAATCTTGCATTTATTCAATTAGAGGTATATTTATTGCTAAAATATAACGTATAAAACATGCTTACTTACTGTGTGCAGGGTCACCTCTCCACAGATCTAACTTGGCCTGGTGATGCCACCTTCTAGGTTCCATAGAGATTGACAAGTTTAATGCCATCCTGTGGAACTTTCCAGGCAAAGCAATTACACCTCCATCTAGGCAAGCAACACACACTGCAAAATAAAATCAACATCAGTAATTTATTTTATTTTATTTTAGTAAAATATTGTATAATATTTTGACTTAATTTCACCAAAATACAGAGTTATCAATTCTATGAAAAAGATTAAATTCAGTGTCTGTTTTAAACTGATATCTTCCAAGCCCTCTGGCGCCCCCCCAGCTCAAATTCAAGCCTCATTTTGGGAACCACTGTAATAAATGACCTACTATTCTTTTCCCTTTTGTAATTTCATGTTTAATAGGACAGCCTCTTCATAAAACCCATATAGAAGAAAAGTGTTAGTTGTACTTGTGAATATAAATTGTCCTGCTGTGGTAATGAAATCATCATTTGAATTGCACTCGTCTGCTCAGTAGATGGTGCTAGTCCCCTGCAATTGATTTCCACCCTCTCATTCTCAGAGCTGCAAAAACAACAACCCACTGCATTTAAATGATAAGTTTATTTATTCAACATATGGAAATTACAATGCAAACATTATATAACTTGATATGCCTTAAGAAAATATGAGTTGGATTCAGAAAGAAAAGGTGAAAAACCCGACCGCAGGGAACAAAGCATTCAGTGGAGTGTGGAAACTACTTTGCATATCGCAGACTTATTACATAACAAGAGCGACTCCTGCAGGATTGGCACTGTGGCGGTTTAATCATTAAGGATCTCCCCAATCGCACTTCACTTGGGAGAAAAAAGAAAAAACCCAAAATGCAACATATTTTTAAAAGTCAAAAAGTCCCAGACAAACAATTCAGAGGCCTCACTAAAAGTACATTTATATGCTCTGTGAAGTAAGGGGGTTTACTTCAACAATACTGTAATTTTCCAAGTGTCAGACTTTGTTCCAGAAGGTGCAATAACATTTGTGAATTTGTGACATGATGGTCGAAATCCAGGACTAAACCAAAACTAAACCAGGACTTAAGAGAGTATACCAAGACCAACCCAGGTCTAAACCAAAACTATACCAGAATAAATCCAGGACTACACCAGAATTTTAAAATGTTCAAAACAGGGCTAAAATGATCAACATAATTGAGTCTTTCAAACATTCTGTGTACAGTTTTGAATATAAAAGTACAAACGTGTTAGAAGCCCACACAGTCCACAGCAGATCAAGGCATCATTAGGAGTCCATGTTCAGAGCAGCTTCCTATAGTTCAAGTGTAGCTCAGACCTGTAACAAGTGTCCAGGAATGTATAGGTGTTTTTCAGTGCCAGAAAAAGAAGTCTCATAATAATGACCAGTCCACATAACGAGGATCTGAAAACCTCACAGCATAAATTATATTAAGAATTAATGTGCACCAGGTAACTTTTCTGGATGGGCATCTGCCATGTGCTCTTCCCTGTATATTATTGCCAAAGAATTGCTGCAAAAAAATAACAAAAACTTGACATCTTACAGTGAGTGGGGTCACTTTTTCACAGACTTGATCAATAACTAGTCCTTGTAGTGCAACTTTGTCTCCATGGAGAAGGCAAAAGAAAAATTCAATTCTGTCAAATGGACAAAAGTTTTAGAGTGAAGATGTTTTGCTGGTCATCATCACTCTAAAACTTTTGTCCAGTTGACAGAATGGATCTTACCTGGATGACTGAGGGATTACACAGACATTCATGGAGAAAGATCAGATTTAATGCAGTACTGTGGAACATAGGAAAAGAAAAATATAAAATCTGTCAACTGGACAAAACGTTTTGTCCAGTTGACAGATTGTATATATTTCTTTTGCTATGGATCAAACCTGGACGACTGAGGGATTACACAGATAATACTGTGGAACATTCTAGGAAAAGCAATAACATCTCCCTGAATAGAAGCAGATAGCAGACCCCCCAGCTGAAAAGTTACATTGTGCAGCTTTAAAAAAAACAAAAAAAATGTGACGTGCCTCCAGTGTTTTGGTGAGCAGAAAGTGGGAAAGCACCATGGAAACACCTAAGGAGGATTCTAATTGTATTTCATTCTATTTATTTATTTATTTTTTTTTTTAAACCTATAACATTTTTATGTTATAGGTTTCAAGTAAAAGTGAGTATTTGGTAAAGTGAGTGAAACTTTGATAAACCCATAGACCTGAGACTTTTTCCAACAGTCCAAAAAAGCACAATTTGTATATGCATTATCAATCTTAATACACACTTCAATTTGTATTATATAGTTTCAGTATTAATGAATGATTAATTCCTCACCATATACTTTTTTACTGATTGCATCTAAAACAATAAGGTTATAATGTATGTATGTATACATTTTAATCTTGTGCAGTTTTGTGAATGGGAATGTAATGTATCGGCAATGCCGATAAATGTGTCAGCAGTCAATTTGTGCACACTACATTTATTCCATACAAATAAGATTTACTGTGATACAACACAGTTTTTGGGGAGTGTAGAATGCCTAGTTTCTGTAACAGTGAGTTGTAAGGTCACAGTTTTTGCTGCTCAGTGCTTCCCCCTACTGCATCAGCTTGAGCACTGGCCTCGTGGTGCATCTGACTGAGTAGTTTGACCAGGCTCTCCAGCTGTGGGTTCCCTCCTAGCTCTTTAATCAACTTGTATGCCTCTGCCTCCAAATCCCATAGAGTTTTCCTTGTATAGGCAAAGGATCCCACTTTCTCCAAATAATCCACACAATACTTCTTTATATCCATGTTTTCCGTCCTCTGCCGTAAAATGTTTTGGACCTGTGTGCTTTCGGGACAGGACCAGATCGCATGGATAGTCGGGAAGGAGAACTTGCCCTCTGTCAAATCTTCACAAAAGCTTTTATTTTCGCTGTACTCCTTTGAGCTTAAGTTAGCATAATCATCCCGAATCTGGAAAAACAGCCCTAGCGTATCCAAAAGTGGTTTAAGGTCATGTTTCCATTCAGAAAACAGTTGCATTAGCCCGACGGCTAACCCAAAGAGCCCTCCAGTCTTCTGCAGCACCATGTTTCGATACTCCTCTTCAGTGGGACAGGTGTAGGTGTCCCTCCAAAATATATCCAGCCCCTGTCCTCTGTGTAGCTCCAATAGCTGACTGGTAAATACCTTGACGGCCTCAGGATGGTCTAGCGTCAGGACCTTCTCCAGACCCAGAAAGTAGACATAGTTGGCGGAGTTGATGACTGAGGGGATGCCGTAGATGCTGTGGGCCACGGGGAAACCGCGCCGTAGCTTTGAACTGTCCTCAATGTCGTCAATCAGCAGGCTGGCGTTATGTAGCATCTCTGTCACTTCTATGATCACCTGGAAGCAGAGAAAAAGTACATAAATATACTTTTCCAGACAAAAAACCCCGAAACAAACCAAAAAAATATTACAAGATTGGTGGGCAAAATACTGTACTGTGTTCTGTTGATGAGCCATAAGTCAGCATTTACCATAAGGTCAACTATTAACCAAAAAATGGATTAACCAACAAGCATCATTTGCACAGGTAGTAACCCACTAACCCTGCAACCAGCTTTTGGATCCTGAGCTATCTGAGAGCCACTGTTATAGAGCTAGCACTTGTAAAACGAGTTTTGCTAATAAATTTGAATGGTATAAAAGCTGGGCCATATTTAAAGTGTAAGTATAACAGGATAGATAAACATTGTGAAACAACATAAATGGCCATATTGTATCAACATTTATTTAAATCAGAACAATAATAAAACCCATTGACATTTTAAATATTTAGTAATTGAAAGAGAAAAAAAGAACTCTTTTCATTCAGTTCATTCACTCTCTGAAGACTCTGGCCTCACTTGCACTTCTCTAATTATAACGGTGTCATGAGTTAAACCACTGCCGTTATGTGACTACCATGCATTGAACATTTTGTCCAGTAGAGGGCGCCACCGCTACACTGACCTGCTTGGCCGTGTTTGAGGGAGCCTCCAGCAGCAGATTCAAAGTTCACTGACTCACAGACAGATGGAGCACAGGCCCAATGCAGAGGGATACAGCTTACATACACTTTCACTAGAGCCTTTCAGAATGTCTCAAATACCAACCATTCCCATGTGTCCTTGTACACATCTGCTTAGGACTAGTTTACACACGGTTTAGTCATAGTTTGAATAAGTTAAGCACTAACTGGTTACTCCTTGTGAACGGTAGAATCTATTTAGTCCTGGTGTAGACCCTAATGCTTTTGCCTGGAATGTTCCACAGTACACCATTAATTTGATCCATCTCCATGAGGATGTTAACAGGCTAAGTTACAGGTCAGATCTGTGAAGAGATGACCCAGTTCATGGCAATAATTTGCATATTTTTCTAGGTATTTTTGAGGAATAAGAATAAATGCAAGCTATACATTTATTCTCATACTGTGGAACATTTTGAGCAAGGCAAAAATATCTCCATGGAGAAAAAAGTTAGTGCACCTTTAAGTCTATTTTCCTTCTTTTAATCCACTTTTTTAAATGCTGATGGTTCAAGAAGAGCCCTTATTTAGTCTAGTTTTAGTCCTAGTCTTGGTTAATATCTGTTATAGTCTTAGCCTAGGCTTGGTTTAGTTCTTACATTCACAGTAAATATACTAAAAACACACAGAGGACCTATAGCACAGAGTGAGTCAGTGGGTCATATGGTCAGGCAGTCAAAGTGACAGAGTGTGGCCTAGTGCACTCTCACCTCCTTCAGACACAACACTTAAAACAGGACCTCAGTGTTTCATCTCTGCCAACTCCACGCTCCAGTGGCTTTATTAAAACACCAGCCTATCAATCTACAGTGCGTTTACTGCACCAGCGAGAACGTAAGGCTAATTTATAGAGCGCGCAAACGCACATCAGGAGAGCTACAAGAGGCGTCATAAACATCTCACAAGTCTTCTCATAACTTTTGGGTTAGATTTTCAAACTATTCTTTTAATGGAAAAGCAGTGAGTGCCAAAAGAACAAGATCACAGATACAAGTGGTAAATGAGTTTCTTCCACAGGGTGGCTGGGCGCTCCCTTAGAGACCGGGTGAGGAGCTCAGTCAAACTGGAGGAGCTCGGAGTAGAGCCTCTGCTGCTCCATGTCTAGAAGAGCCAGGTGGCTCGGGCATCTGTTCAGGATGCCTCCTGGACACCTCTGGGGAGGTGTTCCGGGCATGTCCCACCGGAGCTGGAGGAAGTGTCTGGAGTGAGGGAAGTCTGCGAGTCCCTGCCTAGACTAATGCCCTGGCGACAGATGAAAGATAAAATGGAATTTGACATGTGAGAGGGATTGCTGAGACATGATCTTGAACCAAGCAGCCCAAGCTCCCACCGTCCATAATAATATACATCTCAAACTTTTCTATCAGAACCAGTATTAACTTTAAGTGATTTGAGTAGCTTCTCTCATGTCACAACAATTCCTTTGGACAGCTTTTGATACTGACCACTGCAAGTCAAGGACACCCTACAGTAGCTGAAAGATTTGGATGCTTGAAGGTTGCTAAATTACAAAATTATTGCAATTGTTTCGGAAATATGTCTTCTGCAAATCAAATATTATCTTCTGGGTACAATAAAGTGTGCCTTATTATAGAAAACCTGCAAACGCTGACATTTATGAACATTTTAAAAGGTCTAAGCTACAGTGATTCTTGTACTAGCTTAACAGATTCATAATTAAAGCTTCTCTCAGAATTTAAATAAATGTAAATCTAATAAAAATTGCAATGTTTGTCATATGCGCTCAAAGCGGTAAATCATAATTAAAAACTACTTTTTCAGTCTGATCAACTTAATCAGGCTCAGTTCACCTGTGTCAGTCATCATAATTTTATGGCCGATCTCTGTCTGTTTTTGGCTGTCCAGAGTTGGCTGCACACCCAGTTTGGAGTGCGGCCCTGGTTTAAACACAAGTGTGGTGTTTGTAGTGAAAGCTGCTGGTGCGATTCCCTTAGCACAAAGCCTGCCTCAGTGGGTCAGGCAGACGGCCAAGACTGAGACACTACAGCAGTTCACCCTCCAAACACAACCTTTTACTGAGAGAGAGGGGGGACCTGAAAGCACCACAGACGAGATTAAAACAGACTGGAGGGATGGGATCGAGTTAGAGGTAGGAGAGATGTATTGAAAAGGGATAACATCAAAAGTGTTGTTTCAGAGGTACAGGCCCTAGTCAGTTGTTCAATACTGCCTAAAAATGCTGCTACAAAGAACCACTGAGTATAAAAAAAAAATAAAATAAAGTAGTGGTTAAAGCAATCCGAAAGTCAGAGGATTGATTCCTGCTCGGAGAAAGTTCTGTCATTGTGTCCTTGAAGGCAAGACACACACACATAAAGTGGTGAGAGTGTTGGTGGTCGGAGGGGCCAGTGGCGCAGATTGGCAGCCTCGTTTCCGTCTACCCCAGAACAACTGTGGCTACACAAACCTACCACCACTGGAGTATGGTGTGAATAAATAATGCCTAAAGTGTAGAGTTTTGAGAGGCTTTGGCAAACGTACGGCCTTATCGTCATCAAAAAGCTTGCAGTGTTTCAAAGGATATGGATATTTCTGCACTTGTGGTTAATTTAATGGTCCATTTATTTTTTGTGCAATACTTGGAACATGAACGCTACAATATTTACTGTCACTTTAAACACATGGATGGATTGCCAAAAGAATAGAATATAGTCAGCAAATATATAAAAAAAAAATAAATAGAAATAGGTTTTACCCATCCCTTTATGAAAGGTTTTTGATGAGCAAAACAAAATATCCTCACCAAAACTGACTACGTGTGAAGTGTAGTCTTTGCAGATGAACTGTATAAAAACTAAAACTACACTTTTCACTAGTAACCTTTTTTTCTATAGATGGCCTATTCTCAAAATAATGTCAATTGCAGAGCTGATATTGTTATATTGGATGAAACACATCAGCTTTTCTATTATTTTTGTGAGATGAACACATCCAGATTATTTCCTGTATTGTTCGTCAGGAATGCATCACTATAACACTGAATCATTTGGTACAACCCTCACAATACACATATGACATACTTATGGTAGTACTACAGCACATTAATCATTCCATATTTTTAAGTATGTAACAAACAGCTCCATAAAAACCTAACTGCGCTATATACTCAAACAGAAGAGATAGTTACATCCCTACTTTGAGTAACTGTTTTGGCCTGTTTCCCTAGCTGATCACACCAGTCCAAAATGGCTTCAGTGAGATGATTTACAAATGAAGCACCAAAAGTTATGGTTGATGCAGTTATAACATTAAAACGTTATTGTATGCTGTATTTCCAACCATTTTGAGACAACAGCACTGCCAACAAACTATAAATGTTCATGATTTTCAATGATCATGCCAAGAAAAGTGATTCTGTGTTGGTTTATATAGAGACAGGAGGCTTAATGGCTTGTTTTCAGAGCAACAGGTGTCAAGGATCAAATGAAGAGACTCATAAACACTTCTGCCAATCCTGTATTAAAGCAGCAGATTTTTACCCCAGCTCAGATATATTGTAAAAGCAGCTCTTACAGGGTAAAACTAATGCTGTCTACTGTCTGCATACAATTATAAAGTGTTGTATTGTCAAAGGAATCGGGAAGTGTGTTGTGTGTGGTGCTGTGGTCTCTCAAAGTTGGAAAAAAATAAAAATTTTAAAAATAAAAAAAAAATCGCTTATAAACTCATTGCAGAAAACAATGCTAGAACTGCACGAGGAAAGTGGGGAATAACTCTGAACCAGTGCAAACTGTTCAAAATAGTTTAGTTTTTTACATTTGTAAGACAGTAAAAATCAGGTACCTGTAACAAAACATGAGTGGATTTAGGTCAACTATTCAGGGCTATAAGACAATGAAATATGCCAAGTCACTATTTGATAATAATCTGGACTGAACACGAATTATGGAGTTGGACTTTGTCGTCTTAGGTCAGGACTCTGGAGGCGTTCAGTGGCTCTTCTTCACAGACTTCATTGATTTTTTCTGAGGGAAAACTGAAGAGATAGAGTGTGTTTGCCCAAGCTACAATCAGTGACCCATTAGGAATGCACAGACCTCTTCACCTAAAGTCCCCTATCAGGACAACATTTCAAGGCCAACCGTTCAACACAACATGCTGCAAATCTGTAATTGGTACATCAATATTGAAACTGACTACATGCCAAATCTAAGGTATTCTATCATACCAAGTAAGCTTTGTGAAAAATGATCTTTAAATGAAGCTTAAATTCTAACAATGGCTGCGTTTTCAATCAAGCGCACATAAATGTGATCATTATCCGATCTCTGGGACATAAAGATTATTTAAATGACACACAAACTGCTACATCTGCTGTGAGTAATCAGAGAGACCATGATCAGAGGGAAATGGGGTAATTTTGCTGACTTGTTTTGTTTACATGCCATTTTAACAGTCTTACAACTTCTGATCTGATAAGAATCATATTTCAGAGTACATGTGATCACAGCTAATGATGAGGCTATAATGTTATGCAATTATAGGTATTATAGGCACCATTGTAATGTTGCTAATGAGTGTGTTACAAAACCTCCTGGTAGACAGAGACATGCACATCTGATAAAATTTGCGACTGCATGCTGAGTCCAAAGACAAAAACTATAGAAAGAAAAGAACAGATCCACAATGTGTCACAAAACTTAAAACACATAATCAAAAGTGTTTCATTTATTGTCTTGGCAGTGGTTGACCATGTCTTGCGATAATAAAAATACAAAAATACTGCTCATTATAGTACCCAGATGACGCGTGATTCATATATGACCTATTATGTAGTTTTGGTTTGCATCTCATTTCACACACACAATGTCAAAAAAATTAAATAAATAAAAACATAACAGGTGGTTAAAATATTAGCATTCTTGCCTCACAGCAAGAAGATTCTCCATTTTTATCTTCCTCCCAGTGTCTAGAGTGTCCAGAGGAAACCTAAACTGTTTCCTCTATTAACACAAAAAATGCCTAATAGATAAAATCTTGAACAACTCTAGTTCAAGTTCTGGAGATGAGTACTCACTGCTCTGGAAGCAGCATTGAAGAATGAGGCAAATGCACAAAAAAAATATACCTCAACATTCATCTAAAGTTCACTATGGGGACAATTATGTGTACAAGCAACACAACCTAGAAACGACTAATATCAAGTTCAAACACTGCTGGTGAAAGCCAAAGCAGGACTGGTATCAAAATGCACATTTCCCCCATGTTAAGTACTGTGCATTGCCATAGCAACAGTTGGGAAATCCCCTTGAACGTAAATAATGACAAATGCAGTCTGTTCCCATTGTGTCAGTGCTTCTACTGCTGTGGTGATCTCCACAGATAATCCTTCATCAAACCAGCACCTCTGATGATGGTTTAAACAGTCTATTGTTTCAGAGGAAGGCACACATAAATATTTGATTAGTTGTGCGGGAAGCTACAGTGCACTCAGTTTAGACACAAAGATTATCCACAGACTATGGACTTAAGCCTGGGAGAACATATACAGTCAGACCAGTCAAAGGCACACAGTACTGTGACTTTTTTCAAAGGTGACTGTGCAGTGTGTGGTAATAGTTGTACACTAGGTGAAGCACACAGCGGGTTTTCAGAAGCTGTGCTCTATACTTTAACTTAAATGAAGGCACTTTATGTAATAATGGATTAGTGTAACAGGGCATATCCAAACACTCAGTCACTTCACAATTTTCCTTTCACTGCCCACACTCCCCACAGTGGTGGTAAGCCACTTCTGCCACAGCTGCACTGGAGTAGACTGATGGAAACATCCAGGGCTTCAGAGTGCGACCAATTTGGGCATGCGCCGAAAATTTGTCGGGTGCGACTGAAACATTTTCCTTGGCTGCACCAGTGCATCTGACAGATCCTCATTACATGCCTTCTCCTGAGTCCTCTCTCCTCATTATAAGCATGGATTAAATAATATGGAACACACTCAAATAATTGTTTTAATTAACAACTAAAAGAAAAAAGCATGAATTCTGAATGAATGCTCTGCCTTCAACTCCGACCAGACCACTAACGCTGAGGTCACACTCTGGTGCACAGAGCGGTTCACATGTAGATGGAAAAAGTCACAGTATTTACCATTAAAGAGCAGCATCACACCTGCAGATCCCCCACACTGTTTAGTTACTAAAGCGAGGCAGAGTGAAAAAGAAAGTGCAACAGGGGGGCAAAAGACGTCAAAGATCAACTAATGAAACTGAAAGTAAGAGGTCTCACTGCACGTGCTATAGTGAAATATAAAGATCCTTAAAAGCACAGCCCTCTCACTCTGACTAGTTTTTTTTAAGCTAATATTTATTTCATAGCTTTTTATTAATCAACTTACAGGGCACTATTTAATTGTGGTTTAACTTAAAAAATAAAACAATTCTTAAGGTTACTTGATTAAAACAACTGAATAGATACAATTTGTCATTACTGAAATATATATTTTTTTTTCTTCAATAAGTTTGTAGTGTAGAGTATAAATTGTATATCTGAGTAAAAGTTATTCATTTAGTCCTTAATACTGAGACAATTTAAGGACAACATATTACGATAGCTTAAAAAAGCAGTGGGTTTTGGTGCACCCAACTCAAATAGTTAAGTCTGGAGCCCTGCAATCTACACCTACACCTACACACCTACACACCTACACACACACAGTACTGGCCAGATCAAACCTTTGGGTCATTGGGCAAACGCCACAGCTGTCCAACTTGTGTGTACATAGCCCACGTTTACTGGGTCCATATCAATAAACATCTAACGATCTCTTTACTGGACAGCACAGTAAAAGCAGAAGTTAAAGCAAGCAGAAAAATGACACGTGTACCTGAGCTAGAACTATGAGTGCAACTGTAAACCCAAACACTCAGTAGGCTAATCCTCTCCAGGAGCCAGAGGTCACCGCACTGCTTGGCTCCAGAGGAATTAAAGGAACACATTTCCCTACAGGAACATAAAGGATCATCAGGATCTGCTACTTCTAATGCTCACAAAACCACTACTCACTTTGTCATAAAGATCACAAGGCATAAGCAAACAATTAAAGAGTGAAACTGTGTTATGTCAAACCACCCCCCGCATAGGCCTGTCATGATAACTACTATATGCATTTATTGTTCAATATATGAAAGCTGGGACAATACATTTAGGGGCTCAATATTTATGGTCTGTACATTTTATTTACAATACTGGAGATTTTTTTGTTATTTTTGATGTAAAAAGTAGAGCTACAGAGGGGTTGAAAAAGTTACTTCTATGGCTAATTATTGCTTCACTATGCCACTTATTTTTTGCTGCACGGGCCTTTTAATGTTACTGTATATAAACATTTATTTATTGAGCTCATCATCATTGTTTATTTCAGTATATATCTGAAGCAATACATCTTACTTCAGAATTTGTCGTGACAGGTTTACCCCATATTTAAAATGCAAGATTTACATCGTCAGTACTTTTGGGAAGAAGTTGTCCCAAGTTTAGTCCTCCAGGCAGTGCAGATGATCATGAAAACTGGAGTAGGCAATAAAAAGATTCACAAAAACTCAAAAGTTAAAAAGGTGGAGGAGCAGGTGAAGCACAGGGGGTTCCTACAGTCGTGTGGTGTAGAGCAGAGAGGGGTCTCGGGCACAGCAGAGGGGACATGATGAAAAATGCATCAGTGAGTGAACGGGACCGCAAGGCTCTGAGGCTAGGCCCATGTGAAGCCGGGGGGGTTTCCATGGCAGCGCCGCCCTGGCAGCGCCTCCCTGGCAGCGGCGTGTTCAAGATGAGAGCTCCCCGTCTGTGAGGAGGGTTCAGCATGAGTTTATACAGAGAGGGAGAGAGAAGGGGTTGGGGAGAGGAAGGTGAAATAACAAGAGGGGGACAGGGGGGGTGTTGGGAGAAAAAGCAAGTGGAGAGGGAGAGAGAAAGAAAGGGGGAGGGAGAGAGAGACAAGGAAGGAGGGGAGACAAAGCAGTGAGAAAAGGGAGAAAAGGACAGGGCGGGATAGGAAGACAGGGGAGAATGAAAAAAGGGGGAGAAAAAGCAAAAGAAGGAGAAAGAGAGGGGTGATGAAAGGGGAGCAGCCAGAGTCAAGAATGAACTTCTACACTGTGGCATAACAAGGAAGTGAAACTGAATTTTTAAAGCTGCATTATACGATTTCATCATTTTTGTCACACCTTTCCCACAACTGCTTAACAAAACAGCTCTTACTTTAACGTTGGGAACTTTACCAAAGACCATAAGTGACAAGCAAAACTCCACACTGGATATTTGCTTTTCAGTAGCCTCTTTGATGAGAAGTTGATGTGGATACTATGAGATGAAATGTGCTAAATGAATGACAAGAAGAAACGCGGAGAGAAACCTGAACAGATGATTTTGATTTTAGCCCCGAGGAGCCTCACGTCCCTCTCTATTTCAAATGTCAGGGCTTCAGTCACAAACGCAGGCAGCCAGTAACATGGAGATAATCAATGTGTCACTTTGCATAGAGAGTGTGCTACTCTGAGCCACCGGTGTTTCTATTCAAGACATGAGAGCCACTGTAAAGCTGTGACTGACGGATGTTCCCCAGAGCAGCACCTGTCAGGACCACACCTGTCAGGAGTTTGGAGGAGACGGACCAAATTCAGGTCTAGAATGCCTTTGTACTTGCCATATGGCTTCAACCACCAGAGCCGCACCCGCCCAGAGCCGCACCCGCCCAGAGTCGCACCCGCCCAGAGTCGCACCTGCCCAGAGTCGCACCTGCCCAGAGCCTCAACAGTTTAAAGCCTCAGCTGCATTTAAATTAATGCCTTACTGTGGAACATTCCAAGAAAGGAATAACATCTCCTTGGAAACAAGAAGGAGACTTGGGAGCAGGGTCACCTCCTCACAGATCTGACCTGGTTATCGTGCCTGCTTGTCTCCCTGACGATAGACAAGTTTCCTGCCATACTGTGTAACATTTACGAAGGCAGGTGGCTGATCCTCCAGCAGAAACGACACGGTGCACCTTTAACACTGGCATTCACTGTAGATGGCAACAGTTGGGAGGGCAGACATGACAGCTTGAATTTAAAATAGTGGATAATTTCTCTGAAGAGACTGACACCTTTATTACAGTTCTGCAGCATGTACCTGTTTTTATGAAGTGTTAAAACAACCTTCCATAAGTGACTGGAGTTTATGACTACACACTGGAAGATGAAAAGACCACAGGAGACTCAGCGCAGACTCTACAGAAACTATAAAACATTCGGAACAAAAGCAAGCCTGTTCAACTGCCAAACTAATTGGCTTTGACAGAACTTGTTTACAATTTACACCAAATTTGTAGTGCAAGTGAACGTGTACTCGGGTGATTTTTTTAATATGACTTTTAATTTATATTTACATGCCATTAAGCCAATCCTCAGTAAAATCATGTGGTAAAGAGCAGAGTTCAGACTAAGATTGGTGATTGTCAGAAGGGCCAATGGTATGAATTTCCAGCCTTGCTTCTGTCAGTCTGCCTCAGGGCAGTCGTGGCAACAACAGCTCACCACCGCCTGGTATGGTAAGAGACAATCATCAATAATAATGTAAAAGTGCTTTGGGTATCCAAAAAACACTGTATAAATTAATTCTTATTATTGAAGCCAACTGTTCTCATAACTGATGAAATTTTCAACATTCTCAATGGGATAATTTTAATTTACTCAACCCTATAATCTGGACACATCAAGTGGTTTATCCCTTACATAGTCAATCTCTACATTAGCCAGGTGTTTTCAGTTAATTCAGAGCCAGGGTAACAATACTGTACATTTTGGCATTTAGCTCTACAATAATACATAATACACATGGTTTCACAAAGGCTCATAAGCAGCCACTTCATAACTAGTGGAGATCGGACGTGAACACAAACAATAGCATCAGTATAAAAGGTCAGTGGACTGCAGTCTGCACTTCCTAAGGGCACAGAGTCTTGTCTCGCTCAATGCAACCGCTAACTGTTCACAAGCCAATTCAAAATTAATCTGTCTGAACTAAGAAAGGCGACAGGGCCAGTCAGCTTTTATGTGCACCGCAATACGTCTGTGGCAATCTAATAAAGACATAATCCAAGAATATGTTACAGCACGGTGACAGCTCGGCAAATGGGTTTGACTAATCTTAAAGCCTGGATTAAACGAGAGGGGAGATTGAAAGACACATTAGAAAATGTATTCGGAAATAATCAACTGTGCAGCCAAAAATATTCATCAGTGCACTTCGATTTTACAAACCGAAAAGCCAACAGGATACATGAAATGCCTTTTTACATTTCAAAATCATGAATTAAACCTGGCTTCTTGAATATTAGCTCACAATATTGACAAGTGTGATTTAAAAGGCTCCATAGAGGCTAAAACAAAGGAATGGGTATTTGTTAATAAACTTCTATTAGTGGAGATTGAAAAGGCAGAGGAGAGCAGCAGCAGCAGTTAATGACAGTGACCCTGGCTGTGTGAATGCTCCAGAGACACATGATTATAGAGGGAAGAGAGCGGGGTAGAGGGGAGAAGAGGGGACGGCTGTAGAGATATAGGCAGCGAATCAATATGAAGTGAATAAAAGTGAGTCAGACAGATACCCAAAATAAAAAAAAATCCAGAAGGTGGCTGCAGGAATATATAAAATGATGTGTCTTATTTTTGTTATCTTTTAATAACTGAGTTACATGACCTTCAGAACATCTTACAATAGTACAGCCTTATGTGCATTGTGCATTGTGCCTTTTATGGGGAGGCAAGTAGATTACACATCACTATGTAGTCGATAACAATAACACACCACTTTTTTTATACAAAGTACATTAGCAAATTAATATATTTATTTTTGCTGACATATACTATTGTTGACTACTTCAGTACTATTGTTATCTATGCAATTATTATTATGCATCTAAAAGCCATATGAGTGACATATGGTGGCTCTACACAAATGTAATGTAGTACACACACAGTATAAGGTAAATTCATGAAGATACTAATAACGACGTGCTCTGATCACAGCATGTAGCCTATAATAAGTCTTCATGTATCACAAATGGCACCTTAGGCACTGCCCTGCAGTGTGCTCACTCACACCTCACAGATGCAAATCAAAATCACATCTCCTGAAGAAACGTCCTGCATTTCCCTGATGCAGAGTAGGTCCAGAAGAGCCACATGTTCCTCCACACGTATAATAGTCCTATTTTTGTGTGACCGCTATCGCTCCTTCATAAGCACACCGGTCACAGACGAGACAAGCTCCTCTCCAGCTGCTGACACTCCACTGCTCCGTCCAGATCCTCCATTTCACACAAGCTAAAACTAGCTCACTTGAATGACTGCCTGTATTAATAACTAACATCTAATTTCTAAAAACGTGAAGCTAAAAGGGAGTTATTTTGGTCACTCGAGTTGAAAGATGATGCTGCGTATGCACTAGAAATCTCCTCAGATGTATCTCATGGATCTATAATATGGGCTTATACATCGGTGTTTGAGCCAGCTGCGGTCCCGAGTACGCAAAAGCTTCCAAAACAACCGGCTGGCCTCTGGTTGTAAAAGCGCATGTAGAGAGTGTGCCACGGCATGGCTCCCGTAGCACAGGTTAGACACAAGTTAATGAGACGTCCGGAACCACGGTTGATACAGTCGCCAGTAGGGTGTACTAAAGGACACAGTGACTTCTGCCTGTTTGATGCGTGATTGAAGTGAATGGACATCTCGATTATTTGGATATATTTTAAAGCTATTTATTAGTGAAAAAGCACTGCTTGCCTTGATTGTCTTGACCGCACACCGCTGTTCTAATGATAATTAACAAGGATTACATGTTCAAATCCAAATTCCTAGAGTAGATTATAGAGTCACTTCCCACTAGGGCTGCAAGATTAATCAAAATTGATTTGACATCACAATTTGAACATCGCAAAAGCTACAGTTTTTGAAGTACCATGATTTCCTCCACAAAAAATAAAATATCCACTCTTATTCTGCAAAACAATGCTAATCCTGAAGTTCAGATTTCTACAGGCATGTTCTGAGATACATGTGATTCTTGTAATTGTTAATATATAGTTTCTTTTTGTCAATTCTCCTGGACAAGTTAAAAATGTGAACTTTGAACCGAATCCCATTATTAAAACATAAACCACAAATCAAATTGCAACGCTTATTAGAAAAATCATAAGTAGCAGTATTTTTCTCAAATGGTTCAGCCCTACGTCACCACTCCTAGGATACTTCTGTGGCCAAGGTGAACCATCCTGGGGCTGACTACTGAAGAAGTTGCTGCCATTCTGTGCCTTAGGGGCTCCTCAACCATTACAGACACATAAAATACATTAAAACAGACATGAAATCCCCATGGAAACAAAAACAATAAAATGTAATAATAAATAATAGTGAGTGCATTAGAATCTATTTCCTGTTCATGAATTGCTGCAAAGTTAAAGCCAGAAAGTCAAGAGAGAGCAGATGAGTGTAGCATTTAAGAGGAGAGTGAATATTGAGTTATTCATTATAGACAGCCGAGTAACAGAGTGTGAGTTAGCAGCATTTTCACCCCAGCGCTCAAAGTCAATTCATCAAAGCTCCTTATTAGTCTCACACACGCAGCCTCATACATGTGTAACTGGAGCCGCTCAGAGAAGTCAGACCCCCTTATATACAAATCCAATGTGTGATCCAATTTCAAAACAAAACAACAAATATAGACACAAGACTTCAACGCCGCCTGTGGCTAAGAAAAAAATTGTGAGCTTTGCGTAAATTACAGTTTTAACAAGACAAACAATACTTAGACACAATCACTATTTAACTATGCCCCTGCCCTGTGATAACGTGTAGGTGAATGCATCCGAGAACCAATTTCCATGCTGCCTCTTTTTAATAGATACAGAAACTAAGTGCGTGGCCAACCACAGCTCAAGGTAGTGAAACGGTCAACTACATGAACAGCCATTAAAAACTGTGATTCACAGATGAGCACTACAAAATCAAGGGGAAAAAGCAATTGAAGTTGAATGGTTTTAAAAATAGAACCAATTGCATCAAATTAGGGCTGTAGTCCATTAAACAAATTCTCGTTCATCTAAAGACATTTCCTGCTGAGTAATTAGTTGACTAAAAAGGGGGCGTGGCAAAAGCTCTGAAACCTATTACGTATCGCTATTTATCTGACCCAGACTGCGCTCTCAAAATACACATCTGCAGGAGGAATTCATGCAAAAACAACTAATTATGCTGACAAACAGTAGTCAAAAACAATAGATTTATATAAACACAGATTAAATTGGTGAATCGTGAGTTTAATCTGCCTTTTCAGAAATAAATACCGTATCTTTCGCTAACTCACTAACTTCTCCTTTCTGCTGTTGCTCCATGTAAGACTTTATAATCTAAATAATGATTAATGCACTAACACACTTTGGTAGACTAAAACACCATTAACTGATTAATTCACAAAACAACTAGGCCTACAAACCCATATTAGACCAAAACAAATAACCACAAAAGAGTAGAAATATATTTTATAAGTTTATGGTATATACATTTTTTTAATCTGGTCTTGTTCTGCCTTTTCAAATAGTTTTTACTGCCCGCAAAAACAACTTTTTTCATACTACCCATGTTTCGATACTTTTGAATTGAAATATAAACTGTTAAACTAACACATAATGTTTGCTTTATACATAAGCAAACATTATGTATAAAATCTGTCGAGTATAGACTTTTACAGTCATGTTCTGAAATACATAAGACCCCACAGAGGATTAATTGGAGCAATCACCAGTTTGCTAATTGCGACCGTTCAAATTACAGCTTCCATTTGATTGAGATAATCTTGCAGCCTCGGACGTCATGGTTACAGCATACTTTAAATTCTGATCCAAACATAATCCATCTTATTCTAATAAAACGATACTGAGTTTGGGTCAATTTACCTGGTCGACTCAGTAACACAAACCCAGAGCTGTCCATTTTCAGTCTGCATCTCACTGGAGCAAACTGCACCAAGTGAGAAATTATAGCACATTGGGCCTTTGGACACACTGCTCCTGAGCAAGAAGTGTAAAAAGTGTTTACAGTGCTCTCAATACCAGCAATTAAGTGCTTTTCACACAAGTCAGGAAAAAGGTTACAAGTGTATACTATACACTTATTTTGCACTCTGTCTGAAAAAATCTCATTTCAAATTAGTGGAGGTGCATTACATTAAACCATATGAACTCATAGACTCATTCATGTTTCTGTTTTGAATATATTACATTTGGGTCAGCAGAATTTACTATCAATATACTTGTTACTGCACTGACTGGAATTTTCCACAGTATGGCAATACACTTATCTCTTTCCATAGCAATAGGTGATACCACTAAGCCAAGTTACAAGCTTCAGCTGTGGAAAGGTAAGAATACATGTTTTGCAAGGTATATTTTAGAATTTGAATCAGTATGTTTAAAGTTGTACTGTGGAACATTACAGGCAAAGAAATAACTTCTCCGTGGAGATGAGCAGGTAGAGGGTCTCTACTAGGCGAGTTACATGGTCCTTTAATATATGAATGGGGTATGAAAGGTTTAGGTGTTCAAAGATTCAAGGATTTCTGTTGCAACACACACAGCAAAAGATGATATAGTGTTATCCAATGTTTCAAATGTGTTTTATATCAGACTTACACAACATTTACAATAATACATAACTTTTTACAAGGTTATTCTGTTACCTTTGACTGCATAGGTTTTGACATACTTTTAAAATGAGTTTCAAGTAAAATTTAAAGAAAGAGACAGCTACTGAAATAACCCAATTTGAGCTGCTGGCGAGTTAGATTTCATATAGTTTTCCTGTCACTTCTCTCCTCCATTAACAAACTCCAAACTGCACAGCCAATACTCTCATTTACATTCACAGAAAAGAAACCGCTCCGACAAAAGGTTCGGGTTGCATTACTGAATAAATTGCTTCTCCTGAAAGAGTCTGAGGATATCCAAAAACATCAGACATTGCATTTTAAAAAAGGGTTGAGGCTCACCTGCAATTTGTCCTCTGGTACTTGGAGCCAGTGGTTGAATGCTTGAGCCAGCTTAGTCCGCACCTGTTTGCCTGAAAACAACAACAAACTTTATTTCAATATATGAAATGAATGCTGACAGCCAACAAACAACCTTTAATGACTCCATCAGTTTTAATAAAGGGGATATTATGACCTCTTTTGGCAATGATTAGTATGATTTCAAAAGCGTATTAACACAGATGGTGGGTGGTGTGAGCTAAATGTTCATAGCCAAACCATTGCGGTAACAAATATGTAATTTTCTTCCTTACTGTGAGTCTTATTGTCGCAATTTCAGTCAAGATAATAATAGGTAAGTGAGACTGTAATCATCTTCATCGCCGCGGAGATGGAGAGCGCTGCATCCAACTACTTTGCAAGTCCAACGAGGCTGACAGCAAACAGCCCTAAACTGATTTGAAAATATTAGACCTGCCTTCACAAGCAGTTACACTTTTGAATGGGGAGATTTAAAAGCCGCAATATTTTATTCAAATGGAAAGTAACATGACAGCATAAATTAAATATAGTAAAGGTTTATAGTGCTTATAAGCACAAGTTATGTTGTGTTCCAAACTGCTCTCATTAATTTTCCACATAGACTTATCAAACAGATTTCACTCTTGTACTAACATTTTTGCCCCAACAATATATTATAAAAACAGCTCTTACTGACTAAAGTGGACCGCTACGCACCGTCTACATCCAATTATAAAGAATTTGTTTGTAAACAGGGATGTAGCGGTTATGTGCTGCTAGCAGGCTGGCAGTTGCTAGCATTACCTGTGACGATCAAACTTTGTTTTGTTGAATGAAAAATTGAGAAACATGCTTTGAACTCAAACCAGAAAAGTCAGGAATTGGTGGTTTTCAACCTCTAGAGCAGGACAATGTCATACTGTCAGATTGCGGGCTAGAGCTGTTTTTCCCTAGTGATCACACTGTATCAAACAAACAAATCGAACTATGTCAGAACCAAAGCATGTCACATGCACAATAGTTTCACAGCAGAAATGAGCCATACAAATAATTAACAATGCATTATTATTATCATAACAATGAATTATTTTTTAAGTCACATCTTGTGAAATTTCAATATTTGTATTATTATCATATCGTGCAGCTTGTATTTAAAGCAAAAACAGACACTTCCTGTCTGTATTCAAAGGTTCTTTTCAATTCCTGAAAGCAGATATGATTTATGTGATAAATGCTAATTTATTTTGCCAAAAGCTAAAAAAAAGAAATTAGTAGTAGATGCATTTCCTTTGCTGGGATTTAATAGTGGAACACTGCTAACTCAGATTTTAAAATATGCTGTTCTTTAGCCATTTTCAAAAGAATATTGTTCATCTCTTTTACTGAGAAATATGGCTGTAAATTAAGTTGCATAGTTTTCTTTTTCCTGTGCTCTTTTCTCTTCATTTCATGATATTGTTTTGTCTAAATCAAATGCATGCAGCATGTAAACTAGGTGGGCATTTTATAAGCTTTGCTTCTGCTTTAGCCTTTTCAGTCACTGTCATATTGACAATGTATGTATTGAACCGTTTTTAAAATGTCAGTGTATTTTGCCATAAAATATCTAACAGCAAGCTCTCGGGTCCAGGTTCAATATTTGTGAATTTATATATATTACAACAAAATTCTACATTTTAGCAGTATTAGTTTTGGCTGCCCCTCCATTTATAATAAGTATTATTGGACTATTGCATGTTGATGTCATCTGAATCCCAGCAATGAGTTAACACTGTACCAGTGGGTAACAGCTTAAACTTAATGCGCTTCATTTGTCAAGGTTTGACGACAGTACAATTAGTGGAGGCCTTTAGAAACTAACTAATAATCATTTATCATTAAGACGAAGACTAAGTAACCCAATTTTCTTTGACAGAAACCAGTAAAAAACAGATCATGCAAAGAGTTTTAATTAACTGCATGAGAAGCATCATTTAGGCCTATTACGATACTAAAACCAAACCATCCCACTAACCGAGACCCCCAGGGCTTGTCGTATTTACCCAAATGAGAAGATCAAGCTTCAATTTGAGCACTGTATGAAATTGACCAATCAAAGCTACAGACATTAATATCTCTGAACTGTTAATGTGCACTGTGCCAACTCAATCAACGTGTTCAGTGATTATCTATTGATCTCTCTCCTATTGTTTCATTGTAAACCATGTAATTAGACAGTGACGCATTCAGTGAGACCTTATGTTTTTGACAAATGCAGAACACTGTGCAGTATCAGCCCAAACACACTGTAATTACAGATTCTGGTGTCTAATTTAGTACAAACTACCCAAAACCTTGTGCAACATAATTAAACCTAAAACGATGCAGTTTGTTAAAAAGAAAGTTAACAAGCGAAACTGCTAAACTGATAAAGAACATCATTTAGTTTTAAAACATATCTATATCTTTTGGATAGGAGAAAATTGCAGCATTGTTATTAACCCAATGTCAGTTAGCCTACATCTTAAAACTGAATTGATGCGATTTCACTTCCTGAATAAGAAATGCCTGCCTGCTGTTACATTCCATTAAGTTAACACTAAAAGCTACCATAAAAGTGAAAAGAATAGCTGTAAAGGCATGCAATAATTCATATGTCTACTACACCCATGCCTTTAATATTGTCTAGCATTCATGACAATTATAGAAAAGAAAATTCACAAATCTGTTAGAACCTATTAACCTGTTAATCCTACTATGCATCAATCTACTATGTAGCAAAAGCTCCAATAAATACAAGAGACCTTTTGGCTGTACATCTCATTTAAACACTACACAACTTTAGTATGTTGTGTCAAATGAAAAGTCTAGGTCTAACCTCCCGCTGTAGCGCACACTATCAGCCAGCAGCAGTAAAAATGACATACCCGGGAGTTGTAGCAGGTATTTATAAGGCTCTAGGAGAATCCGCTCTGAGGCTGCTTCAGAGTTTCTGTCCATTCTTCTACAGTTCATTCACACTTTCTGCAAGATACAAGTTGAACAAATTTTATCAGTTAAGGCTATAGGCTAATACCCCAACATATACTACATTATTACAGACATATACACACACATAAGGATGTTAAAGTGCCTGTACCAGTTGTGCAGAATGTGTTTTAGCCCAGTAGAGATATCTTGTAACAGCAGCTCTTAAGGTAGACATGAGATTGCTATGTGCTATCTGCATCCAATTATTAATCAATTTATCATCTGAGGATCGGGAAATGTGATGTTAGCATGCTAGTTGTTAGCAAAAACCTCCAATCTGGCCTATAAGAGATTGTGAAATGCACTTATAAACTAATCCCAGTGAATAATTAGGATGCTAGGAATGCAAAAGGTAAGTGAGGAATAGCTTTGGACCTCAGCAAACATTTTAAAATGAATTGTGTTTTTCGCAGTACCAGCACTTTTAAGTGTAAAACTAACCATGGCATATATGATGGCGGTGTGGAACCTTTTTTGTCAAGCATAATACCTAAGTAATCACAAGTGCAGAAAGACACTATTGTAACAACCAAACTGAACAATAGCTCTACTGATAAGTGCAACACTGGCTTGCAAAATGATCATTTAGACCAGAGTCGGCAAATTTAAATATAGCTCGTAGTGTAGAGAAAACAGAAGGTCACATGAAATAGTTTTGTGGTGCAGTCTGCTGTGTGTGCAGAACTGTGAAATCCCTAAGTGCATGGTGGCACACTGATCGCATGACTGAGTGAGTTACAATAATTACATTACTGATGAGTCACCAATGGACAAACACAGATAAGTAATGGTCCAGTGTCTTAATATATATAAAAATATGAGAACTGTCTAATTGTGAGATATTATAAAGTTGCATTTGACAATGTATAATCCAAGTAAGCATCATACAAGAATACAACTTAATAGTGTTAAAAGTTAACTAAGAAAAGCAATTTCAAGATAAGGAACATACAGGTGTAAACATAGACCAAAGCCATCTTAAAGGTCCACTATCTAACATTTCTGGCGAAGGGTCTGCCACCTG
The DNA here is from genome assembly GCA_019594935.1 of Periophthalmus modestus. NCBI lineage: Eukaryota > Metazoa > Chordata > Actinopteri > Gobiiformes > Gobiidae > Periophthalmus > Periophthalmus modestus. Next base: position 24,051,996 of record JAIEZT010000441.1, read on the forward strand.
TTTGTGGAGATGTTATTTCTTTGTCGGGAATGTTTCGCAGTATGGGATTAAACCAATCATTCTCCATGGAAACAAGGAGATGACGCCACCAGGCCAAGTTACAGGTGAAATCTATTGAGAGGCAGGCCTGCCCACAGTAAGAAACAAGAATGTGTGTTTTTAAGCAGTAAAACAACAACAAGAAGATTTATATGTATAATGTCATGGCACTGTAGGCAAAGCAATACATTCAACATCTCTATGGAGACAAGCAGGTGGCCAGAAAAGTTACATAATATACCTTTAATAAATGTAAAAAAGAATGATTTCATGATTAAGGATTTACAGCACAGGTTTTGTCATAAAGCTGTCATTTTGTTATAGTAATACACTGAGACGTAATGTGGTTACTTGACTCCACCCACCTGCACTGCTGCCTGTCAGCTGCTGTCACCCACTCCGATGTTTTGTTAGCCACAACTGCTAACTAGCATGAGACATCACAAATGGCCGCCAGCTACACAACGCCACATGGCATTGAAGCCACTTTAAAAATAAAAAAAAACTGTGCCTTTAAAATCAATCCAAGAAGGCACGTTATGTCACTGGTTGATCGCTGTTTTATACCATTTTAATATTGTACAAAACGCCCAGAAATCTACATGCCAGGCTAAGCTACATCCGCTATCGCTGCTGCACACTGCTGAAGCAAGTTAGCTTTAATGCTAAATTTATATGCGGTGTTCATTCAAAGCGCATGCGCATCAACTTGGGCGCTGTCACTCATTGGAGATGCTTAAATTTATTTTACCTTTGCTGCCGAACTTGCCACCTTTCCTGTACATGCATTTAGACACAAGCCACCGGTCTACGCTGTTCAACAAATCGAGCATACACATGTAAAACCACCACCTGGGATTTGTAGTTTTTTTGCGTTCGGGCTGCTCTCTTTCGTAAACTGTCCAATAGCACGCCTAGGTTCGCCTTCCCACAGATATTTTTCACCGAGGCAGCAAATCATATCATGTTATGGCATTTTGTTTCCTCTTTTATCCAATAGGGAAGCAAAACACGGGTAGAGGCGGGTTTATTGTACCCGTCAATCATATGCATGAGGCGGGGAGAGGATCACACAGAGCTGGGCTGGAGAACTCAACAAGAGAGCTCTGCGAAAACGACTTTTACCCATCCGCATCCAACATCAACGAGGGGCAACCAAACGACGCTAAAACCTGTCTGATTCCTTACATAAATGTTCCTATGGATTACTACTACTCTTTTATCGAAGTATAGGAGTATATTTCACACTGACAGCATAGGTAAGTCCGATTTCCTTTGCAAAACCCGTCGCTATTTTGTTCATTTTCACTCGCTCGGTTGCCAACCTTGACGTCGCTAACTTGTTAACTGATCGAGGTGTGTTTTGGGGGTTTCGGGAATGAATGAGACACGAAAAGGACACGAAAATGCAAAGTTTACGCGCTGTGTTCCGTTGGATCGGTTACAAAGGTTACAAACAGTATGGTGAAGGTGCTGGATACTTTAACGCCTGAACAGTGGGTTGTAGAGCTGAGGAATCTTTGCAAAAGCTGCCGTCGACCAGCGTATGTCACAGTGCATGAATACTTGACTAAAAGTGATATTTCTGTATGATCTGGACTGCATTCGCTTGGATTACCTAATAGATGCCACGGAAAGCGACTAAACGGTGTAGTTAACAGGTAAACTGCGTTGTCAGGCTTTCTATTGTGCCCTCCGTCGCTATCTGGGTTGACCAGTGTGGGTTGGTCATGATGGGTCGCCCTTTGGTTCACTCTTCTCTGCTTCACTGTAGTGCACTGGAGCAGCTTTGGGCGATGTTATTGAAGTATTTGAAGCCTTTTCGAAGCGAGACTCGGATTTCCCAATGTAGTGCATGCGTGACTCGTGTGTTTTTGTCCATTTCCGTGACTTGGTGCACGGTGGTTGTCACAGTAAATAGACATAAATGCGCCCCAAAGCTGTTTAAAAGCGCTTGTGGCTTTATTTAACCGAGTTGGCAGGTGTTATGCGCTGAGGTTTGGGGTCGTGTGGCTGATATTATTGTTGCTGGTGGTCAGTCATTCACTCTGAAAATTGTCTGGGGCGGGTGATCGGATCTGTCCAAGCGAGGGCTCACTCCGACCTTGTCTTTTGTTTGAACAATCAAATCTTGTACTAATGCGGTGTAGACGTGTTACGAGTGTTTAGTGGAGCTTGTTTGACCTTGTTGTGAAGCGATCCGTCGACGTGTTTCTTTGTGAAAGCAGCGGCTGCACAGGCACTCCGTGAACAGTCAGCGAAATGCCAGAGCCCCGTCCATAAAGAGGGAACATTTTGTATTGAAACAAAGTGACTTTTAATGAGCTTGCACCGCTCGTTCCCACTTTGTTAGCACGACACGCTCTCCCCATGACATTTTAATAAGTGTTGTCGTGTGGTAGCTGTCCATAAGCACTGTTGTTATCGCTTATTTTTGCTGTCGAGTGCACTCCGCAGAGAGCAGCGCGACTAGGCGAGACAAGGGACACGAGCGAAGCGAAAAAGAGCCCCGTACACCACCAATGCACGTCCTCCAGTCCACATCTACGCCTCTGGTCCGGGCAGGTGAATGACCAACATTGTTTAAGCTGTTTTGAAGCCTTTGTCGCGTACAGTTCTTGTTTTAGCTCGCTGTCAGATACAGAAATGGCGTCATCCTCTGCTGTAGTTGCTGCTACTCGCTGCCTCGCATTCACACTACACCGTGGACTAGTAGACACTGTCCTCCCCGTGTCCTAAACTGTCTCAAACCCCGTGCTTTTGTCTGGCATTGACCGATCCTGCGCCGTGCATTTGATCAGCGGATACTTCTCACGTTTGTTCGTCCTTCTCTGGCCACGACTTAAGTCTGCTGGCTGATCGAGTGACTGGATACACTACAGTACATTGGGCATTACATAAACGGCTTTAGGGCTCCGGGATGGAGGGTGCCACGCTTTACTTTGCAATACAGATATTTATGGGAATCTACCGTGAGATCTATCGCAATCGACTGATAGTGGGTGTACTTATTTGAGCAGAACCCCCTGTCATAAGCTCTGCGATAGTTTATAGCTGCATAAATCTATCACAAAACCTTCGGAAAGACTATCATGTGCACGCGATGTGGTTATGTTACGCAGGGCAGCTTTGGAGACATGTTAAAAGCGATGTAAAGTGTGCGAATGCCGCCCCAGTCTTTGAGAGCTTTGAGCACTGTAGCAGAAAAAGTGATGTCATCTTATTATAACCTGTCTCTTGTTGTGGCAGACTCAACTTGACGCTATCTAAAAGCCTTATAACTTCACCTCTTCTTTATTTTTCCCTCAGATTCAAGGCACTGGACACCTAGAGGACTTATAGAGAGATGAAGGTATGTTTCCTAAAGTGTTATTATATATCATGTTATCAATGTTGTTTTGTGATCATGATGATTTAGTATTTGTTCAAACACAACGAACAAGTGGTTTGGAGACTGGCCAAAGTAATACGTTGGTTTTGATAAGCATGATATTGGGCTTCTAGTGGCTTCAGCTGTATTTGCGAACACCATTTGACAAGTGTAATTTTTGATTTAATGCTTTGTTATTAGCTTACATGCCAAGATGGGTGATAATATATTATGCATAGGTGCTCTCACAATCAATCCCTGCTATATAATTCTTTGTTACACTGTGAAAATATGTGCATATGTATGTGCTAAACGTACACTAATCTGTATTGATATTGTTTTTCCATTGGGGAGTGTTGGATAGATATTTGCCAGTATGTTCTGCAGTTGTGTTGTGCCTCTAGGCTGTTGCATCCTGTCCTGTCTGTCATTTGTTGCTATGAGAGCCATGTGGAGTCCACGGACTGGAAGCTGGTTTCACTTTTAAACAATACTGTGCTGTTCTGTTATATCTAGATATCATTACATTAGTTAGAATTACAGGAAATCAATGAAACAGGTGGAAAATGAGAGCACTTTGAGATCGGAGAGAGTTGGACAAATTAGAGGCTGCTCTTGTAATGATTTGTTGTTTTGCGGCTAATGGTGCTACGCTTATTGTGGTTAATTAAACTATACCACTGCTCGTTATAGACAGCTAAAGAGTCGACTAAAGTATCCAATTAAACAATGTAAAACACAGATTATATACAGTTAATATTCACAACAGACATAACTACTGCTGCTCAGAGCTTAGCTACGTATTTCTCACATTACATGCAAGAGAGAGACAGAATAAAGACATGCATTCATGTCAGTGTATTTTTCTGAACAAAAGTTTTAATATTTTTGTTTTGCTTTAATTAATAATTTATTACATTAGATTTCCGATTTCAGAGCTGAGTCTGGAAGTTATAAGAGTGGCTTGTACAAAGAGGAAACGCATTACCGAATTACATGGTAAACCAGAGAAAGCAGAATAAAACTGGCTATTTTATTTATTTTCAGAAACTAATCTTTTCCAACATTGTGAATACATGCTTTTAAGTTTATATAAAACTCTTATAAATGGTTTGTAATAACTAGTTGACAAAACATAAATCTATTGGGTCAATAACAAGTTACACTATCTTGTTGTGTAAAATTAAAACCGGTGTCTGAAAAGTTGTACCACTTTAAAACACCAGTTGTAATTGGACTGTGGAAAACTGCATGTGAACTGACTTATCATTCCTTGAGCTGCAGCTGTTTTTTCATCAATGGTGTATAGTTCTGTTTCTGAATGAATACATTACGCAGCGTTGAACCGTGACTCTTCGTAAAAAGAATCCCTGTTGACTAGTGTTCTAGTGTTCAGTAAGGATGGGACAATAAACAACTGCAAATCCTGAATTAAAAAAAAAAAGTAAGATGATAACTTCTAACTTCTTGTTTTTTTGACTAATAACAAAGTACAATTCCACAATAGTTGGAAGTAAATAGTGAAATGTAATAATTGTGTGATAATAAAACCTATTCACAAGAAATTCATAATAAATGTTTGTTTTTTTACTTGATTACATTATGCGTATAATAATTTGAATATATTTTTTTAGCTTTATTAAACTGACTGGAAATTATGTTATTGGTAATCGCAATTAATTTCAGCCATGTTAACCGTAACACAAAATTTCAATTTTCAGTTCAATATTTATTCAGTAGCCAGCTGCCAAGTGTTCAGATGAGCCTCATTGTTGACTTGACTTTTCTGGCTGCAGAAGATCAGGCTTGCATAATAAAACTGATTGTTTGAGTGCACATCACAATGGGGTTTAGGCAGCAGTGGTTAAAAACACATGAGCTGCTTCTGCACCTTGGGCTAAGTTGGCTCTTCTGCCAGTGTCTGCTTGAATAAAACCTAATATGTAAAGTGTATTAAAGTGGAGCTGGATCATTGCACTGGGTCTATATTATTAGATGCTTATTATGCTGCATTTGCCCTATTTTCATATCTGCTGACAGAGGGAGTGTCTTTTTAAATTGTACTGTAGTCTATTTACTTTGTCTGTGGCGACTGGCAGCAGCAGTGGGGTAGTTTGGGGAAGCATCTGCTCAATCTGTCGACAACTCATTCATGATTTTAAGCACTTAATGTTACTTTAGCTGATGTTTGACAACTGTCTGTGTTTTTACTTTTTTTTTTTTTTTTTTTGGATCCCCCCCAGTGTTTTGTTTTGTTTTTTTTAAGGGATAATAGATTATTATTTTGGAGTTGTATAACTGAATTGTGCTTTTAATTAGTAGTGCACTTATTAACACCTGAGCCAATTGAGGATGAAGCCTGATGAACACAAACTAATTTCCACGTAGCACTTGACCCAATATTTTGGATACAGCGGTGTATCTTTTACTTCATATATTGGAAAGCTGTTATTCAAGTGGTATAACCAATGGCATCACTAGCATTTATTCTGTAACAATATATAGATTTGAAGATACGTGCGTTGATATTGATTTATTGCATTGTTGCCACAGTGATTGTTTCACAGTCAAATTTTGTGCTGCTCTACTTTGAATTATTAGTGTGCAACAAAATGCTTGTTTTGTTTTTTTTGTTTTTTTTCCTGATGTAGAGTGGAGATTTGAGTAATCAAAGAGAATGCACCCAAAAAAGATGTCTTATTTTAATGCACCAAAGCCGCATATTATGAACATTTGTGTTTATATTATAAGCAAAAGCAGGTTGTAATGCTTGGCCTATAGTGTTTTAGAGAGGGCCCATTGGCAGTCACACAAACACATTTGTCATGGACTTAAATGGCATTAGTCAGTCATTGACATAAATGAGTCATTAATATGGCACAAGAGGAGCAGCTTGTCTCCAGTGTGCAGCCAAAGTTGAATTATTGTATTAACACTATATTATCTCTGGCGGCTCTTTCGGAACAGACCTAAGTGGTCACATAAATGGATGCTAATTATACTCATTATTGAATTGTCCCAGATTTGCATGAGAACAAGTGCATTTAAAAGTTATTACATTCAAGTTTACCGTTGTAGTTTGAAGGCAGCTTGGAGCAGTGGTGCCTGGATCGAGGTGAGTAGTTGGGACAAAGAGGTGATTCACAGAGGGATTATGGGACGTGTGAGCTGCTGCAATGGAGCTTAAGTCTTTCCTGTATGCCCCTTTGTATTTCTCTTGTTCTGATCATAAGCTTGCTCTGTATGCAAAAAAACTCAGTCCATTAAGTTGAACCCCTTGTAGTGGTTAAAGAAGACGTATTGTGATTATTGTGATACTGTTAGTATAAAACTAAATATTATGTATAAAAATACATAATATTAGGGATGCAACAATTCAGCTTTTTCAGTTCCGATAAGTATCTGTTGATATTCGATATTAACAGATACCAGTGTATTTCCATAAAACAAAAATAAAATAAGACAGAATTGCTCCAAATGTATTGTATGCTGCTATTTATCTCTCAAGTAACTACAGAACAACTTTGTATGAATACAAATTCGAACATTATGAGACTTTCTGTGCTGACTATGACCAGTAAATAGTCTTATTACATCAATTTACAGGTCCAGCCAGGACACTAGACTGCAGGACTGACTGTCCCCACCTCTTCACAGTAAAATGACACTGTAGCAAGCAGCAGGTTTTCATAATTTTGTGTTTTTTTATTTTTGAAAAGTGCCTACATGACATTTTTGAAAACAACAGGTAGTGTTTGAATTTTTTGAATAATCACGCAAGTACAGAGCAGTGAGTGGGGATAAGGGGCAGGTGAAAACGACAATTTTCAGACCACTCAAACATTGAATGGAGTACAAATGGATTACTCGGACATGCACAAATCAATCAAAATACAACTCTGAGTAAGCTTATGGTGAGGTACCACTGTTATAGCATGGTTAAAAGTCCATGAAAGTTGATATTATAAATATAACCTCTTTCAATGTACACGTTTTAGGCATGGGATTAATTATTAAGTAACAAGTCTAGTAAAAAAAAAGATAGTTCCCAATAGGAAAAGTAGAAATTCTACATCTTAGTTTTGTATCTTTGTTTTGGATCTTCTCTGATCCAAGATGTGCAGCATTGTAATAAAAAAAAAAACACTATTATGTCTTAAGCTGTGTTGAATCTGCAAGAATTGTGGCAGAGAGGAAAGGTGTACAGGGGGTAAGATACAAGATTTGCAGTTCGCATCTGGACTATAAAGTCTGAACAAGTGTGGAAATAGCAATTATAGTATCCAATAAAACAAAACGGGCATACGGTAGTTCATAGTCGGTGCAAGACAATAATCTGCACGATCTCTGTGCTGCCATAAAGAGTAATAGGCCAATAGTAGTAGGTTGAGAACAATGACATGGGTTGTGTTTTGCCAATATGGCTTTATCTAATAACTCACCCTGTACTCGTATGTGTAAAAAGTCAACCAGTTGCATGTTCAAAAATCAAAAACAAAAACTCTTGTGGTTGTTATTAGATGTTCTGTCTATTTTTTGTTTGTTTTTATTAAAGCTATAATATGGAATTGTGTCAATGTTTAGAGAACTGTCTCTGGATCGAACCAAAAATGTCAATCATATAACATTTAAAAATGAAATGCAACTGTTTTTTAAGTGATAAAAATAAATGCAAGGAAATATTTTACACCACAAACAAAAACACAATTTTCCAAATGGTCTTAATGGGCTGTGCAATGTCAGATTCTGTGGTCAAGCATTTAAACATACTACCCCATCCTGTCCTCCTCCTATTGGTCAGCATGCTCTGAGTGAGTGACAGGTACATTTTAATCATAGACGTAAGACAAACCACATAAAATAAAACTGAAATCATGGTTTAGCCAGAATTTTTTTTGAATAAAATTTATATTCATTATTTGCTACTCCATATTCCCGTACCTGCAATTGATAGTCTGGTTGTTCGAGGTCAAAACCAGGAAAGTCGTCTTCCACATTACTCACTGTCATCAAAGTGTATTTTACTTCTGGCCATTTGCTCCATGCACAACCTTCTTCGATAAGTCGTAGAGTAAATGCTAAACTCAATCGGAGTCTCAGAAATGCACTATAAGCAGTGGTAGCAGCTTATTTTGAGCATGCGATCTCCACAGCCAGCTATTAAATTTTTCATGACTGTAGTCTTTATTGAGCAGAAACTGATCTCATTCGACGGTTGCCAGCGCCATTCCAGTGTTTTCTTTTGCTAATGTTCAAAGGACACACTGTAACTTTACCTGCTTTGTTTGGCTAACTGTGCTAGCCAGATTCAGACACTTTATAGGGCAGTTTCCATAAATATTGCTTGTTGTTGAGTCACCTACAACCCACCGTAAAACTTCAGCGAAAATGTACAGTAAATTGATGTCACCTTTTTAAAATCCCCTTTGGATTGGTTGGGTCTATAACGGCAGCTGCATTAATACAGCAAAGGCATTGTCCATGTAAATGCGGGTAGTGTGTACCTCTAGTGTGTGTGATTTATAGTAATGAACAATAACATTTATTTATGAAATGTTTTTTAGATTTATACATTTAGCATTAAATGAATCTTTTGCCTGCTTACCTCTGAGATGTTATTGTTTTGCCTTGAGTGTTCCACAGTATGACATTAGTTATATCTTTTGTTTTTTATGGCTAAAATACCATAGAAAGTGCTTACTTACTATGAGCTTGCTTCTCCACAGATCTTCTGTGTAACTTTGGCTGGTGGCGCTACTTGCTTGTCTACATGGAGGAAGTTTGATTCGTGATACCGTGAAATATTTCAGACAAAGCAAGAGCATCTCTTTGGAGACAAGCAGGTGGCCGATCCTTCAACAAAAAAAAATCCATAGTGCATAGTTTTAAAATAGATTTAGCCTGCTTTTGATGACTTTACCATATGTGCATGTTATAAGTAATTGGGCTTCTTCTTTTCTTCACGGGCTGCAGGTGTGTTCTGCTGCCTTCACTTTTGTATTAGGTCAATCAAGCACATGCTCATGGAGAGTTTTCCACATCAACAGTGCTAAAAGAAACACTAAACTTAACCTCCAGTCTTTTTATTACTATTCCTCTTATAGCTGTACAAGCGCATAGTCTCACTGAAGGTCAGGTCTAGTTCTGGTGTAGTTTGTCCTTACAAAGTTTTTCATTTTTGGTTTAGAGTAGACTAGGGCTGCAAGTAACGATTATATTTTTATATTTAGAAGTGATTAATTTTTTATCAGTGGACTAGTCAACCAATTATTTCTATTGCACATTGAGAATTTCCAAATACATTATCAGATTAAAAATGTATTTATGGTGAATAAAGCTTCTAGATACATTTACAAATAAAATTATTATTATTGTGGAAAATCAGATTTTTAAACTTTTTTTTTGGGGGGGGGGATTTTGACCTAATAATGTCATAGTCAAAAAAGTTTAGTCCAGATAACAATTACTATTTTTTTACTGTCAAATAGTCGCCCTTAGTCGACTAATAGTTGCGGTCTTATATAGTCCATAGTTCATCCTGGTTTTCAAAATACTCTTGTAACTTCTTGAGTTTATTATTAAAACACTTGAATCACTGTCCTAAAGAAAGCTGTGGAGATTTCTGTTCAACATGCATCTCATTTATGCTTGTGATAAACACCAGTGACCATATGCGGTCACTGTCTCTCTATGTACTTTTGTCTTTTAGTGTGCTGAGCGTTGGCGAGAGGATGTTTCACCACACGATAAAGCAGGAATTCCGCCTCTGTGCTCTTAGTCATCACAAATCGACACAAACATCGAGTGAGAGAAAAAAAAACATTGTCAGTCATTGAGTTTGAGAAGAAATGAAAACAAAAGCTGCAGGCTAAAGTGTTTTCTAATCCTGAATGTAGAGTTTTCCTTTATAGTTTAGCAGAATACAGGGGCAGGATGCTATCACTGACAAATCTTCAGTATTTTTTGGTTTGTTTTGGCACGTGAGCGTGACAAAAAAGTGAATCTGTAACTTTATCACTACTGTCTTTAAAATGTGTAGAAGTTGGAAGATTGGCCAATATTTTGTCAATGGCACAATAGAAACAATTTTAAACATGCAAATACTAGTTGGATGGATATTTGATAACTTGTCACAATGCTATCATTTCAAACTTGATTGAGATACTAAGAAATAGAATCTATATCAGTAACAATTTACCACAGTACCCACAATACCACAGTGAAACCACAAAACACTTTTTTTACACAATAGAATGTAATGTTGTAGAATGAGAGGTTATAATTATCTGGTTTAGCAGATTGCAGGAACAGGATGCTATCAGTGCTTGCAACAAATCTTCAGCATCTTTTGGTTTGTTTTGGCACATGAGCATGAGATAGTGTATCTGGCTTCTGTTGTGTGTTATCGCTCCTGTCTTTAAAAGTAGTGGAAGTTTGCCAGTAGCAGCAGCTGAGTATTTAATAGATGAAGAGCACATTCATTCAAGTGAGTGAGTCATGAGCATAAACGTAATGGACCAAGGGACGCCAAACATCTGAAGTTGTAATGAGTGCTAATAGTAAGTCTATGGAGCTAGCAACGTCCACAATTTTAATTCAATTGGGGGGAGCCTGACTTTGTAGAATGGGTTTATTTACACATCCAATAAATGTCTGAGTAACCACACTTCAGAGAGGCAAGCCTATTTAAAATAGAAAACTTAAATGTTAGTTCTTCAAACCCAACCAAACAATACAAGTACATTGGTAAAATATTTAACAGTAGAGAGCTTATTAAAGTTTGTGCTACTGCTGTTCAGTACTATCAACATTCAGTCCATATTTCCAACCACTGTGGCTCTTCGTACATTTTAATGCATATTTGCTAACGATTGTCAGATTATATTTGAATAAAAATCCTTATTAATATCACGACCTAGTGATATCATTTTATCATAGTTGGTATCAATAATTTAGTAAACTGAATAACCTATGCATAAAACAATACAGTATATACAGTTTTTTTCTAGAAAAATCTTGTAGCCATTGCAGTTCTGTCTTCTCTTTAACTCCTTACTTACCATATGCATTTTTAGCATACTTACTATTCATTGCAATGAGTTTATTCACGCTTTTCACAACTCTCAGGCGCCAGAGTGGAGTTTTGCTGTCACAGTAATACTAACAACTAGCATGATAACCTGTGTACTTCCTCATTTTGGACAATATAACCTTTATAATTGGATGCAGACAGTACACAGCTGACTGATTTTTGGCCCCAAGCTGCATATAAAATATATCTGTATTGGAGCAGGATAAATGTTGCTCAAATACATGAAAAAATGGCACAGGCCCTTTAACTTCCAAAATGTCTGTAAAAACATTATTCTTTAATATAATGACGTTAACTGTGTTTTATGAAATGAGTGGTCTAATCTGTCAAATGCAATACAATAACACTTTATTTGTCCCTAAGGGGGGCAAGTCAAAAGGTGGTGCACCTGACGCCCCCTACAAGAGCAGCCATTCCACTTACAGCTTACTGGCCGAAGTGCCTCCTCTTCAGAGGCATCTCAGATGTTTGTTGATAGTGGTGATGATGGTCTTGTGTAGTCCTTGTTGTCACCATCTTCTGCTTGCCTTTATAGAGATGATCAAGTTAGACTGTGGAACAGTTTAGGCAAAGTCATGACATCTTACACTATGCAACTTGTCAGGTTATCTAATATTAGAAAACATAATAGATGTTTTAATTGTATAAAAAAACAGGGGACATGTTATGCTTTTCTAAGCTTTTAGCCAGGTTCCTCCATAATGAGATTACCCAAAGTCGCATTTCAGTTGATTTGTTTTGACCTGCCCCATATATCCACTTCCCTGAACTAAAATTGATGTATAAAAAACAAAACAAAAAACAGACTCTGGGTCAGGTCATTACATGTGGCTTCAAAAATGGTGTGTATCTGTTTTTCAACAATAAAAACAAGTGAATACAAATCTGTTACCTGCATGCCATCAGAGTCACTTGGGTCTTGAAGGGTCTTGGCATGTAGTCCAGTGTAAATGGATAGATCATCCCTTTCTTGAGTTTTCCAAGTGACAATAAAAGAACCATATTTAGAGAGACAAGAGCAAACATTATAACTGAATGTGAAATTGTAATGTTACCATAAATGAATGTTAATGCAGCTGGAGTTAATAATATGTGCGCACTGAGCAGAATCCTTCTTTTAATCACATTACTTTTCAGTAACTCACAATTTGTTTTTTTGTTTTTTTTCCAAAATCATGCAGCTCTAATAGTTACAAAGGCCAAACTTAAACATTTAAGCATTGGTGCATTATTATAATAGTCCTGTAGTTTTGTTGTGCTCTCCGGTGGAGCTGCTACAGAGTCCGCTCTACAGAGTAAGCCTGGCCATGTCTGTGGCAGCCTGCTCTGAGGACTAATGAGGTGTTTATCTGAAGAGGTGGGCTCCGGACCCCCATCTGTCACACTGTCCCACTTTTCCTCTCAGGAAAAGACGCAATTTTGTCCATAACATGAATTTTGTAACCAATTTGCTGTTATTTTTTGTGCTCACTTTATTTGATGTTTGATTCGATCCATTTTTGGTACTGTGAGTCATCATTCTTCCAGTCTCCAAGGCCGTTTGCATGATCATTTGGCAGATAGCTTTAGTAACACCTGTTTAGTATTAGCACTCTCTTTGCAAATCATTGGCTTAACAGTGCGACCTCAGTTAGTAACTGAAATGAATCAGCAGGCTGTTGTTGTTATTTTTTTTCTCTTTTTGAGATCTGACCTGAAATTGCATTAGATAAGCGGCACAATTACGCAACAGGTAGCAAATGAGATGTGTTTGAATAGAGCTGGATGATTAAAATGCACATTATATGATAGCTTTGTTTACAATGCTTGTCTGTCCATTTGGGATTATCCTTGTAGAAACGGCAGACTGAAGAGAGATTTTTGTTAACGGAGTTTCAGTGATGGGTCAACATTTTGTCAATGCCGCAGTAGAAGCAGAAGTGCATTTAAACAGCTAATAGGATAAATATTTGCCATTGTAGTACTGGATCATGGCTAAATGAAATTAAAACAGTTAGCATCACTATAGAGTTTGAAATGCTTGTATTGTGACAAGAAATAGTGTCAGTATCTATACCAACTCCAATACCACAAAAATGTATTTGTAATTGTAATGTAATCGATTTTTCAACACAAAATAATAGTTGTTTCATTTATCTAAAACCAATCGGGAAAGGTCCAATTTTGATCAAATTATGTGATTTGTCAGTATCTAGATTTAATGCTGCTTTTCATTATTAAGTAGTATTAGATTTTTCCATACTGACCCCTATTTACCATTGCAAGTTAGGACCAATGCCTTGGAAGAGGTCATATAATTGCACTTTGCACAGTACTATAGGCTTTGCTGTAAATGAAAAAGTTCTTATTTAATTCAGTCAGTGTTAATATTTACAAAAAACTTCTACAGATGGCTTTATGGAAAAAAAAAAAAATGAAAGCGGTTATACTTTGATTAATACTCTGCTATTATACTATTAATTACATTCTGCGTTGTACGAGTGCATTAATGGAGTGGATAATTACAGAGTCCTTGAACATTACTTGAATTGAAAAGTGTTTTTAAATATTATAGTGAAATATGTAGCTTTTTATTACAAACTGTTGGAATTTCTTTAAGTTAACCTACCTGTCAATCACAGAAGCCTTCTTGAAATTTGTCCCAATGAGTTGTGTCGTTTTGAGGTGTGGCCCACTTTAGCTCCCATTCATGGCAGTTTAGACACATGTCTATTAGATTAGGGCTCTTTCAGACAAAGTCTGAAAGAGCTCACGGGGGTAATTTTGCTCTGTGTAATAGTAACCAAAGAGATACTTTGTATTGAATGCCATCGCAAACTTCAAGATTACTTTAAGTTTGCTTTTCTTATTTAGTCTGTTTAACAGTGGACCAAACTGTGTATCTAGGCTGAGTTCCCAAGACAAAATGTACACACCAGTCATGGAAATTCTCTGGGAATGTATTATAGGCTTTGAAATTCTTTTCATTGTTAATATTGATATTGTGATTGCATTATATCACGAAAAATGAGTATTATGGGTATTCTTAGCTGTCTGCATACACTGGGGGACATACATTGATTTCCATAATTCTTAGAACCTATAGTCGATGTAATTCCTCATTTGTCCAGGAGTGATCTATGGTAGAAAATGTTTTTAAAATCAAGACATTTCAGATGTCTTCCAGAAAGGCATTATTAATCTGCATACTGTTCTGAGGGGTTTAGGGCAGGAGAAGTGCTAGCTCCCCAAATCAGTACTTTTCAGACTGATAATTCAAATAGATCTGATATCAAAGCCTTGTCCAGATGACTATATTATGGCTATATGACTACATTTAAATCCTTTCAACCCTTTCTACCCTTTCTATGATTTACAAATTATTATAATGGTATATATATTTTTAAGATTGCTCTGTGATGCTGCCAAATAAAAAGTGAAGGTAAAGTTTAATAATGCTGTTGACAATTTGAACAAGCATTTAATCTGTTTGCTTCATGTCATATGTATAATACAAAGTGTGTTTTCAAAAAGTCCAGTCATGGTCAATCAGATTAAAAAGGAAGAATCAATGCAAGGCGTTAATTAATCATCATATTGACTATACTGTAGGTCTCAGCGTTTGGCCGTCTGGTAACATCCATTTGAAAATCTTTCCCCTGAACAGATCTGTTGTTATGTGACTAAGGAGGCTTCATCTGTTGCTGCAGTCATCAAAGCAGTGGCTAAGTGCCCCTCTGTTCCTTGTTTTTCAGGCAGCAGGAGCAGATGGTATGAGTTTTCTATGGATGATTCACGGAGCGCGAGTAGCACATCTAGCCTCTGTGTGCCTGTGTCCTCCGTGACTCTACACAGTACACCTGTTTGTTTAGGCCTCATTTATTATTAAAATGTCTTAGATTTAGGACTGGGTAATTAATCGAGTTTTAATTGAGATTGAGATTCTGTCATTTTATCTGATTGTCAATGATCAGTTTGGCTCTTTATACTCGAGAGGTCTGCAGCCAGTCTCATGCCAGTAAAAGTATGAGGTTTAGAGGAATACATTTGGAAGGACACATTAGAATAAAACACTTGGGAAATCCTATAGTCTATAACTACACTGTTGAATTTTGTGAGATGATTGGTGATTTGTTGGTTTGATTACTTGTTGTGTGTATGCTGCTATTGCTTCCTTGGGCAAGACACGTCACTGTTCTTTTTTGTCTTTGAAGCACTTTGATTATAGTAAGAAATATACAAATGGACAACTTTTACAAATATAAATTATAATTACCTTTTTTGGCATGCAAGCTTCCACTGTTTTTAAAAAGGTATAATTTGTGACTTGGGTTATTATCAATATGGATATAATGTTTGTGAATCCTGCTTGAACATAATAAACACATCTAGAGCAATACTAACATTTATTTTCCCTTCACAGACTTTGGAGGAGCCCCCCTACTTAACAGTAGGGACGGACGTGAGCGCCAAGTACCGAGGGGCGTTCTGCGAGGCCAAGATTAAGACGGCCAAGAGACTGGTCAAGGCCAAGGTAAGTCACTCTTCAGCTGCTCCAATATTAAACATGTTTTGTGTCCTTCGCTGCTGTTGGACGAGGACAAGAGGGTTTTGGCTGAATCACTGCCTGAATTAGGCCAAAAGACACTTGGTTAAAGCACAGTATGGGATATTTTATGATGTGGTCTTAGTCTTGTATTTTCACTAGGGCTTGATTAATTTTTGGCAATTAGTATGTACTGAAAGAGATCAGTTTCAGATGAATATTTTTATATTATAATAAGAATTCTGCACCATTTTTAAGATTATAAGGTGGAAAATACTAACTCCAGTCAAAAGCAGTCAAAAAAGGCCTAGCAATTTACCATTAGCATATGACTAATGGCCCTGTAGCTCAATGAATTAAGCAGTTAATGATCCTTGAACCAAATGGTCATTTTAACATTGAGGTTGGGTGCCTTAATGGAGGTCTGTGCTTGATACTTTTAGTTTTCTACTTTTTCTGTATCAATATATTGTTTTATATTAAATATATATTAAAATACTTACAGTATTGGTCTATATGCTGACAATTGTTGATCAATGCCAACACACAAAACATCCTTTAACACAGATTGTATATAAATCTTCTAATCAGTCTTAGGGCTGTAAGATGAATTGTAATCAAATCGAAAAAGTAATTTGAATGGACGCAATTAGCAAATTGCAAAGATTTTGAAGTACCATAATTTTCTTCACAAACAACAAAATATTCTGTCTTGTATTGCATAAAAAATTATAACCCTGTAGTTCAGATGTCCTGAAAAGCACGATTCTTCTTTGTCAGTTCATATTTCACTTGCCTTTGTGTCAGTTCTCTTGGACTGGTTTAAAACTTGTACTTTATAAACTGAAGGCTAAACATCGCAATTGCAATGCTTGTCAGAAAAATCATGATTGGATGTTTTTCTCAAATCGTACAGCCCTACCGTCTCTTCTGTAAACTCTATCCTTCCTGACCCACTGTGTAATGCATATCTTCAGCATCTATTTCAACCAGCGTTCCTTCTGTAAAATGGCCCTTTCCTTTGGGTTTTCACTGATGCTTATGTTTCATCAAGATAACTTATAATTGTTTTGTTTGTCGGACCACATTACCAACCAACTTCTTCAGTCCTGCTTATCCTGCTTCTTTGTTAAATACCTGTCATAGTCCAGCAGGTCCCCCTTCCTCTCCTGTATCCATGCGGGACCCCTCTCTAGTGATGCTAGTTGCTCCGCTGTCCCTGTGGTTTTTATGGTTTGCTTGATTCACGTCTTGTAGTGGCTGTTCTCCCGGTGGAGCCTCGGCATCTGGATAACACAATGGAGACGGATTGCTTGTCTTTCGTTTTGCTAACAGCATGTGGGAGGGACACAGATTGGCTGCTTGTAACTATTTACTGATATAAAGCCCCCCTACTCAAAATAGATAAAACATGATTGTGACATGTTAAGACAAATATCACAGCTGAATAGTTTAGTGAAATAATTACTCAGGTCTAAAGTAAAAATAAAATATGGCAAAACTACTGGAAGAAATTAGTGATTGGAGGATGTCAAAAAGGTCTTGCCGTCTTTGTTGTTAAATGCTTTTACTCTCAGTAAACTAATACATTTAGCCCAAAAGAAAATATTACGTTAATTAGTTTAGTAATTCATTTTTTAAACGAGACTGTGTCATTATCCTGCATTTTGTGTCTTTTGTGATCATCATTTCCTTACAAGGAGAATAACTTACCAACTTCTACAACTACTTTTACACCTTTTACGTAACAATATAGATGCCGTCACGAGTCATCTACAATTGATTTGTTTCTACATGAATTGATTTGCTTTAAATGGGAAAGTGTGTGTGTGTGTGTGTGTGTGTGTGTGTGTGTGTGTGTGTGTGTGTGTGTGTGTGTGTGTGTGTGTGTGTGTGTGTGTGTGTGTGTGTGTGTGTGTGTGTGTGTGTATGTATATGTATGTGTGTATGTATGTGTTTATATGTGCGTATGTATGTGTATATATTTGTGTATATATTTCAATTCAATTTAAGCTTACATTAATCACTCACCTCAAGGTACAACATTATTGCGTTGTCTTAGCAAAGACCTAAAGGCGCTGTACTTGATCAGAACATAAACAGAACCAGTTCATTTTAAATGTTTTGTAGTAGTCCAAAGTTATTTCTCAGTTTCCTTATGCATTCTGAGCATTCTAATTATTCACTGCAATTTTTTAAGTGCATTTCACAGCTCTCAGTAATTGCAGCTGAGTCTTGCAGTGATGGTAAAGCTGACAACAATTACCATGCTAATGCGCACTTCCTGATTAGACAATAAAATGCTTTCTAACTTGAAACTATATGCAACCAGTTCACAGTGGACTTTTGAATTTTGACCTCAATACCTGCTTATACAATATATCTGTACTAAGGAGAGACAAATTGGCTAGATCACCTTAAACTGTAAAGACAAAGCAAATTACGTAATCCCCAAACATATAATTCATTGAATAATATTTACTTGGTAAAAATGATTTCTTTTCCACACTACTTATTGCTTATGACTTGTAAAATCTATGCTCTAACCAATTCAATTTAAGTTATCCACATACAGCCATTTGTCCTCTAACGCAAATGATCTTAACCATACAAACACAAAATGGAGGATAATGGCACAGTCTCATTTCATAAATTAATTACTAAACTAATTAAGCGCTCATTTTCTTTTGGGCTAAATGTATTGTTGGAGCTTTGTGCCTCAAATGTTGTAACATGGCCATTATTCAAAGCTGGATTTTTCATTGTAATCAATTTCTCTATAGCTCCACGCTTCATTTATCTCTGTCAGCTTGTTTAACAAAGTCAAAAGTCGCAGTGTATGCAGCAGTGTCCTTTTGAGTGATTTTTAAAACCTGCTAAAAAGATTTGACATATTTTATTTATGACAATGATGATTTGTACTTGGAAAATGAATTAGCGCCATGCCAGTTTCGCTCATTATGGATGGTTATCACATTTTTCTATCAGAGGAGGCCCAGAGGCAGTGTAACGAGCTCAACACACACATTTGTTTCTTTAAATAATTTTCAAAATGGCTGACATCGTTAATATGGGTTTTAATGTCAAATATAACTCCTTCTGTTTTTTTTTCTTCTTTTTATCTTAGTAGAGTTTGATCTTGTGAAGAAATGTATGTCTTAAGAAAAGATTTCAAATAACCAAGTCTTGTTCAAATATATCTACAAGGAGGTGAGGATGATATAACTATTTCCCCCAATTTTTGCATTTTTTTTATGTAAATTACTTCCCAAAATAGACTTTCAATAAATATGACTTGATTTCTTAAGTGTCTTATCAAAGATTCAAACGGATTGGGTACGCAATAGTTATGAAATCACATTTTTTTGCTTTTTTTTTTTTTGTGATCTTAACATTTCAATTCTTTTCTTTGATTAAGGCAGGATAGTCATTTTGCTACAGGGTTTTTAAGGTGAAACTTTGTTAAGTGAACTTTCGGTATGTGTCAGTTATTACCATGTTTAATACTGACTTGAACTGAATCACCATGATGAACTACTGAAAAGGGTCAAATGGAAAAATGTGGGTGCTTTGGAGCTGAGAGATACATGATTGGAATAGACATGGATTATCATCGAGTGAGCGAGGATTACTGGAATTTTTGTGAAAGCTCTGCGTTTAATAGCCTTAAGTTAATAAGATCTTGCCTGGAGTATATCTGGGGATAAAATAAATTATATTAAAACATATTGAATATTGATTTAAACTTGTGTATCCCAGCTATTTGGCTGATCTAGGCTGCGTCTTATGACCACAAGTGATCAACAGTTAAATAAGCTTATGTGTTTTAGGTTGTATGCGTTACTACCGTCTTCTCATATACTTATACTGGCTTGACAAAGAAAGGTCTGCCCTATTAACACAATGTATAAAAGTGAATCTCAAACAGTCATGATGGTATGATCCAATGTGATATCTGGCATGACCCACTTTATAGAACCATGCAAAAATTGTTCATTAGCAGCGTGACTTTCCTGTTTTCAGATTTTCAGACGGTAACGCATTCAATGAGAAAACTATTAACAGCCCCACCCAAAGCTGACACACTGGCATTGTGTTCCTACATTATAATAATTGTAATAATTGAAGCTGTAATGCCTGATTTTCACATTGCAAAAAAAGGAAGTATATTTATAAATACTTCCAGCTTGTACCTAGAACTATGTACATCGCTATTCACTTTCACTTTTACTTTTAGCAGATATACACAGCGGTGCAGGGGTGGACAGCCAATGCTCTTTAGTCAGAGTCGATATTGGCTTCTGGATGGTTAGCAGAAATGTGTTGATTAAGAATAAACATTGTCCTGACGACTCCCTTCTGAAACATATTCTACCATTGGACCACTCCTGGACTAATACATCGCAAAGTGCTGCTTTTACAATGTAATCTAAGGGGGAGAAACAAAACTTGCTCATATACAAGGATAAAAGCTTGGACCCCAGCTTTTACAACAGTTTTAAAAGAAATGTGCATATTTTTTAAAGGGCAAATACGTATAACTCACTGAGAAGTAAAGGTGACTTACGGCAACTTTATAGTTATTTATTTATTGCAAAAGAAACACGACGCAACACATTATTTTTGGCAAGATTAGACAGTGTAGACTCATACCACCCTGTTTAAATTATGTAAAAACTGACTTTGAAAATCTATTCCAGTGCTTACTACAACACCCCTTTCTATAATCTCACCAGTGGCCCTTAGATGAGAGCCTGACTTCTCACTGTGTGTTTGTTAGCAGTGTTGTAATGATGGAACTTGTTTGCACACTGTCTCAACTCCAGTCTCGAGAAGAGGAGACCTTTTGAGGTGAGGGGTCAGGTTTTATTGACAGTTCCTCATAGTGCGTCTGACTGGAGCGATTCCTCAATGTGAAAATATGAACTTGTTTTACCCATCTGGGAGCTCGACTATTATCTACAAACGAGTGAAATACCACCAAGGGAAGCTCTTTGTTCCATGTTATTTAATGAACTGACAATCCAATATCTCTTAGCACTCTGTATCTCTCACTTTTTGTCTCAAGTTGGCTCCTTTTTGTGACTTTGAAAGCTGTTTCTGGCATTGTTGTAAATTGGAAAATGACTCAAGTGCTTCATCTAAAATGCATTTCCTGGAGGGTTGTTTTGGAGATTGTGCTAACGTCTTATTCCTGCTGCACTGCTGAATCGGAATAAAATAAAAAACAATAGAAATACAGCCAGTCAAGGAGAACAATAATAATCTATAAAAGATGTGATTTTAGAGATACTCTTGAGCCTAAGGTAAATTTGGGCCTCTGTTTGTTCTATTGCTGGGCTTTAAATGACATCACTATTAATCAGGTTTTATAGACCAATAATATTTAATACAAATTAATACTGCCAAAATGCATTTTTCTGTTGTAATACAGTGAGTTACTGGTTCTACTCAATTGTAGGATTGATCAGGTCCAGCATTTGTGCATTTACCTGTTAGATTTGATGGCAAAGTCCAACATAGTCATCATTCTATAGGCCAATAATATTTTATACGTATGTGGAGGAGCTAAAATGAATATTGTTAAAATTTTACTGCAGCGAGTTCTTGAGTCTAGTCACTAATAGAAATGATAAGGTGTAACAATTGTGAATTTACACAATACAATGTAATCAATAGGAAAAATTGGCTCTTGCATCTCTCCATCTGGGAGTATGACATTATCCCTTTCCACCCATAATTACAATCAAGCATTCTGACCAAACCACATGTCTTACAGGTGACTTTGCTATTCTAACTATTGTGTTTCCAAACATTGGGTACTGCCCCCTACAAGCTAGGAATACCCCATTTGACCTACCATTTTAGGGATGCTCCAAGCCTTGTAGCCCTGACAACTTAGCCTGTTCCTTTTTTTTTTTTTAATGCTTGTTTACAACATTGACGTTGTACATTTTTTCACAACTTGTAAAATCCAGTAATCTACCAAAGTCACACAGTATCAAACATGGATTGCCAGTAATTGGCATGGACCTTGACAAAAGTTATTTATCCTAAAAAAAACATAAATTACCTGGACACAGTGGCTCATAAAACATACATCGGAATCATAAAAAACATGAATAAAAACTAAACAGTGCAGTAAAACATGCAAGTGCAAGAATCTATAGCAATACTGGTACAAATTAGGGCTGAACTTTGGGGGGAAAAAAGATTAAAAAAGGGCTGAATTTTGGGAAAAATATCTAATTGCAATTTTTATGACAAGCATTGTAATGGTGATTAGAGTTGCCATTTATGTTTTAATGAAAGGATACTGTTCAAAGTTAATTCTTCTATACATGTTTAGAATGCTAACTAAACGACTGACGACAAACTAATACAAACTAATCACATTTCAAAACATGTTTGTATGGATCCACAAAACAGAGTAATTAATTTTTATACCCAAAAGGGAGTTATTGCAGCCTTTGTGATTTGTTAATAGTATCCATTCAAATTGCAGTTTCGCTTTGATTGCGATTAATCTTAAAACCATAGTACAAATACAATATGTGTCTATACTTCATAAAAATATGGGTAAATCTAGGGCTGCTTGATTACAACATGTTTATACTCATATCTGACTCATAACTGATACTTATCCTACTAATAGTCAAAAGTAATATGCAGATAAAATATAGACCTCACCTAATATATTCATTTATCTAATCATTTGTGGCACTTTTTCATCAAAGCCACTGTAGATTAAAAATGTGGCTGTGTAATTGAATAGAGCAATAATTGAAATTGGGATTTATAAATTTGATTTAATTGCACAGCCCTATGTAAATCTAGACATGCGAAATACACCAAAATGCAGTCAGAATAGTACAGTGTGCAAGAGACTGTTGGTCATGATGTTCTGGCTGATTGTCTTAAATTACTTGTTTTTCTCAAAGCAAAGCAAAGAGAAAGCATATGAACATTTGAGACTCAATATCGACAGACATATTTGTAATACTGAACAGACTCCGCTGTTTCTGGCCACGTCTCACTTTGCACACATGCTTCTTGGAAAATATGCCACAGTAAAAATCTGTGAGTATATTTGAGTCGTTCGAGTTTGGCCGCGTTGCCAGGTCTCTGTGCAAATGTAAGCTTACCAGGCGCTGATCTGATTATGAGCCCTGCGCGGTTCACTTCGGAAGGCTGCAGATGCTGAGGGGGGAGGGGCAGTAACAATGGAGCAGACAGCAGCTCCTGTGGCCGACAAACAAGGGTCACTGAGAGGTCTGTGTGCGATGCTGCTGCAATATTTTATGATTACTTCAAATGCAGCAATATAAGCCTTGATATGTCATTTTGATGCCCTCTTTAGCGGAGTAATTTTTGAGTTATGAATGTCTTTAATCTAGGGCTCAAACATTATGTCAAAGAGTAAACTACAAGAAACCACAGTTGTCAAAAATAACCAGATACTAATACTTAAGGTAATACTGAAACTAGATATAGAACTACTACTTTGTGCAGATATTGATTCTAACAAAAAAAAATCACATTAATAAAGCAAAATCTTTTAAAGTTAATCTGCTCTATATTTAGCTCAAGATCACATAATGAAGAATCTAGTATTCTTCTGTGTTCTATTTTGTAAAAACATGTTTTATTCAAGCCTTTACTTAGTATGAAAGAGAGGTTGAAATTGTATTATTGTGACAGCTCTTTAAATGGCGCAGTATGCACTATAATTTGTCATTTGGATACCTACTTTAGCAGAATAATTGTTTGAATGTTTTATCTAAGCTAAGGCTCCAAGATTGGGTCAAAGAATAAGGTACAAGCACTCAAATATAACAGACCTCCAACAAGGTGTTAGCCAGTCCATAACATTGGTCAGTTCCAACCCAGTTCCAATCTTTAAATTTGGTTTAAATACTCTAGTGAATTCCAGTGCCCTTTTCTTTCTAAAGATTAGATTGATGGGGACTAAATTATTCAATTGCTCACCAAACAAAATAATACTGTCTAAAACATAATTGCATAATGCATTTTATCCAGAGAATTATCTTTTGATGAATGCAAACAAGATAAGCAAAAATGACATTTGGAGTCTAACCCAAGTATTTGTGTTTGTATTCAAGCTTTTATCATAATCATACTAAACTACTACAACTTAAAGGTGCACTATGTGATGAGGTGTCTGCTACCTGCTTGTGTCTATGGAGGTAATATTGCTTTGCCTGTAATACTCCACAGTATGGCATTAAACTTCACATGGTATGAGGCCACAGGTTAGATCTGTGTTTAGTCAAGTCTGCTCATATTGTTTTTCAAAACATATTGGCTATAATTTTAGCATTTCTTGTTATTTCAATAAATGCAAGATGTATACATACACTGCATGTCCTGTATACATAAATGTATAAACAGGACACGCAGTGGCATTTCCATGGAGAAAATTGGTTATGTAACGCACCTTTTAACTACTGTAATTAGGATTTTTTTTTTTTTTTTTGACACTTATGACAGTGCCCTATTTTAATATAGTTTTATATTTTATCCAACTACTTTTATCCATTTATCTCATATCTCCTGTACATAAAGTTTTTAGTATTTATCTTTTCAAATACATCATGATAAAATGCATTTTCTAGTCGTGTTTTCCTGTAGTGAGTGTGGGATCAGTGAGTCAGGCTGGCCTATAGGGAGATGTTTGTTTGCTGTGACTGATCGCTCCCGTTGCTTCTTCTTCCTCAGGTGACCTTTAAAGCAGATCTGTCCACGGCTGAGGTTCATGATGACAGCATCAAAGGGCCGCTAAAGGTAAGACAGGAGCTAGCTCTACCTGGCTCTGCTGGGACTCTGTCGGCACACACATATTTTTAAATAAATTACCCTTAAAAAGCCCCCAGCCAATTGTATGGGCTTCTTTCACTAATATAGTTCTAACCTTTTCATTACATCACATTACAGCAGTCAATCAATATGAATTCTCAGTTTGCCAGAGCAACACATTTATTTGTTTAATTAAATGCACTAAGCTGTAATTTTAGGGGAAGTTATCTTAATCAGGCATTCTGATACTCTTAAAATTTTGAATGGGTGTGCACACAGCAAATGATTTGACCATTGTCAAATAGAAAAAAATATACTTGACTAATTTAGACAAAAGGTTTATATTGTAATAAAAAGATTAAGCTATGCAAGAGTTAATTCCATAAACAAATGTTAATCTTTTTTGTTGGTGTCTTACCAATTTTCTAAGACGTTATTTCAAAATGTTTTCATGGGTTTCAGCTTCCTGTTTACTAGCACCATTCTGAGT
Organism: Periophthalmus modestus; assembly: GCA_019594935.1. NCBI lineage: Eukaryota > Metazoa > Chordata > Actinopteri > Gobiiformes > Gobiidae > Periophthalmus > Periophthalmus modestus. The sequence continues at coordinate 24,077,329 of JAIEZT010000441.1, forward strand.
ACTTTTCTCCATTCAAAAGATGGACTATTTTGTTTTGAACTGTCAACTGTTAAGGCAATGCTGCTTATTTTTCAGCACTCTGAAACCAATTGAAAACAATCTTTAGGACGACGATATTTTGATACCGCCAGCATATCAATGGATTTTATATGCAAACTTTACATCTATACATTTCAATTAGTACTGTTAACTGACCAAGTCACCTATAATATCTCATTCACTTCTCTAAGCACAAAATGAATTGGTGCAGTTATTCTAGTCCAGTGTTGACAGCAGTTATTTTGTGCCGCAGGTGGGAGTTGTTGTGGAGGTGAAGAATCAGGATGGAGTTTACCAGGAGGCCACAATCAATAAGCTGACCGATGCCAGTATATACACCGTGGGTAGGTCAATAACACACCATTGAATCTGCCTCTCACTCGCCGCATGTGTCGGGTACATGAGCTTTTTAATGTTTTGTTCGAAGGTTGGTCCCACTGAGAGGGCTGTGTACAAGTATGAAGAGGCTTAACTCAAAAATGTATCCAGCAAGTTAAAGAGGAAGTTGTGTTACGTGAACGATGTTGTAACAAAAAATAGTATGTGCTTCAGTGCATTGTGGTTGGCAATATTTCAAAAGAGGGGTTAAGGTTAGGGTACAAACTGGGGTAGGGTACCAAACTAGCCATTGTAGGATTAGATCAGAATTTGTATACTGCGCACCCATATTGTATGAGCTGTAATCTTTCAGTGCTATTGATAAAACTCTGCCATTTGAAATCTTCCTTTTAATGCCCAACCATACGACCATAAGTCTTACATTCACTTAAAAACACAAACCTCCTTGATTGCTATTCTCTGTAATGGCATGTTGTTCAGCTGACCTTATTGAAGTGATTTTTGTGTAGGACACCTATGCTCTTATGTTAAAATGTATTGTAAGTGTTTAAAGTGCTTAAAATGTAACCCTGTAGGAAGTCATCTTGGCTAGCTACTGAAGTTGTCAAGTTTCTTGCGGCCAAAACCACATATAGTAATTCGGTTCTCACTTGTGGTCACACCTCAGACCATATTTGTAGGTGTTTATATGTAGGATACTTGGACTGATATAAAAAAATAAAATAAAATTGACAAACTGTAGCCGAGTTTGTATCAATCAACAATTGCAGTCGGATACAAGTTTTAGATGTACCTATCTAGGACTGAAATGTCCAGTAGTATCACTTTTCTCTTAAATATGCGTAGTGGTGATTAGTTCATGTCATATTTTTTGGAGCCTAGTTCTTGATTTTTGTCACGATTCATTCGTGTAAATTTAGTATCTTTATTTTGCATTTAGAAGGTAAGAATCATTAATGGCAATGCTTGATGGGTAGAGAATGACTGGCCAATAGGAGCAGTGGGTGGGGAAAAGTGTTTGTGTTTGAGCAGAGGCCTGGATTAAACAGAAATTACTGATCGGACAGATTCACCAAAATAGCTTATCATCACTTACCTGGGATCCAGAATAAACACTTCTTTACTGCTTTATGAAGATATGAGTTTGGTTACCTGTGAATCTCCCTGTTTTCAAATTGGTATGACAGGTGGAGTAACCTATCAGAGATACAATGGTCGGTCCATATCAGAAAAAAATAAAGCAAAATATCACAGACTGAAAAACATCCCAGATTTCTGCAGAATCAATGGGCAAAGCACTAAACTCTGTAAATTGTTTGACTTGGCTTGAGAGGCAACAGAGGGCGTGGGGACCAGACTGATATCAATCTGGATCGAAATTACAGGGAGATATCATTCCTGATTTGCCAGGCAATATCATCACATGGATTACCATGATTTGATTTTTCATATTACCCAGCCCTTATTATATATTTATCAATGGGTATACCGCTTTTTTACAGTTGAATCAGACTTCTTATTTAATTAACTTGACTATTATTGATTGGGTTAGACAAACAAAACTAAATATTTATTGTCACTTATTGTGTGTGTCACTTATTTCTCAGTAAAAAAAAATATGGAGAGAAAATCACTCTTGAGTCTTGGGGGATGCGCTGTTGTTGTAAATGTCAGCGTAAACTGTCCTGTGTATTTATAAACCCTGCCCATATTTTATATTTTTAAGCTATGTAATGGCCCCAATAATGTGTTTTTCTTTCTTACTCAGTATTTGACGATGGGGACGAGAAGACACTGCGCCGCTCCTCTCTGTGCCTAAAAGGAGCACGCCACTTTGCAGAGAGCGAGGCAAGTACTCCCCTGTCTCTACTTTATTTAATACACTTTATTTACACTGTCAAGAGCAATATTCAGTCTTTCATGATTCCTCCAGTTTCCAAATTTCCATCTTATTGTCATTGGAACATGAATTATCAGTGATGATATCTGTGTCGGGGATATGGGAGTTCCAGTTGTCGTTATATTTCTTATATTGAAAATGTAACCAATTTTTAGCACAGATATTTCAATCAGTCTTTATGTGCCCATGTGCCAATCACAGTTTGTCCTCAGTGTATTATACAAGTCTAGTTGAAAGTCAGTGCAAAACTACTAGACATGTGGTTCTTATATTTACCCATATTTATAATAATGATAATAATAACCATAACAACAATACATAGAAATCTGTTTTCAAGATACCCAAAGGCACTTTAAATAAGCAGACAAACAGACAAGCAAAAACGTTAATACTTATTACACAGATATATATATTTTATTCTCTACACTACATAAATACATTTGTTATTATTTTTGCAAAAGTGAAAAGTAAAAAAAAACAACACAAATTTTACTACAACAGTAAATTTAAAGCTGAGAGTCTTGCTGCAGATGTTAAAATCTCTATACATCTCTATCGGCAAATAGTGATTATCGGCCACAACAGCAAGACAAATATGGTATATCAGTATCAGCTGGAAAAATTTATATCAGACCATCCCTATTTGCATTGTGAATTCATCCACATCAGTACCTAACCAAGATTGTCAAATGCAATTGTGTATGCCTCATGTTTGCGTAGGTCGGAAAGAGGCCTATTATTGATAGAGATTCTGGGGAGTAGATTGAGTCTGGGGAAAGCCTTTGTCGTCTAATTTGGCGTTTGACAAAGTGGTCCTGAGCCTCTGTTTGGTCTGTCCTCTCCGCAGACGCTCGATAGACTGCCTCTCACAAACCCGGAGCACTTCGGCACACCTGTCATCGGCAAGAAGGGCAACCGCGGACGCCGATCCAACCCCATGTGAGTGTTATTGACCCAAACTGAGTCTGTCTTGATTAAAAGTTGTGTTCTGTCTTGTTTAGTTCTAATGTAGACTTAGTTTGGCGCTGTTCTTGTCCTGGTTTAGTGCCAGGGTTACCCCCAGTTTAGTGGCAGTTTTGATGTGTTTGTGCATTTGTGAACATACCAAAAAAGTACATAAACCTAGGATCTTTTTAAGGTTTGAATATAGCCAATAGATGATATTTTACATCAACATAATTGTAATAAATAATACGATTCAAAGATTGCTTGTGCCATCATATTCTCAGCGATTTCTTATTTAGGTAGTGGTACTTGATGTAAAATGTATTTATTGCAACTTGAGTCAAACTTAAGTCTAATTTCACTGAATATTTGAGATTTAAGTCTTAAGTGGATGCACATTTAGATGGTTACAGTTGTTTGCTGCTTGGTGCTTCCTCCTGTGTGTGTTGACTACTCAGTGTTTGTCCTGGTGCTTGATACAAAGAAGAACATCCGATATCTAATAACAAATAATGCTGTGGGCTAACTTTCACTTCCCAAGGCCTAATCCTTAAATCAGTGTTAAGGACTGATAGATCGAACTGCATCTAAATAGTACTAAATTTAAGCTTGAATTGAATATAAGGAGTGCTTAATCCTCCCGCTGTCCTGTAAAGTGGATTTGACGTACAATTACTCTGGATGGATAATACAATTGGGCTGCACAGAGTGTGGTTAGCAAGTCCTTTGTGCTGTTTGTGCATGTGCAGCCAAAAGAGGGAATCGAAGTTGCAAATGGTACCGTGTAAAAATAAGTGGGTGTCTGTCAATGTCTGTCTGTTGTTCTATTTGTGGGTCTCAGGCAAATGATTCCTTCCTTATCTGAAGTTTTTCTGTTCCCTTCCCCAATTCAAAAGATGTGCTATTCCATTTTAATATCTTAAAGAGGCTATATCTGATTTTAGTTTGTCTTAAAAGCATGAAAAACAGAACTAGTTCATTCTAAATGGTTTGTAGTGGTCCCAACTTATACCTCACTTATCTTGTGCATTCTGAGTGGTGAGTTTATAAGCATTTCTCACAACTTTCAGAGGCCAGAGTGGAGTTTTGCTGTCACGGTAAAGCTAAAAACAACTAGCATGCTAACCACGCATATCCAGATTATTGGACAATAAAAAATTGAGGCAAGATCAATTTAGCTCTAATACATAAACTTGGGTACAGGCCCTTTTAATAGCTCAAAACCATGAATAGTTGCACCCAGAGACTAAAATTACTGGAATAAGCTCGAAGTTTATAGAGTATATCTTAATTTCCAATGCACTGTTGAATAGAGGTACAACATAATACATTTAAATGTATAGTTTTGTAGCATTTACCCCTGAACTACAGATTCACAGCTTTCCCTCTTGGAGTTTCCATGCTGTTGAATGCTTTAGCTTTGTGTGGTAGATTTTGCAGTTGGCTCTAGCTTGTATTGAAATGAACGGAAAGCCAGTAATTCGTTTATGGAGAGGATTTTGTGTTCTAGCCCAAACTGATGAGCAGGACACCCCCAGAAAGCCGTCCAAATGAAAGATGTACTCTCCGCGTCCTCTTCGTAAAGCGGCCCCGAGGCGTAGAGGAGAGCCTGGTCTCCTCCTCCGGTTCCTAATCGCTCTGAGCCTCTGTGGGCTGCAGACAGTCCGCCTCCAATACAACTGCATTACACTACAGAAAAATGGCATTTGCTAAAACTGAACTAGTGCTAACGTGAGTAGCAATAGAAACCAGCCCGTAGCTATTCTGTAGGTTCTAATTTAAAGGTCCAACGTGCAACTTTGTAGCCAAAAAATTTGAATTAAAAAAAGCATATATTTTTCTTACAGATTTTCTTTTTATTGCACACAAAACCTTGAAATACATGCATCCTTACTGTGTGGGCTTGCATCTCTACAAACCTGACTGTTAGATAAAATATTCCACCTAGGGCATAAAATCTATATATCTCTATGGAGAATTTTTCAAAATATGGTTTGAACTTTCTGTTTACATGGAGTCATACATGTGACGTGCGGCCACCAAAAAGTGCGGCAGAGTTGCTTTAACTATACCATAATTTCACGACCATAGGGCGCACCGGATTATAGAGCGCAGTTCAGTTACGGGCGCTTTTTCTGCATTTAACACATAAAAAAGGCGCACCGGGCCTTAGGGTGCAGGCACGGTAAAACGCGCATGTTAGTTTTGCTTCCTTTGCCTTTTTTAGAGCACATACTGTGTTCGGTTGTGCTTTATTCAAGTATTTAGCAAAGTGCTCACATTATTTTTTCAATTAATTGACAAATCCATCAAAGTCTTCATCCTCTGTATCTGAAATGAACAGCTGCGCTAGATCTCTATGAAATACACCAGGTTCCCTCTCGTCACTATCAGAGTCCGTTTTGTTGCCGTACTGCTCCGCGTGAACGATGCTGACTTTTGCGAAAGCTCAAAGAACAGTGCAAGCAGATACGTTAGCCCAAGCATCCACAATCCATTCACAAATCATGGCGTAACTCGCCCCTGCGCTGCCTCCCGGTCTTTGTAAAGCTGTGTTTGCCGTTTGTCATCCATCGCTCCCACGATGTTCGCAACTTTTACCCGCGCCTTATGGTCGTGAAACTACGGTAATTTAATCATGACAAAATATACAAATCAAGTAACACTAAAACCAACTAGAAAAAAACATAAAGTAAAAACTGACCTAATTTAATGATAAATTAGCAGTAAACCAGTATTAAAACAGGACTAAACTTGGACTGACCCAGAATTAAACCAGGTCAAAACCAGCACTAACCATGGCTAACTGAATTGGCCTGTTTTATTTTTTTTATCTTTTCATCACAACACAGTGTAATTTAAGGCTTGAATGTTTGTGAAATTCAATCCATTTCTATGATCTGATGTTTTTTTTATAGTCTGCAATATCACAATTACAAATCACTATTTATATTGAACTGTCCTACTAGCATAGTTCTAGTTCCCCTGTAAAATGTAGGCGTTTTATGCTGTGATGGGGTCCTCCTGGGACTCTGTCCACTGGGAAGAGAGGGTTTGAAGGTTTTAGAGTGCCTCTGCAGTGAAAAATGACATTCTGCTTCTTACATAATCTTATGGGGAACACCTGGTTAATGGCACTTACACAATAGTCAATATTACTGATACAATATTGACTCAGACCCGGATGTGGTCTTGAACATGTAGAGGAGTATTGGGCACATAGCTGGTGACTTAAATGGAAGTAAGTATGTTTTTAATATAGCTCTATTCAGATTTCACAGATGAACAGCTGCTTATGAACTAGAATTTTCAAGAGAAAGAGGAGGCAGAGAAGAAGTTGTTTAGGATGTACTTGTTCATTATGAGAATGAAGAGAATGTGTATGCTGAATAATATGTGTGGAAGTAAATTATGTGAAGCTAGCATGCAGGAGGTCATGTGAAAGTATACTACCATGAAACTGACTGAATTTAGTTTCATTTCCTTTTAAGTACCAAGAAACCTTTTCTGGGTTACTACAGTATTAATGGGGAGGTGCTGGGTCAAACTGCAGATGTTTAATTAAAAATGAAATTAAATGTTTTTTCATTCTATCACTCAGAAAATTGGCCTCTGAAATTTCACTTTCCAAATATGACTGTACAGTAACCACAAAGTTAGTTGCGCTGTTAACCGACATTACCCAAGTTTTGTTTTGTTATATTGGATAATGCTTACCACCACAAACATATTTTTCTGTCAATTATTCAACTAGTGGCCAGTTTGATGCTCAATTGAGACGCATATGACTTAAAAAAAAACAAGAATAATCTGCCAAACTGCTATGAAAATGGGAAAAAAGGCAAAGAAGTCTATTACCTCTTAAATAAGACACAGAGCTTTATGTGTGACAGATTGCAGTGGTTCCCCTCCCTGTGACTCTGTTGTGTCATGTTGTTTTTCCATTGAGCCGTTTCAGGTGTTTGTTTATGATTTTGATTCATGGCTTATTTGTTGTGGTGCTGGTCGCAGCAGCAGAAGCCTGTCTGATTTACTCTGCTCACACTGTGGAACTGTGGACATGTGCCCACAGTTCTGCACCACCACAAAAACATGCAGGAAATACAAAGGGTAGAATGTCATAGGCCTGGAATAGGGGGATAGGTGAGTTGATGCCAAAATATTGTTAAAAGTTATCCATTCCATTCCATTTTTTATAATTAAAATTTGCTGATATATAGTTTTTTAATGTATATACATTATGATACATATACATATATTTTAGTTTCATTGCACAACTTGGTGATAGATACATTTAATCCCATATTGTGCAACATTCAAGGCAAAGCAATAAGAGACGAGCACGCGGGGGACTCTCTATCAGTAAAGTTACATAGTGCACCTTCAACAGTGAGTGAAACATTTCAAGGGACAATTTCTTAAAGTATTTCAAGTGTGCAAGAAAGGCTCCACAAAACCCACTGTTACCTGATCAATATCACCACGATTGACCTTGTGTGACTAGGTATTGTATTTAAACATAACTTACTTTTATCTCCCATCACTACTGGAAAATAATGTCAAGAAATAGGTTGCCATGTTCTAGTCTTCAATATGTTCAAAGTAATTCCGACATCAGAAAACTGTAAAGTGCAAATGTTCCAAAAAATAGGTCCACAGGTGATATAACTAACATTACATGGAACAGCGACGTGACCCCGTAACAGTCTGTATGAGAGATTGTTGCATCATAATTGAGCCATTACATTTTTAGTGCAGCTGTATGCTCAAACACAGAACTATTCCATCTCTTTTCCCCAACCAGCTCCTTCCATTCGTATTGTATAACTTATGGACAACGAATATAGTTAGGCTTGACTAATAATTATCATTTCTGCAATCGAATATTTTCCACACCACATTTACTTCAATAACAGTTAAATTTCACTGTATGCTTTTTATATCTCATTTGATTATTTGAAATACATTTGTAAAATTAACAAGTACTAATTAACAAGCACGAATAGCTTCTGTAATTATCAACCAAATATCTTATCTACTTTGTTTATGAAATGTGCTACAAAAATAAAGAGCTGCATAATAAACATATTAAATGCAATACTAATACAAAATAAGATGTTTAACTGTACTTGATTATCTCATTTAAAGCAATACAACTACTGCAATCAAATGAAAGCCAATGTTACAATAAAAAACATAAAAATAAATATACTGTTCTGTATTCACTGTAATGTTAATGATGAACTAAGTTAGTCTTATATATTGTAATGAAAATGTGTATTTTTATGTGTATTCACCTGCCCAGGGACTGCAGAAAGGAAGCTGGAAAGTAGCTGTAGCTAAATCGGGTATAAATCATCTTTTCTTTTGTAAGATGAATGAATCTGTACAACGTCCCTGACAAATAAAGAATAAAGAAAGAAAGAAATGGAGAATATTTAATAATACCACTGAACAAATATTTGACAAACGTAACTGAAAATGCAGCCAGCTTATACATTTTAGCTCTCTATATAGGATAACTATTGTAGGATTTCTCTGTAATGTTATATGTCAGTCAGTCTGCAGAGAGGAGGCGCTCATGATCGATGCTCTGGTCTTAATGAGGAGCTCAGGAGAAGGGCTGGCCTCTGGTGCAGTCTGCCTCTCTGTGATCAGCTGCAGTTTGTGAGGCTCAGATTTAGGTCAGTGGGATATGTCTTTGGGTAATAGTTCAGCCAAGACACGGGAGACATGCGATGGAGGGTTTCATTATGTAGTTTTCAGATTCAGGCATCTTGTTTTGTGTGGTCTCTTGTTATTTATTTATTGTTGGGACATTGTATAAAAGTGCTTATATGTTGTGCACTATGGAATTGTCACTCAGATACTCAGTTTTTGATAGGAATATGCTTGATACAGGTTTCAATACCACGATCATAATAGTAGTAATAGTAAGACATAATTATACTTTATATTGCCATGTAGTCTTATACTAGTTCTGATGAGCTAAAGATCATTTTTAAACTGTTGAAGAAATCATCATTAAGTTGTAGAATTGATACTTCTTCAAATGAACTTTCAATACTCATTTTAGTATCGATTATTATAAAATTTTTGATAAGTTCGACGACCCTAGTACTCATCATATGCATTTTGAAATTCTGTTAGATTTTTTTGTTTGTTTTTTCTTTATGGATGTAATGAAGACTTGAAGTTTAATGGAGAAGACAATACAGAAGTTTGGGTGACTGTTCAGGTTTGCTATAGAGGACAGAATGGTCATGCAGATGAATGGATAAAAAATACTAGTCTGATAGTGAGTGTTAAAAGTCATGAATGTGTGTTTTTATCAGTCCACTTGAATTTAATTGTCCCACATTGTTCGGCTGGAGCGGTGCTGTGTCCAACAATGTGGTCTGTAATTACACATGTACACTCTACATTCAAACTCAGCTCTGTTTGACATTCATATTCCTGACTCTGGCCCCCTGGTGGTCAAATCTGCAGCTATTTAATAATATAATATCCATAAGCAAAGTTCAGTTTCTGGTATTCAGAAGCAATTTTCAAACAAAGCAGTATTGATTTAAAGTTGGTGGTTTTCCTGTTTTTGCCTTTGTTGTGACACTATACCCAGTGCAGACTGACACGGGGGCAGTCCTAATTTTGACATGGTTCAGGTTCTGCTTTAGTTTGAGGTTACATCATGTTTTTTTTTGTTTTTGTTGGGTTGTCAAAAAATGGATACTCAGATACTACTAGGTGCTAGGACTACTAGGTAAACTAGTACACAATTACAACTAGAGTTTTAGAGTGGTCTTGATCATAACATTTACATTCTAGTGTTTAAAAAATGTGTTTTTATTGTTGTTGTTTTGAAGTTGCTATTAAGTATTGAGCATTTTTTGTCAGTACAGGTCAAGTCAACTTTTTTGGTGTTGACTTTAGACCTGGTGTATACCCTTTTTGATCCTTTTTTTTCCTTATAATCCCTCTTACATGGTTAATACTCACAATATTTTAGTCTATTTTGGATGATGCATTGAAAGCCACATATTAACAGTATTGTAACAGTATATTCAATTCACTATTATAATTCAAATAATCTGACTTGCAGCCAAGAGGAGGAGCTGTCTTCATCCTCGAGTGAAGAGGAGGACAGCGACCAGAGACCAAACGAGGATCTGTTTGGAAAAGTGGTGTGTGTGGAGGGCGTCGTCACGGGAGACAAGAGGAAGACCACGTGGTACCCGGCGCTGGTGAGATCACTTCTCTTCAGCACTGTTACATTATCACATTCAAACATGGGCCACTGCTGCTGCTGCTGTTACAGTCAGTGCCTTGTTCCATCGCATCTGAAGTACTGCTTACGTAACCACAGTACCAGTGTAATGGCATGCTCTTAGTTGGAGGTGGGGGGAAAATGTGTAATATTGCAATTGTAGTTTTGGAGATAATAAAAATTTGAATATCAAGTAGATCGTCGATAAAAGCTAATATATAAACAGACAAAAATATGTTGTGTCATCTCTCAAACAAGGATATAATCTTTTTGTGGTTAATTTTATGGTCCATTCATGTTTTTGCAAACTTGAACCACAACCAAGATATTTACAGGCACATTTTAGCACATTCCTGATGCAGTGTTGAGAGTTAGATGAACAGATAATCATTTTTATCACTATTGCCTACCGCTGCTGTAAAATTTAAAAGGGTAATAGGATGAATATAGAGATAGTTGGACTCTGATATTGTATATGCTTGTGTATTTAAAGCCAGTTTGAATTTTATGAATGGTTAATCAGACTTGGAACTTTACTAATGACCTAATAACATTACTTTGATCACAATGGCTCAATAAATTAATAAAAATGTTAGAGTCTAGTGACGGATGGAGCGTTCACTTTACATAATGGTGCAAATGTTTGGTGAGGTGTGAAAAATATCAAAATGTCAAATGATTCTGGTACAGTTTTGTTATAGGTTTTATTGACTCAATGGAGAGTGTTTCATTTATTTTAAGGGTATTTAAGAATAGAAAGCTTTTCAGTAAAAAAAATTGTTTAAGCTCAGGTCTGGACACTGTGTTGTTTCCATTGCAAGATAAGACTAGTGCTGTAGCAGAGGTCAAGCCAGTTTACTTCTAGTTTTGCACAGTATAAAACCTTTTTTTTTACCCTGTCTACCATTTTTCTTTTTTTTCTTTTTATTTTTTTGCAGTTCTGTAGTTGTACTTCAGTTGCATAGTTATAATACATTTGTGTCAACCCAGTTTCTTGCTTACGGAAAACAAAAAACTGAAAGTGAATTTTCCTAACAAGTGCAATAATCTATCTGCACAGACGCAGAGCTTTGCGAGTGTCTTGTCTCCGCCCTCAGCTGTCAGCCTCTGTTAGCAGCACAAGAGGCACTGACAGGCGTTGTTTGTTTATGTAAGTCTAACATGCACAAGTTGGATCCAGTGCAGAGGAACTGTCTCTTTAACAGTGTAGCCTGCGTGACCCCGCCTCCTTCAGTTTGTTATTCTTGGCTGCCCGATCGAGCTCGCTGCCGCCTCCTTGTGACGCGTCTGGGGAAGTGCATGATAGAGCAGTCTGTCAGTGTTTACAATGTAAGTGAGGATGAGGCACAGGGTGGAGCAGTGTGCAGAGGGATTCAGGCAACACTACAAAAAATACTTGTCAATTTGTTTTGTTGCTAAAAATCTATGGAAATAAGTTCTACACTAAATAAAGAGGCTACATAGATTAGAGAGTGAAATGTGATCATGTTGGTCTCTGGGCTAAGCAGAACATGTAGGGATGATTTAATGATGTTATCCTGTGAAATTTTTTCATAGATAGTTTAGAAGTACTTTTAAACACAAGGTGGTAGTAGTTTGTTAATGGGCAATATGGTGACAACAGTTGAAACGTGATCTGATGTTGCATAAACATAGACATTTTCCCACCCACTCCTATTAGACGAGCTCCATTATGGGCTGAGTGAGTGGATTTAACCAATCACAGTGAATTGTGAACTCTTAGAAGAAGTAGATGACTTAAGATACTTCTTAATAACATATAAATATACTAACTGCTTGAATTGTGATTCAAATTCTGGTCTTGGTTAAATTTGCCCCATAAAACTTTGTATGAAGCTATTCACAACTATTATTAGCAGTATTTACTATGATCCTTTGTTGATTTTAGCTTCTAAATTATAGTATGTAGACCAAAGCAACACTGACAGCAAACTAATTATATGTCAAACCTATATGACACACAGTGCTATTAGTATAGGTGGTATTAGGTAACATCCAAAAACTACTTAAAAAGTTGTTCAAAGATAAAATCACATACATCTCTCCCACAAACCTCTCAATAACAGTAAATGAAATGGATGGATTTAATAAGCTTAAATCTACACATTATTAACTCTGCTTGTTGCCATGATGAGCTCTGTACATGTGCAAAGCAGAAAGGATCATACACATAGAGACAAGAGAGGCAGTGTGTAGGGAATGGTACTCGCTGCTGCCTCCTGTCTGCTGAACTTCGTCATTGCGCCTGCTCCTCTGTTGTAGTCCTCATTCCAGTGAGCGGCAGTGGCCCATGCTGTGAGTGGGCTGAGCATGGCAGCAGTTATACACTCATCTCCTCATCTCTCTCAATGTGTGCATCTTGGTTTCACAGACAGAAATGTTTTCATTCAAACAAAGGCCAATCTGATGAATGACACATCTTTAGTGACTGATGGATAAGAACTCGTCCGGCTTTCAGTTCTGATTCATCATTCAACACATTTTAATCCATAAACTTTACTTTTTCCACATTTTTATAGAAATATCAGCTGTCTCATTCTCATAATATAGGTGCCACTGCTGGACTTGTACATAATATCAACTCGGATACTTAAAATACCAGCCCTTTCAAATTTAACCATGTTTTGGTTGGTCTTTATTATTGATGAAATGTGAAAGTTGTATTAGTTTATTTTATGCTAGTGGTGAAGCAAAGCCGTGTAAAACTACCTGTGCTGTGGATTGATATAATTGTATGTGCAGTATTTCAATTAAGTATTATTGACTTAAATCAACAAAATTCAACATGCATGTCTGACTTTTATTATACTAGATCACAATTTTTTTTTTTTTTTTAATGGATTATAGTGTGTTTTTTATGCAATTTTACTTTGTAAGGAACAAGGGTGAATGAGTGACAAATTACAGTCCAATGTGAGCTCTTAATCTGACCACTCAGTTAAATTTCACAGCTTTATGGCTCTTTAGACATACTTGATACAAGAAAAACTATACTCATCTCTTCATATTTTAAATTGGCAGAATACTCCAGTTGCTCCAGTCAAAAATCTGTTTGCCTGGGCAAATGGTTTCAACAGGGTTTTGACCTCTGACCTCTTTGCATTACCTAGGTGATCTCCCCAGACTGCCACGATGATGTCACCCTGAAGAAGGACAACGTCTTCGTTCGATCGTTCAAGGATGGAAAATTGTGAGTATTTCATAATTTCTGTACAACCAGACATTTCTGCATCTTAGAACGAATTTGGTTTATCAATGGCTGAATGTTAAGTGCAGTACAGGCCTTGGTTCATTCAGGTTCAAACTACTTCAGACTTCATTCCCTACTGTTGTTGAAACTAGGCCTGGTCAGTGCTTATTCAGGCCCCTCTGAGTTTATTTCAAGAGAATAAAATGTGAACTTAATGTGGGTTAGAGAACTCACAATACATTCTTAAGGAGCCATATTTCTTCTTCAATGCGCCTAATTCACCAACACCCAGCTACGAACAGCACATCACTCATTTACATTTCATTTACATAAAAATGTATATGTATTTAGTAAGAAACACCCTCTGAATTTCCATACATGGCCGAGATGGGCTTGGCCATATGACATGTGAAAGCGCAAGGGAGAGAGTGAAATGAGGAAGTTGGGTAGAGCGCGTCTGCCGACTACTGCTGTTTTACAGCTTTAGCAAATACAAATGAACACACTCAGTGAGGGCATATTTGAGTCACCAATATATTGAAATAAGTGAGGGCTTTCATCGTATTTATGGAGCTTTCCATGAGTAGCGGACCTGAGAAAACTAGGTGTGAAGTGAATGCCAGGCCAACTGAATATATTCTTTGAAATGAGCTGTTTAATTGAATTGTATGCTCAACTTAAACTTAAGGACATCCCAGCTCCATTTCTCCACATTAGTTTCTTCCTGGTCGTGTTTCTCTTTGGAGTGTGAAATATCGGCATTGTAGTTCCCCTGAGCCTGCTCCCGGCATGAGAGCGCAGCACCGGATTGTTTTGTCTGTGGTTGGAGCAGGAATAGGAGCTGTCAGGAGCACTCTGCTCCTGCTGCTGCTGCTGGTTTACTGTATAGAGACATGTCTATGAATCTTTATACAGGGGGATCCACACTAGATGTTAGTTCACTGTACCTCCCCTGGTGCAAAGATTACACCAGCTGTCTGTTTGAATTCAGGAAGATTTTTATATTCAGAGTTCTGGTAGTTGTTGTACTATGGGGATTTTAGGAACTCAGGATATCAAAGTTTAGTGTTGTGATTATTGTGAGAAGAGACATCACAATTTAAGGATTGTTTATGATTGCTGACAACATGACCAAACAGCAGTAAAATCCTTAATTTACTACATTCACACTTTCTTTCACATTATCATTATCCCTCTAGTATGTGGCCAGCTTTATGGACTCAAACTTTCAGAATGATAAACTAAGCTTAATGTGACATAAATGGCCAGATAAAAAAGCACTTCACATTTAGATTTACTTTATAGTATAGACCAGAGGGGCCCGAACTTTTTTCCTCTGCCAAAATGAACGTGCATTAGCTGGTCGAGGCCTAAACCTACAAACTTAAGACAGTACATAAAATGTTTGGATCGGTCTTGTTTCGATTTTGTGACTTTTTATTGCAAAATATAATCAAAATAGATTCTTAAAATCGCAGTAGGCAAATTAGACTTTGGGTGCTTTTGCTACCCTGCTGATGATGATGTGAATCAGATCATATTTTTTCACTGCATTCTGAAATGTGCTAAAATATGCATGTAAATGTCTTGGATGTGGTCAATTTTATAGACAATATACTTGAACCTCAAATCATTTATGGGATGAGCTTCCTGTTATATGGGGCCATTTTGAGGACACTTGACCAAGATATAATATTTAAAATTGTTAATTATTATGACATCAGTCCTAAGTTTTTATCATTCTGAAACCCATGGATACTACATCTCATTGTAAGTACACCTTGTTGCAAAGATTAGACCTGGTTTTCTGTTTGAATTGAGAAAGACATTTTTCACATTCAAAAACACCTGCAGTTGTTGTACAAGTTGAGATGCATGTTTTTGGAGATGTGAGATATGCTGGAGGCAGGGAACGAGAATTTTCAATATGAATACTATAAAGAATCCGTTTTCTTGTATGCATGTTGGGAATACAAATAGTGGTGATAAATCAAAGACTTGTGGGAGCTTGTGAAATATTTGCTTTTATGTGCAAGTGCAAATTGGACCATCTTCCTTTGTTTTTTCCATATGCCGTAAACTTGGAAGCATATTGTATCCATTGGAGGTGTGAAATAACATTTGCATTCCTTATGTTTTGGATCAAAACTTGTTTATGCTATAATAAGGTTTATATGTTGGCAGTACTTCCTGATGGCAAAATGTAGCAAAAAAAAAGTATTGTTTGAATTTTGATCTAAATTTATCCAAAATATACGTGGTTTCATTTGCATTCAATGATAATTTATAATTTTGAAGGTGTTTTGGATTTCATTCAAAGATTGCTGCAGTTTTAAAAATTGCCTGATCAGCAGAGGGAGCAGTGGCAAAACAGCATCATTTGCATATAAATGTATGTGGCTTTCTCTTAAATGGCAACCGATGGAATTAATAAGTGTAGTAAAAAGTAACTGACCCAGAATTGCGTCTTGGGGCACTTTGTTGCTTTAAGTTAAACATGTTTATTTAAACCCACCGGCTACTACTGCCTGGGTCCTGTTTGAAAGATAATGATCTACTGAATCAAAAGCTTTAAATCAATAAAGACAGCTGCACATTCTAGTTTGTCATCGAGGGTTGAGAAAATGTCATTTAGAACTTTTGCGGTTGCAGTGACAGTGTTATGCTCTTTTCTGAAGTCTGACTGATAAGACTTCAAAAGGGAGCATTTATTTAAATAAATTGTAACTTGATTTGCAACTAACTTTTCTAAAACTTTTGCAAGATGAGGGAATTTAGATATTGGCCAGAAATTACATTATTAAGTTGGACACAAATACATTTTTAGCTGTCCCACCTTTATGTAAAGGCAAAACATGTGTCGTTTTCTATAATTCTGGTATAGCTGCCCTTTGAATTGATACAGTACAAATATGTAATAGAGGTTGGGAGTAAATATGTGAATAAGTGAAAGGTCTTAAAGAGAAATCTGATTGCTATCTGCCAAACATTCAGATTCAACGTCATCAAGATCAGAAGGATCACCATTATTATTGAAAACATTTTATTTTAAGCTAAAATACAACAACATGTAGCTAATCGACAAACAGATGATTTAGCCTTGGGTTTGACGTGAGATGTAGCGATATTATGGTGTAGTATGTGAAGTAATTACTACTTTATGTCCTTCATTCAAATCCAGGTCTTAGCACTTGTCAAATGGGGCCAATCAGTGTGTTCTAGTAAAAGAGTGACAGCTTAAACTGATTTCACAAAACATACCTTACATAATTCTATTTCAGATTTCACTCTAAAAAAATTTTCCCATTACCTATTTTGACAATTTTTTTGAAGTGCATCATTTTACTTCCTGATTGGACATTGGCAGCCGGTGTAACATACTGTAAACGGTGTAAGCTCGTGTTGATTAGTTTTGATTTAACAAATTAAAATGCATGACAAGACGTTTATTTTCTTCAGTGAATACTTAAACTGTCACAAAAATATATTCATTGCTCATAATTTGTTCCTGGATTTAGTACAGACTTGTGTATTGATGACAAGGATAAAGGGATTACGTTTCAGTCCGCTGTGATACTTCCTATAGGTTTCGACATTTATTTTGCAAGCATTTCTTTAGAAACTGCCTCTTGACCAATGTAAAACTATGTTAAATTTTCAGCCCTGGAACTATCCCACCAAATGGAATAATAATTAGAATAACATGTACATTTGTGATATGCATTTCTGTAGTAAAACTTTAATGAACTAAGTCAACTAGTTTGTGATTACATTTTTCAGATAATTGTGCTGAAATATATTATGCAAAATGATCTCTTCTTCAGTACTCTGCCATCTCCCTTGTGATGACAACTGTCTAATTATATACATTTTTAATACCTTTATCTTTAGCTACAGACCCCCCTAGTTTATTGTTTCTGGGCAGTTTCTCTTCTCTGCTTCTGGTACTGCACTGGAGGTCAGCTTGTTCACTTTGCATTGTTGGCGCTAACCATTCTTCTCTGTGCCATTTTGGAAAACAATGGCTTAGAAAAACCTTGGCAAACTCAAAGTAAGGTCAGATCCAGAAGGGGAGACTGCGGTTTTCAGGATGGTGTTGTTCTTGCGCCTCCGATTACACCTTGAAAGAGTTGATGCCATATTTTTGAGTTTGGGAAACCAGTCAGCCATAATATAATGACCACTGTAAGGAGAATGAATAACTTTTTTTCATTCTTGTTGAATATTTTATAATGGAAACAAATGGGAGTGTCACAATATCCAATTTTAGTGTTGCAGTTGTTGTGAGAAGAAACATTACATTACATTATGACCAAACAACAGTGAAATCTTTAATTCATATATGGTACTACATTACACAGTAAACTAGAGAATGAAGTATCTAACTAGTTTTATAACAGAAAACTTTTTTATAGACAAAGCAAAGTTAAAAGCCCTGTACCCAATTTTTCTGGTCTCTGAAAGTTGTGAAAAGTGCTTCTAAACTCATTGCAGTGAATAATTAGAATGCTCCAAATGCATATGGTAAGCGAGGAATCATTTTGGACCACTGCAAACTGTTTAAAATGAACTAGTTTTGTTTTTCTGGTACAATGCCTTTAATGTCCTGATGAAGATCAAAACATGGCTCTTGGTGCTACAGCAAGTATCAAAAAAAGGAAGAACTCTCCTGCACATCATAATTCTTCCATAGTTGTTAAAATTGTATTGATGTAGTGTAAGTATAAGTCAGTGGAAGAATCATTGATTGAAATTCATTTTGCTTTTGTTTTTCAGTCACATGGTGTTACGAAAAGATGTGAAAGAGGTCAACCCAGATTCTCCTCCAAAGGCCGATGCCACACTCAAGCCAGGTGAGTTTGAGAATACACAAAATCTGCAGTGTTTTAACTATAACACAAAGTTTACCTATTCTGTGGGCTGGTCGCTTGACACACTAGACAGAAAATCTTCTCAAAGAGGGATGCTGTAGGTAAAAAGAGAATTTCTGTTTTGTTCTCACAGTGTTGAAGCTCCTGTCACTTCTGAGTCTATTCTTATTTGAAGTCCTCACCAGCTATTTTTTTTTTTTTTTAACCGTGACCCAATTTCCCTGTTGCAGTTTTCATAATTACATTGAGAAAGTGCGTTGCGTTTTCTTGTCGGGGAGCACACAGGTGGTCCACGCACAGTAGGGCAGTCGTCGCGGTTACAAAAGCTGAAAATGAGGATCTGCTGAAGTGTCTCTTTGAAAACACCTGTGACTCTGGGGTTTTGAGCTCACACTGCGTCAGCTTTGTCAAGTCTTTTCATGTGTGGTAAAAATAGTTTTGCTAATACGCAGTCATTATATGTATTTTGGCTGACAATTTGAGGGGAATAGAAGACAAATGCTTGCTTATTTTTAGGACTCATCTTCACTGTAGAATTTAAATTAGACAGGTTTTGTTATTTCCATAGATAATTTGCATCATTAAGATAACAGGTGGCGGGTTCCAAATAACCGTTTAGTCTGTGCTTTGAATCTAATCCATCAGGTTCAGTACTAACCAGTCAGTTATATCATGATGTTTTATATGCTAAATCGAAAGGTCCTAAGAATCCCGAATCCCAGATGCCTGCTAGATTGCGTTGGTTAAAGGAAGGAAGGTTTCTTTAAGCATACCTTGTTTTCAGCACCGCCCTCTAGTGGTTAGCAGGGATAAAATAGAACTGATGTGTCAAAAACTACTGATTCTTAGTCATCATAAACACAGCCCTAAAACGAACCATAACTGAGCAAAACAATGGAATGTCTTGTCACAATTTGCTTACCTGGATAGTGGATGCAATGATTTTTAAAAAGAGGAATCAAGATTTATAGATTACAATGTGTTGTCATATACCAGCAATGAAAGCAGTCATTTTGAAATATGAGCAGAGAAGTATCCTCAAATTAAACAAAGCACTACTCTAATACTGTTGATGTTGTAGCCCTGGTTAAAAGTTTAGCATAATACAGGCCCTTAAAGTCATTTGTTAATCTGCAACACTAAACATTTGCTTTCAGCCTTGTTTCTACTTCGGTTAATCCCTTTACTGACACCTTCAAATTGTTCACATCTGCCAATGTCTCCTCCATCTTTGTCCGGGGATTAACTCGCTTCTTGTTTACTGTTCGAAGTGACTAAGACCCTGACTATAATCTCTGTGTGAATGGAGTTTCCTGTCTGCAGTAACAATGATGGGCAGCTCTCATTAGAGGAGAGTATGGTCTTATGTGTCACTGTCTGTTTGGGCAGGTACTAATCTCAGAATCAGAATTTACTTAATTGTACTCATTCATTATACTTGCATTACATATTACATCATTCATTATACTTATACATAAAAACTATATACCATAATGATCAGGTATTGCTCTGAAAATTCCTGTCTTCCTCTACCCCTCATATGGCCACTGCATGTAAGATTCAGCAATGTTACGTTGCCATTTTGGCATAAATAAAATACAAAATACTTTTTTCTTTAAAGGGCTCATATTACACTATTTTCTGATCTATGTTGTTGTAATGTTGTAATGTTGTTTCCTCATCAAAAATATACCTGGAGTTGTGTTTTGGTCATTCACACATGTTTAACTCACAAACCCTGCATATTTAGCCTGTGCTCTTCATTCCAAGTGAAAACTTTGTTCCACATTGTGATGTCATGTGGCAATATGGGAAGTACTCCACTGTGTTTTTAAACTCCATACACCTTCATGTGGATAATTTCTGACTGAAATTGCCAATCTCCTCTACTACTAAAAGGTAAAAGGAGCTGTTCACTTGAAAACTACCACTATATGATATCACAAGGTGGAAAAGAGCATTTTGAGCTTTGGAGATGTAGACAGACTAATAACAAAGGATTACTCGAACATGCGTGAATGAAACATACAACTCCAGGTATGTTTTTCATGATGTAACATGCTAACATGGCTTGATGTCATTATAACCGAAAACAGGCTCCCCAGTTTTTATTGCACTCATCTGAAAATCCGTTGTGATGTATTTACTTGGTACTGATATGTTAATTTGAAATTTCAGTGTCGTGACAAGCCTTCTGTGTGTATGTGTGTGTGTCAGCTTTGGACGCAGCCTTGGAGTTCCTGCAGCAGCTGGTGGTGCCGAGCGGCTGGAAAACAGAAGTGAAAGAGGAGAGCTCGAGCAGCGAGGAGGACGATGACGAAGAGGAGGAGGAGCAGGAGGAAGATGCCAACACACAGGAGGAAGAGGTACTGAATGTGTCCATAGTAAGAAAGAATGATTATATATATGTGTGGGTGCGTGCGTGTGTGCATGTGCGTGCGTGCGCAAATTGGGAAGTACTGCAGTCATAGTAGTTATCAAATAAATAAATAAATATATACACACACACACGCAAAGTGTTGAAATCAAAACTTATCCAAAACCAAAACTAGGCTAAATTAGGACTACACTTGATGGTTATTAAAATGGAACTTATTGAACAAGTAACAAGATGTTTTTATTTTAAGCTTCTTTAAGAAAAAAGCATCTCAAATGTAATACCTGAGGTAGTATTACCTATGATATTACTTAATTTGATCTTTTGTTATGAATATTGTGTGAGCTGCGATAATAATAGTATTGTGATATATTGTGTACTCCTCCTAGGTCATAGTGTGTACTGTAGAGATGGGCACTGTAACACTGTATTTTTGTGTGTGTCTTTGTGTGTATTTGTGTGTGTTCTGGGAGCAGGAGGAGGTGGAGCCTTACCCCGAGGAGCGGGACAACTTTCTGCAACAGCTTTACAAATTCATGGAGGACCGAGGTGAGCGGTCAACAGGGGCTAAATACATCATACTGAAAAATCATAAAATTATTCAGCTTTTAAGAGACACAATACTCCTATTTGAATAATCATGAACTGATCTAGTCACAAACTCAAAAATGCAGAGAGCTGAGGTTTTAATATGAAAACAAAGTTATAATTACATGCAAATGAGTAGATTTTGTGTTTTTGATGAACTCTTTCATCTTTATATATACTCAGTCAGGATGTCCTCAAGCCGCTTGACATTAGCTTTATCTGGGTCAAATTTTGTTTCATGGGCCTTTTGCAAAGTAAACAACGAATCCATTAATTAAAAGAATCATCGCTAGATTCATCAATCAACATTGATTAAAATTTAACTTGTATTTGGCCTACAAGTAATGATTAGATTTATTCTATCAAAAACATGTACTTGTGCTGTATTTGGGCTAGATTACCTAAATATCAGTTATTGAGATAGTGGAAAGATGATTATTCATATTGAAAACAAAAGGTGATGTTAAATGAAGTAACTGGTTGGTTTGTGTGAGATTTTAACCAAGATAATATATTGTATGTTTTTCTCTCTTTTTACCTCACTTTTCTCTCCTCCTCAGGGACTCCCATCAACAAGCGTCCTGTCCTGGGCTATAGGAACCTGAACCTGTTTAAGCTCTACAGACTGGTGCAGAAACTGGGCGGCTTCGACAATGTGAGTCCCGTCCCGAGTCCCGTCCCGAGTCCCGTCCCGAGTCCCGTCCCGAGTCCCGTCCCGAGTCCCGTCCCGAGTCCCGTCCCGAGTCCCGTCCCGAGTCCCGTCCCGAGTCCCGTCCCGAGTCCCGTCCCGAGTCCCGTCCCGAGTCCCGTCCCGAGTCCCGTCCCGAGTCCCGTCCCGACTCCCGTCCCGACTCCCGTCCCGACTCCCGTCCCGACTCCCGTCCCGACTCCCGTCCCGACTCCCGTCCCGACTCCCGTCCCTGATTTGGACTGTGTTCAATATTTACTCTATGTTGTTTTGTTCTTTGCTCAGATTGAAAGCGGCGCAGTTTGGAAACAAGTCTACCAAGATCTGGGAATCCCTATCCTCAACTCTGCAGCTGGCTACAATGTCAAATGTGCTTACCGCAAGTACGTACACAGTGTGTACAATTACAGTACAATGCAATACAATGCATTGTGAGCAAATAGTGTAAACAGGGAAAATAGGGTTGCAAGATTAATTGTGAGCCAATCAAACTAGCAAATGAAATGGCTATAGTTATCAAACCACAAACAATTATTTAGTACAGTATCCTCTGCTAAGAAGTGAACGTCCCATATCCATGCAGTCCTATTGTGTATTGTGTTAAAATTGTAGTTTATAGACAAGTAGTACATTTTTTAAATGCATGCATGTGTGTTTCAATCATTATCAAATCCTGGCATGAGAAGGCCCCGTCTTTGACAAGGGTCCCATCAGCCATATGCACTCCATTAAAAGCTGGCATCACATTCAAAAATTGCAAGTTTTTCAAAAGTATTACCAAATGCATTGATAATTACATGAATCATTATAATAAAAGGTCGCAATTTGGTAAGATAAAGACCATCAAAACACATCTAGGGCCACCACAAAGTTGTTTTCTTTTTTTGAGAATTATTTTTTCCTCAAAATTCAGCCCTATTGTAGTGCATTTTCATCCTTTCTTATGGTCACCTCAGGGTTCTTCTTTCAGCTTTACTTTCCTCTCAGAACACAATGGGATTCCATGTTCAAAGACTAAAATCAAAACATTCTGCTGCTTCTTTCAGGTACTTGTACGGCTTTGAGGAGTACTGTAACTCCACAGCCATCAGCTTCAGGATGGACCTCCCGCTGAAACAGGGACCGAAGGCAGAGGGAAGGCCCGAGGGGGAGAAGGGAGCCTCCGTGTCCAGTTCAGAGGAGCATAAAACACAGGACGAACCAGGAACAGCACAGTTCACAGCCTGCAAGGTAGTCTGTCCAGTACTGTTTCACTATGGTCTTTCACACCATAGGCATAATCACAATGGGAGAGTAGGACAGGTCAATAGTATTCAGTGTCACTGATTTTTTTTAAATTTTTATTACAAATAAACCATAGTTGTTTATATTAATTATCATTTTCAGTCTGATTGCCAGACTGTTCTCACTAATCGATGTCTATACTTCAGCTACAGGGTAGTTTTCATGTATTCAATTAAATAACAATATTCAAGGTTTTGCAACTTTTGTTTCTATTGTTGCCATTGTGACGCGTGAACTTTTTTAATCCAGGAGGAGAAACCCGATGTGCACAACAAAGTGGAGAGTGAATCCTCAAAATCTGATCAAAAAGAAAACAACATTGAAGAGGTGGATTCAAATAAAGCAGACGCAGAAGAGGGCTCCTCAATGGGACGACTGGGTCCCGAAAACCTGAAACGGGACCCGGACGAGCAGCAGGACACCAAAGACAACTCTGGGTAGGTCAAAGAAGCGGCTGTTGAATTGTATCAGGTTTAAACTGGTTTCACCGCAATGAGGCTTTGTCAGCATGTGCAGGTAGTCAGGTTTACGTTTTTCAAATATAAAAAAATATCTACACATTGCAATTGCTGTTCTGGGAAAACAAAGCAAAAACAATTATCCACAACCAAAGATAGCAGAAAAAGTGGTATTGATTTGTTGTTGGGTATCACCTTCCTGTAATAAGGCTAAGTTCTATGGCTACGATATTAAAAGGACCTGTTGTTTTCATTCAATTATTTAAACATTTTAATTAAGAAAAATAATCCATAGAACAAAAATGTATTTATAAAATAGGAAATATATTTTTTCATTATAATATACACAGGGCTTCATTGCAAAGAATGTTTTTAAAGGTACACTATGCAGCTTTTCTAGTTGCCTGGAATATTCCACAATATGGCATTAAATTTATGCATCTTTCATTTATTCTATTACACATGCATTTATACTTTGAACAACACACATTCTCACTGTGCCTCTCCACAGATCTGACCTGTAATGTGGTCTGGTGGTGGCATCATTTGCTCAGAGATGGTTAAATTCAATTTCATACTGTGGGACATTCCAAGTAAAGCAATAATATCTATGGAGGCAAGCAGCCACCAGAAAAGTTACAAAGTGCACCTTTAAATATATTGAATTAACTATTTATCATAGAGAATGTGTTTTAAAATTAAAGACAAAATGTGATATTTCTAGACAAGTGTTGACAAAGCCTCCCTCAGTAAATACTGTAGTGCACTCCTCTCTGCTCTAACCTGAAGCTTCTCTGTCTCGAGCTTTGGCCTTTTGCTATAATTATTTCTGTGGCATCAGCTGGGCCAGACATCCCTCAGCCCTCTGCTCTCCTCCCCCCGACATGTCACACACATCCTGTCTTTCTTCCTCTTCTTCCCTTTGTGACACTCGCTCTTTTATCCTGTCTATCGTTCTTCTCTTTTTCCTTCTGTTTCATTTTCTGTCTTTCTCCCCTAATCCCATCTGGAGTATTTCACGCTGTCTCCTTCCTCTCTTTCTCCTCCTCTTTCCTATTTCCTCCCTCTGTCTCTCTCTATCTGACTCTCCCTAGTCTTCTTCCTCTCACGTGCTCTTTTTCTACTTCTATTCCTCCCTCTCTATTCCTCCTCCTCTCTCTCACCTTTCTATCCATCTTTCTCCATCTTTCTTCAACTTCCCTCTTCCTCTCTCTCACCTTCTAACCAATCTTTCTGTCCATCTTACTCACTCTCCTTCTCTCTCTCTCCTCTCCCTTTCTCTCTCTCTGACTGTCTGTAAAGATCACGCCTCCACTTGTGTCGGTTCTTGGTCTTTTCCTGAACCTTCTGCTCTTTCCTCCCTCTCTCCTCCCTCTCTCCTCCCTCTCTCCTCCTTCTCTGTGTTCTTTGGCTTTTGATGTTCGACTTCTCTAAATGTTACACGTGCGTGAGTGTTGTCAATGATGGATTACACCAGAGATGCGTGGTGGAGCACTGCTGTAGACGTTTACTGTGGACTATTTTCTTGTTTTAGACACTTTGCTGGCTGCACTGGTTGAGTCTTTGTTGATATAGTTCTGGTTGAGCTGGTTTAGTCTCGCCCGTTTAGACCCGTTTCATATTCTTGAGTCCTAAAATCTAGTTCTAGATATACAGTATCTTGTTTAGCTCTTGTTGTTGGTCCTGGTTGAGCTGAGGTAGCCACAGCTTAGTCCTGTGATATGTTTAAAAAATAGGATTCTGTTCAGAGTTCAGGAGAATTAATACTGGAATGAAGACTGAACTATGAACTGACAAACTACTACAAGAATCCTATACAGTTCATGTTTGTAGAGGTCTAAACTACAGTACAACTACAAACTAAGAATCTTCTATAAAAGGACACGCTATTTTGTTCTTTGCAAATGACATTGCATTATTTAAATGACTGCAGCCTTTGATAACTGTGCCTCATATTGTGTTTTCAATAACATCACAGTCTAAAATCAGACAATAAACATCTACATATAACCAATGCATGTATTGTATAGGAACCCGTGTGCACTACATTTACCACTATACAGTGTTCAAACATTTAACCTGTTTAAATAATTGTTATTTGCATTTTTTGTGATTTGCTAATTGCTTTTACATTGCAATTTTGATTCGACTGGGACATGTACTGCAGCGCTAGTGTTATGTTGAGTGCTCAAACATACTGCCAATATCTCACATCATAACACTGATCTCTTAAAAAAAAACAAAAAACACTACCCCAAACTCTTTTAGCCAGTGTGATCTCACTTTATGCTTCATTTGAGTTTTTATTAGATGCATCCTTGTCCTGGGGCTGGTGTGATGGTGATGATAGACAGACTCTGTGACTGAATCCTCCTGATCTCAGTATCTCTCATACTCACTGCTGCTGGAGCCTGGGTTTGGTGTTCAGACCGGCCCTCGTGTTGATAATGATCTGATAATAACTTTCTCTGATTCTATCATCTGTTTGAGGTTTACAGCTTCAGTCTGGATCAGGCCTGGGCTCAGAAAGGTTCTGTTGGTATTAGTCCACTGACTTGAAGTATGCTTTCCTACACGGTAACAACAACAACAACAACAACAACAACAACAATATAAGGCAGCTGAGCAATATGGCAATAAAATCAAATCACGATCTGGTTCCTGTAACCATCTGTTGTGTTTTGTTGATGTTGTTGTATTGTGATTCAAAGCTTTTCTGTTTAATGCAGCTCCATAATCAAACACCTTTACTTATTCTCTGCTACTATTGGTTAGCCTCATTATGCGCTTTTTATTGGTGGAAGTCAAAAGAGAGTTTACGATATATGTGACAGAGTGCAAGATGTATTGCATCAGGTCACCATTAAGCTTTGGAGAACTAAGCCACTTCTGAAGACGTTTCTGCTCAAAAACATTGAATCACAGATGAGTATATTCCCAGCATCTGACTAAAAGTACATGAAGTCACAGGTCAAATGAACGAGCACCATCATAGCACAAATCTAGCATTCAAGCTGTTTGACACGATAAAAGCATAATTTGTCACTTAAAAATAATAAATAGAAATGAAGCTCCCACTGATTATGATTAAATCAAAATTGTAAACTACGCTGCAAGAATTCTTCTTGATTTTAAATGTATTTATTTATCAGGCATATTCTCCATCACTACTAACCTGGCACACACCAGATTTATATGTGTATTTTGAATTGAGTTTTATACATTTATCAGTCTGGAATGGCTCTTGCTGAAAGTGATCAGGAAAAGATGGAATGTCATGACGAATATTTGAACATGATTAGTCGAAGCGGAACAAGCCGAAAAATCAAACTTTTGTTGCGTCCACTTGAGAGAAAAGCATCTTTCCTGTCCACAAATGCACAAAGTGCTTTCTTCTACATGTTTTTCACAAACATAATAGGCTATATTTTCTCTAAAATAGGCTGAAGTATGTCTGTTGGCGTTGTCATGTTTGTTTTTTGGTGATTCACCTTTGGCCTCCACACAAACCTGAATGCTGCTCTGTCATTTGTCTGCCAAATTTTAATCTTACAGTGTGAGTATCTCAAGATGGATTCTCGTGTGTTTATGAACTCACATATATGAAATGAACAAATAAAACTGTTGAGGCTTTGGGATTTGTGTGATCTAATGGAATTGGATTGCACTTGTAATGACCTTGTCTTTGAGCAAAAGGCATACTGTTGTTTATATTATACTGAAATAGTGGCTTGTGTTTTGGTGATTTTAAGAAAAGTTTTTCGTGATAATAGTTTATTTAAAGTGTACTGTTAGGAGGGGGATGGTGGTAGGCTTGAGAGGGCTCTGTTTTGCAGTTGTTTGCTGTGGAACTTGACCAAATCGTACACTATGCTCCTCTTTGTAACCCTTTGTAGACCAGCTGCGCTGCTTGCCAAGGCGTGCTTCGCTGTGCTAACCCGACCCTGTGCCTTCTATGGCCTGTACTGTACTGGCAATGCACCTTCCCTCTGGCTCTCACTGGCTCCCCCTTGTGGCTTTGTCTATACTATGTGTGAATGGGATGTGTGAGGCTGATGATACAATTACCATAAGAGATTTTTATTTTTTATTTTTTGCCATGAACAGATATTAATTTTACTTTTGTTTATTCTCCATGTTGTTTTCTTTTGACTGGTTTAGGTGTAGCTTACATTAGTTTTGAGGCACATGGAAAGCTAATTAAGTCTTTATATAGGCAATGTTGCTAATTTAAGATAGGTGAGAGTAGATGAGATAGTGGGTGGGTGTGGGGTGGGGGCCTGTGGTCTGGTGATCTCAGTTTAGGGCCAGGAAGTGCTGAACTGTTTTTCTTGCAGGGATGACAGCAGTCAGGAGGGGGAGGAGGGGGAGGAGTTTGAGTGTTACCCCCCGGGGATGAAGGTGCAGGTGAGGTATGGGCGAGGCCGCTCTCTGAAGACGTACCAGGCCACTGTGAAAGAGGCAGACGTGGAGGGGGGACAGGTGCTCTACCTGGTGCACTACTGTGGCTGGAACATCAGGTAAGACAGGGCCTGGGGAGAACCACCTAACTCCACAATCACCTAAAACTACATCTGTTAACCTCAGGTCACAGAGCGATCCCTGCAGCCACGCAGCACATCCTCTCCCTCTGATCTCAAACCAGGCCATCTAGTGGTCAAACTGAACTAGTCTTTCCTCAGCTCCCTCTAGACCTGAAGTCTTGTTTCCTCTGGAGGGTACGGCAAGGACTGTCAGCATGGCACAGTTTAGTATTTGTTAAAGCCTCTGTAGCCTCTGCTACATAAACATCTGTGTATTTATGTTTTTCCCATGCATAACTAGCGTGAGATAAAGATCGGACAATGTTATATGCAAGGAAATCTATAGGAGAGCTCTAACAATAATTGCAATTTATTTTACTTCAAGCAGACGTCCCTTGAGACCTTTTGTCTTTTTTGAGTGAAACTTTTCCATTTTCCAAATTGACCCAGTCTATTGTTTGCTAAAACTTTGTTGGCCCCTTGGCTCAGAACAGTCTCTAAATTGGTTGAGTACAGTACATTTGGGGCACACTGCACCAGTTTAAATAGAAACGTATTGACCCAGGCTGTGTCTTACTGCTTCAGTGGAAACAAGACTGAATCCCCTGTCTGTCTCTTAAACCAAAGCTTTGAATCAATTAATCAAAGCTGTGGATTTGCGTTAACAATCTCATTATCCAATCTCCTTAAATGAATCTACTAATGTCAAAGACCTATTGGATATTTAAAGGGCCAGCTATACTCACCTTTACCTCTCAACCCTCTCCCCTCTCCCCGTGGGTCAGGGTAGATTCAGTCAGGGAACCAACTAGAGAAATCAGTTTAAACACAGTGTTTCTCATTGTCTTAACTGTTGTGGTGTGTCCTTTAGCCCTCTATCCAAGGCACAGGGCTGTTCTCTGCATTGTCTGTTGTGTGTGCTGTTGTGAATCTTCCACTTCTCCTCATTTGACCCTCTGCCTTTCGCTTCTGTGGGAACTATGTTGACTATGATTTGTTTGGTGGTTGGTGTAATATTGTTTCTTCATTGTAAAGGTTTGTCTTTTCTCATATTACCACTGCCTTCTTTGCTCTCGAGGCTAATTATGTGTCCGGTGGAGTGGAGAAGTCTGGGTGGTGTGAAAAGCTTAGATGTGCTTTACAAATGGCTTACATTGAGAAGTGAATAATGATAAAATCCCTTTTTCTGTGCCTGCTTCTTAGATACGATGAATGGGTCAAAGCAGACAAGATTTTACGGCCAGCAAATAAGAATGTAACCAAAATAAAGCATCGCAGGAAAATAAAGGTAACACAGTTTGGAGAAAGGCTCTTTAAAGCGACTGGACTTGATGTACTGATTGTGGTTTTACAAACAGAACAAGGGCGAGAGGGAGCGGGACAGACTGGAGCGGCTCAATCAAAGGGAGGGTCTGGGCTTGAGTCGTGGCCCTCGATCCAAATGTCTGAGTCAGGACGTCTTCTCCAAAATGGACGACGGCGAGGACAGAGTGAATCAGCAGACTGCAGCCAAGGCCATAGAAATAACATCTATCCTCAATGGGCTGCAAGGTAATGAGTACTTAACTATACTGATGTGGAGGGATTATTGGTTTCTGCTGTGACTAAAAGACTTTGTTTCTTTACAGCATCTGAAATGTCGACAGATGAGAGTGAGCGTGAGGAAGAGGAGGCAGTACAACCAGAGGAGGAGCGGCCAGGACGGGGCAGGAAGGGCCCAACAGAGCCCTGTCCCACAGCAGAGCACTGGGAGTCAGGAGCCCCTCCTGAGGTTACCAAACCCACCCCTGGTCCAGGCAAGTCTCAGGACGCCGTGGGGTCAGAGGTCACCGACACTGTGAAGAGGAAAAACCAGACTGACACTGAGCCAGAGGTGAGCGGCAGAAAGAGGAAGTCTGACGGGGCACTGGAGCGGACTCCCAAAAGTCACACTAAAGCCAAGACCCGCAGCACGAGGAGCGCAGACTGGCTCCCTGGGACATCCTCCCGCAAACAGGACAGACCTGTCCCAGGGGGGGACAGCAGCAGCTCAGAAGATGAGAGCACAGACGCCCAGGCAGAGGGCAGCGAGCGTGGTCGCCCTAAAACCAAAGGTCCTCCCTCAAAGAAGTACAACGGTATGAAGGAGAAGAACAAGGCGCGACAGTCGGGCTTCTGGGAGATCCCAGAAAAGAGGACCAAGACGTCTCCGAGCTCAGAGGAGCGACCCGCTGTGCGCTCTAAGGGCCAAAAGGATGTGTGGTCCAGTATCCAGGCCCAGTGGCCAAAAAAGACTCTCAAAGAGCTGTTCTCTGACTCGGACACAGAGGCAGCCAGCCCCCCTCCGCCCCCCGACACGTCCTGTTTGGACGACACCCAGGACCCAGAGGGTGGTCCGGAGGATGAGGTGTCAGAGGAGCAAATGGACCTGGACAAACCGGAGTTCCCAAGCAGCGGCAGTAACTCTGTCCTGAATACGCCCCCCTCCACCCCGGGCTCGCCTTCAGGAGGCGGCAGTGCAGTGGAGGACTCAGGACCGCCTCAGCCCCCCTCACCTCGCCCCCTCACTCCACCTGCCCTGCCCCAGGAGCCTGCCTCTGCTCCACTGCCCCCTGGTGCCCCCACAGAGGAGGGTCCGGGCCGCAGTGAGTCCGATAGCAGCACTGTGGAGGTGGAGAGTCTGGGTGGGGAACAGGACCTGCCTCAGGACGAGGGGGCAGCCTCCCCCTCCAAACCCTACGACCCCAGTCTGTCCTGTAACAGCAGTAGCAGCTGCAGCCTGGAGCTGAGCAGCAGCAGCCAGCAGGAGAGTGAGCAGAAACCCAAAGGTAAGAGCATCTAATTTTCAGAGCAACTGTGATTCTTCGGTCTGTCACAGTCTCTAAACTCTTCATTTTTAGCACCAGTGAGTCAGAAACGGCAGAAAGACTCTCAGCCCGGAGCCTCAAAGAAACACAAGCCAAACCGAAAGAGCCTCGGCGTGCCTCCCAAAAAGAACAGGAAAACAGGTAACATTTGATCGCCCACTCTCCTGCCATCTCAGGTCAAGGAATAGACCTCATTACATGTCTTATGGTGGCATGGCGCTGCTGCGATTCGGGTGCAGATGAGGCACTACATGCTTAGACAAATTTCTGTCATGGGAGACAGTAAAGGATTATCTTATTCACCTGACTGCACTGTTATTACTGTTACAGTAAACAATGTGATGAATGTGTAAATTTGATAAATGTTCTATATTCTTCTCCTCTGCAGCCAACAGTAGTGACAGTGAGGACCAGTGTGTTACTGAAGCCAAACCGACCGCCTCCAAAAATCCCATAACAGACGTGAAGGCCGCAGTTTCACCCAAGTGTCCCGGGCGCTCTCCCCCTTCCAGCCATAAGTATCACAAGCAGGGTGACAGTGACCACTCCCACCACCAGAGGGAGCACCATCACCACGGGAGATCACCACGGGTCTACAAGTGGAGCTTCCAGATGTGTAAGTGAAATTATATAATTTAAGTTTGCAAATTAGAAATAATTGTAATATGGCCACAATACTACAGTTTATTATGTTTTTATCTTGTTTGGGTTAGGGTTGGATAGTTTAAAAAATGTGAAAACATGTTTTGTTGTTCAATTTTAATAATAAGGCACCTGAACTGTAGATACCTATGGCAGTTTAGTTGTGCTGGTTGACATGGCAGCAAAAACTATGTTAAATAATTAATCTGCTGTATACCACATGCTTATATTCCCATAATATTGCTTGTGTAGACGTGTCATTTGAAAAGGCACAAGCCAATGATATTTGCTATCCATTTGGTCTCACAATTTGGTGGATTATTTAAATGTCTACTATTATATTGGTCTCCTTTATTAGTAAGGCCCAACTAACAATCTACTTTAATTTGATGAGTATAAATATGAAAGAACAAAACATACTGGTGTCTAAACTTGTATTTTTGGGGTGTAGCTGATCTAGAGAAGATGAACAGTCTGGAGAGGATTTCATTTCTTCAGGAGAAACTGCAGGACATTAGGAACCACTACCTCTCGCTCAAATCTGAGGTGGCCTCCATTGACCGACGGAGGAAACGCATGAAGAAGAAAGAACGGGAAAGTAAGTCTACAACACATTCCACTGACTGTAACCTAGAGATTTAAAAAATTAGTCACTATACTATAAACTTCACAGGTATATTGTTGTTTTGGTGAGCAAGAAGGAATTCAAATAGGCCTTCAACTACTGATAATTTTTTGATTAGTCAACTACTAAAATTACTTATTTTGTACATGAAGATTTTTTTTAAATACATTTTAATCAAAGACTGAACTATTGTGAATAAGAGGGAATATTTCATTTCAATAGTCAACTAGTCATGATTATTTGGATTAATCGTTGCAGGCCTAAACTCAAACATGATGTTCATCCACTGATCACATCTGTTGTTTCCAGGTGCTGTGGCAGCCTGCTCTTCCTCCTCCTCTTCCTCCTCTCCTTCCTCCAGCTCACTCACAGCAGCGGTGATGCTAACGTTAGCAGACCCGCCCGTGTCCTCCTCATCTTCTCAAACTTCTGGGGTCTCAGTGGAGTGTAGGTGACAGGACGTCCCACACCGGAGACACTGCACTTAAGCACTTAACCAGCACCCAACAAGACTGACAAGTACAAGCTGTAACTACTGGGGCACAAAAACCAGACCAGAGACAAAAAACATCAAACAAGCACTATTTTCTATTGACAACTGT
The DNA here is from genome assembly GCA_019594935.1 of Periophthalmus modestus. NCBI lineage: Eukaryota > Metazoa > Chordata > Actinopteri > Gobiiformes > Gobiidae > Periophthalmus > Periophthalmus modestus. Next base: position 24,110,531 of record JAIEZT010000441.1, read on the forward strand.
TTCTTGGCAAGCTAATGGCACTTAAGTGCACTTTTATGAAGATTGTGTATGGGATTCAATTTGTCAAAAAATACCAATTTGTTTTTTCACTCTCCGTAATTAAACATTTATAAGAATTGTTTTTTTCAAGCAATAATTTGATTTGATAAAATTGTAGAGGTAAGGGATGTGCTCTGTGCTCACATAGGTGGCTGGTGCTCTCCTTTTATTATTGGCATCAAGGGCAACCTCAGTGTAACAAAGCCACGTTTCTCTGTCCGCTCATTGGAAAAACCTCCTGTGGTTCAACTTTTAATGGCCAAAGTACAGGACTGTGCTCCTGTATTCTCCCACTGAGTCTTATCATTGTTTATGGATAGGATTTCAAACCATTGCACACCCACAGACAAAGTGAATATTAGGAATGAAACTGTAGTGCCTTCTTGTTCTTGTTCATGGGGCACTTTGAGAAAGGATGGCACTTTTCCAAATCAGAGGGTTTCCTGGACAAATGTCTCTTACAAAGACTGAAGAATGCTGTATGAATGAGGCTATATTTAACTATTCTGAATTTAAACAAACTGGATCGTCTGTAATCGACTACTGAAGACTCATGACTTGGGTAAAGCTGCAGTACAAATGTGCAAAGTTCAATGCATTCGTCTCATAACTCCAGGGGTTTTGGTGTGTGGTTGTCAATGGCACTTGTGTGTAGATTTGTTTTAAATGTAGTCTATCACATGAGTTTTATGAATGGCCATTATGTTAAGAGCTGATAGACAAGATCGCGAATTGTCAGGTAATTCTGCTATAGGCACTTACACAGATCGTATATATTGTTGGGATGGTCGGCATTTTCTGAAGATTTATAGATTGAGGATTCTGTAACAACCACATTTCAATTAACCATAACAAATGTCATCAAATCTATATCGGCTTAATGCATCATGTTTTCATCTCAAGTCCAATTGTCTCTTTATTTTCAAAGAGGAATTGGTAACATTTCAACTGGATCATTGTACCTTCAAAACACAACACAACATTAACTCCATAAAATAAAATGCAGTGTGTTACCAAAACAACATTAACTTTATAAATCATCATTACACAGTACAGTACCAGTTTGTTTCCCCCATATATCACCATATTTCCAAACAATTCTTCAGTCTTCTTTTCATCAGTCAGTCCCTACCAAAAATCCGGGGTCTCTCTATGTATGTGCTAAGACCAGAGTAGAGTTAATGTAAAATGTGCATTTATATCAAAAAGTGATGTACGTGTGTACATTTCTGAAGACATCTCCAGTGTTTCCTATGTACAAACTCCCTACTGTATGATACTGCCCTGAAGTAATGTTTTTTGTTTGGCACTTGTATGTAATTGTATGCTTTTGTTATACATTTGTATATTGAGAAGTGTTTTGAGTCAAGCTATTTAATATCTTGCACTGTTAATAACATGTACTTTTCTGTAAAGACAGTTTTACGGTTTTAACTGTAGTTTAAGTGTAAATACAGAGGGTTACCGCATGTCCAGTTTTTCATAATACTTTGTTTCATTTAATTTTCCGTCTTTTCCATAGTTTTGTTCCCTTAAAGTTTAGGTTTTGCATTTGTTCTGTTTTCTGCTTGTAAGAAGAATGTTTTGGTTGGGCTAACCTATTTTCTGACATGTATATGGCCTGAAAAGTTGTATGACGCTGTAAATGGAGAGTGGTCTGATGCTACGTTTAAGTGAAAGTAAAGGAGCTTTTTGGACAATGCTTAATAGTATTTATTAGGCTCATCTCATGATGGTCATGTGTAATTTATTGTAAAAATGTAAGCAAAGCAGAAGCTTCTGTTTGAATAAAATGCCATAGTTTGTGAAGTATTGTGTGTGTGCCTGCAGGTTTAATCTCTCCACCACAGACTGTAGAACAAACATTGAAACTTTTAGAAGATATTGGCTTAAAAATACACAAAATGGTGTAATGATGCTAGTGCTGCAACCAACAATTACTTTAACTGTTTACATTGATATTAAATACGTTTTGAACTAAATAAAGGTTGAAATATGGTGGTCGAGTGCTTCTAGATTCATTCAATATTTTCGAATTAAGTATATTAATAATTGTTGCAGCCCTAAATTATGCATTTACAGCAGCCGCGTGTTTATCCATTTATAATCATTTTAACATACATAGTTTTATACTGACATATTTCTGAACTTTCGAACTGTTCGTAGATAGATGGCAAAGTTGAAGCAACGCGAACAGGAAATGAGTCATGTCTCTGTTGTCACGTACTTCCGGCCTCGCGCCCCTAGCCGCTTCGCGTTAGCTTTAGCCGTTAGCTCTTAGTCAGTAGCTCATGAGTAGTTTCAGTTATGATGAGCGGTAGGACGAGTGCGATTGTCGCTGGGGTATGTGGGGTCGTATTTGTTGCGTATTGTGTATATTTTGACAGAAAGCGACGGAGTGATCCAAACTTCAAGCAAAAACTACGTGAACGTGAGTAGCTAGCGTTATTCTACAGAGAAGGAAGAGAGCTGAGCATTAGCCAGGTGTATAGCAGTAACATGTTAGCACTACAATCATCAAGGACGAGTATATAAATACGATTTTTACATGCACCTTCAAATTACCTTGCCTCATCAATACATGATTTATTGGGTACTATGGTCTAAGAATAGTCTCAAGAGTGTGAATCTTGAATAGCCGCCACATGCTATTAGCTCAATGCTAATTTCAATCACATGTGTGTCACGGTTACTTAATTCTCGCAAAGTCACATTATGAACAACTTCTGTCACAGGGAGAAGAAAACAGAAATGTTCCGCTGAGAGGTCTGGACTCGCAAAGGTACGTAAACTCAAAAGGTGTTTTAATGAGTATGTTGTGATATATAGTTACTTAATAATACAACGTTTGCTTTGACTTTGAAGCTTCCAGACCTGAAAGACGCTGAAGCTGTTCAGAAGTTCTTCCTGGAGGAGATCCAGCTCGGAGAGGAACTGCTGTCACAAGGTCAGCTTTTCACACTGGATTAAATGTGTTTAGTTAGTGTGACAGTATCAAAAAACACTTTTAAATTATTATCTGTTTGGATTTGTTCTCTTGTTATTTCTGGGCCAAACGTCAGACACATGTTCATGACTAAAACTGTAATCCAAGCCATCACAGAAAATGCGTAAAAAAACATTTAAGTGATTATTTTAACAAATGTATTAATTTTAAGTAGATTTTATGAGGTGTTGATGTGTGTAAATGTCAGGGGTGAAAGTATGTGTGTGTGACCTGAGACGTGTATGTGCAGTGTTGTATGTTGCAAGTAATATAATTCAGTAAAGAGAAGTGCAGAACAAGCAGGATGAGCCAGTCTGAGCTTCTGGCATCCACAAACTTTTAAAGTTGCAATGCGTTGGACCCTTGACACATGCACTACCACACTCCACCTACATACAAAATAATAATAATGCCACACAGCAATACATCTAAAGGATGGGGCCTGCAACATTAAGGATTTTTCAGTGTGGAATGCATGTGGTCCACCACCATCTCAATTCAGCAAAAATGTGCATATCATTTCAGATTAATTATGATCAAAGTACAAGAAATGCCCAATCATGTTTATAGTGGTCCTAAAAAGTTGCCATGCAGTCTGAATATTGAATTGAACTACACCTGGCATCCTTGAAAACCCCTCAGTCACTTCTATAGTCCCTGGGACAAGAAAGGATGCAACATAAAACTTGGAACTCCAAAGCTGAGAGTAAATACCATGGCTCTTTGCTATTTCACCTCTAAGACATTTATTACTTGTTCCTCTGATTTTGTCTGTATTGTTTATCATAAGTCTTCCCTACCTTCCTGTATGTATGCATGCCTCCGGTCCATATTCTCACTATAACTTGCTCTCCTAGGTGAATTTGAGAAGGGTGTAGACCACCTGACCAATGCCATCGCAGTATGTGGCCAGCCACAGCAGCTTCTCCAGGTCCTTCAGCAGACCTTGCCCCCTCCAGTCTTCCAGATGCTGCTCACAAAGCTCCCCAGCATCAGCCAAGTGAGTTTACCTATGTTTAATGCTTTTTATATACACTGTACAAAGCATCCTTGAAAACCCCCCAGTGTCTTTTCTGCCTCTGGGACAAGAAAGGGTGCAACAAAAAATGTAGGATTCCAAAGCTTGGAGGCATGACAGTTGCTCTCGGCGATTTCACCCCTATGACAATATTTTCAATTTAATATTATGGCCTTGTTTTTTAATTGAAAGTTGTTGAAATTCCTTCTTATTAATTAATTAGTAACTTGAATTTGTGATGTCTGTAATTTGTGTGAAGTTGTACACAAATCCAGGGAAAATAAGTTGAACATTTTTTAAAATGGGAATATATGTATTGCATATTGTTTTTCAAAGAGAAATTTCAAACACGTTGTACAGGCTTAGCTGCTAGCTATACTTTTGCACAATTGACTCTGATCTGTTATTTTCTGTCCACCCTCAAACTTACTGAAATACTTTAAAGTGTTGAACTAAGTGATGTAAAAATGTGTTAAATGTTTGCATCACTAAGTTCATTACATCATGTCTGCTGAAATGTATGAAAAATCTAAGCTTATTTGAGAAATTTAAAAGTTGGACTCTGTTTAATGTTTGCTGTTTATTTTTTGCAGCGTATCATCAGCGCCCAGTCTTTATCAGAAGATGACGTTGAATGATGAGAGATAGTGTTATAAATATTCCATAAAGGGATTTTAGACCTTTCTGAATGAGTACTGTTTAGTTCACTACTGTGACTGAGGTGGACTGAACCAGCCCAGTTTTGGACAAGTCCTTATCTGACGCTTCACTCCGGACTTCATGACATTTAGACACTTTGGGGATGGTTTCACAGTCCCTACAATCCAACAAAAGATCTAACTTGCCACCTTCAATTTATTTATTTTGTACTAAAAATTAATTATAATTTGGGAAACATAATGAAACTCTGATATGGTGTGAACTGTAGTTTGTGTTTCTGAGTTTGTGTTTAAGAGCTCACTTGTTGTTCATGCGTTACTTTGTTAAATGTTATTTTTATAACCAATAGTCTCTTGCATATCTACTCATGGTGAAAAACATGAAATAAAACATGTACAAACCCAACTATAATTCGTTTATTTTCACCAGCAGGGGGCAGTAGTATTGCATGGAATATTTCAACGCTGGTAATGGCAAACTACAGTGTATGGCACAAGGGTAAGCTCCAAGGTGTCTGAATCCAGCAATAAAAAATATGTTTTAAAAATATAGAAAATGTGATCTATTTAATTTATTGCCTACAGAGATTAGGGTGAGCGCCTGTCCCTCTTTGGGTTGTCCTGTGCTGCCATTTAGGGCCCTATTGCTCATCTCACTTGTTTATATAGGATGTCTGACTTCCATTCATTGATGCCACCAAGTACATATACTACATAGTATAAAAAGACTGACAGAAAATTGTTTTTCTTGCAAGTAAATCAAGACTTGGGGTGTAATGGCATTCAGAGTTGTAATATGTTGGCACCTATGGCTAGTCCAGTCTGTTGTATAATGTGTTGTAAAATTGTGTTGTGTAATTGCAGTTATTCTCTGCCATTTTTCCTTTTTTCACTCCAGTCCATACGTCAAAGCTGTAATTCTATGTATGGTTTAGATTATTTAAAATGGTTTTCTAAGTGCCAGTGCAAAGTAGAGCAGCTTGAATAGGGAAAAGGGAGTAAGTTAGGTCTGAAAGTGTGTCTCTTGGAAGACAAATAGAGCTGTAATTATTTTTATCCTGTCTGCAGCTGTTTTTCTAAAGGTCTCTACGGCCCAACTGGGAAAAAAAAAAAAAAACGCCTTGGTGGTTGTTGCCAGGAAACAGGAGCACTGGGCGAATAGTTTTTCTACATTTGGAGTGAAAAATGAAAATTGAACGGTGGCCCAGAAATGTCGAGTGAGGACTAAATGGAGGACAGTGTACCATTTTTCCAGTTATGTGCTCATTTAGAAAGAAAGGGGGAGTCTAGCCTGCTGTACTATGTCTCGTTGGTAATATGTCCTGTGGGGGAGAGGAGGAGGAGTAGAATACAGAACAGTACCATCCCAGATTAAGCTGGTCCTTGAACCAAACTGTGGACCATTGGCCTGGTTCTATTATTATGTGAGTGCATAGTTGATGCCAGTGGGGCCAGAGCATGGCAGACTGGGTCACTGGAACAGGTCTCAAGCTGGTCTGGTTTATACGGTTTGGACCGGTAAAAGTCTTAAGCTATTTGTTTTGTATTTACCATTGTTAAAGCTGCACTCTGTAACCTTTCTGGTGGAAGGTCTGCCACTAACGCAATGTTACTTTTTAATACAATGTCCCATAGTATGGCATTAAATGAATCAAACTCATATTGCCTTTGTTCAATTGATGTTTCTATTGCTTTAAAACACTTTTAAAAACATGCATTCATACTGTCTCCACAGAACTAGCCTGAAACCTAGTAGCAACACTTGCTTGTTTCCATGGAAATAGCCAAGTTTAATGCTATATTGTGGAACATTCCAGACAAAGTAATACAATCTTCATGGGGACAAGTGGGTGACGGGCCCAAAATGTGTACCTTTTAATAATTACTTGCATGAAAGAACTTATATGAAACTTAGAAGTTGGTGCTTTGTTGAATGTAGCAAATCTCTGGCTAATTCATGATTCAATAAAGCAGATTTGGCAACATATAAACTACCCGGCTATCACGCATTATCAGTCATGCATGCATTATGCATATGTATTTTTCTTTATTATCTAGTCATGCATTATACGTGGACCATGTATATACCTATATTCAACTATATATACTCAATGTAAATAGGTGGATATACTGTATAGGTGTTTAGAATGTGATGGCATGCCAAAAAAATAAAAATAAAATTAAAAAATGCTACAGTGCTTCTCTCACCAGTGGAGTTTAAAGTATAAAGTTTAGGCCTATCATTAATATGCAAGCCAAATGGCCATAACCCTCTTTGAAGATGACACAGCAGAAGTATTAGTTTTAATCACATTCACCTCCTGTGTTCTTGATAATGGGGAGCATAATAATAGAAACAAAACAGCGTTAACAACTGGTCTTTTAAATTAATGCAATTACTTTAATTGCACTCCTGCTACGTTTGAGCTTCATCAAATGCGGTATGAGTCAGCTTCTTGTGGCTGAATTTAGCACCAAGACACGTGACCTTTTGGTATCTTTGCAGTAGGGGGCGCTGTTGCTCCGGCGTAAGCAAAGCGTAAAGGACAAGAAGTGAATGGCTGGAAGCACACGTCTGACAGCAATAACAATGGTGGTGGTGCCTGCAGCAAATACGAAAATCCACGTGCTCCTAAGGGTGGCTTTTTAACGGTTTCTAATCTTTTTTGGTAATAATGTGTGAACCCTGTTTCTTTATTAGACTTTCAGGAAATGGCCTGTTATTGGAGCCAACACCATGGTCCCAGGACACAGGGCAAGGGCTTGATCTGCCAGTGTAATCTGTTTGCATGGATTTCTGTCAAATGTTCAGGGACTGGTATAATGGCTCTGTGTTGAAATCATTATTGAAAATCTTGTCAGCAGAAATTATGCACAAGTAAGTAATTGGATCTGCAAGATATTAGAACAACAACAGGCCAATGCACTGTAAGAACTAGTTTTGTTATACAATATAATGGGGATAATAAAATGGGCGAGATTATATTGTCTTCATCGACCAGATTTCATTTAAAAGCGCCATGATCCAGCTATTTCATCTATACTGAATGCCTTTTTTTTTTCTTTTTTTTTCTTTTTTTTTTTTACATCAAACATTAGTGTAGAGGTGAAGTGTCTTACCCATGGACACAAGGGTAAAATATACAGGATCGAGCTGGAAGTGGACCACCAACTTTGTCAATCTTCAAATAAGTCATACATTGCATTGTTTCTTATATAATATTTCAGCTTCCTGTTTATAGGTGCCATTTTGAGGACTTTTGACCATTCAAACGATTTTATTTTGTGTATTGAATTGTTAATTGCTATGGCAACTGTTCTAATTTTTCATCACTCTGAAATAGGCAACGTAATGTGCACACAATTAATGCCAATTGACAATAACAAAATGAGTTTGTGGCTTTTGTAATATCTAATTTAATGCAATGTTACATCTAGTAGGGTGTTACTGTTTTTAACTACTACTGTTCAAAATATTCCCTAAATAATGTTAGAAAAATAATAATATTAAAACCAAATGACAAAACTTTAAACCAAGCTTCAATGCATCTGACAAATCTTGCTGTACATACTATAAACACAGATTGTATGTGTAGAGCGGGATGAGAGTGTTCTATAGAAGCAGCTGTGTTTGGGAGTTGAAAGAGGACAGAAATAGCTCTGTTATAAGTGGTTGCTATGGCAGCTCCACGTAGCTGCAGCCCCGCTCTGCACCAGTCTCCACAATCTCCTCTTTCCTCTTTCTGTCCTGGTCATTACAGGCAGAAATATCCAAGTGTTTGTTTTCGGAAATATTCTACTTAAGTATAGTTTTTTTTGTAAATGGGGGGAAATGAACCAAAATGAAGACAAGTTCAGGTCTAAACTTGGTGTCAAATAGCCCTACAGGTTAACAGAAATGCACAACTAAACAAGGCAAAATTCAAGCTGAAACCGGGAGCAAGTCCATACAGGATGACCAACCATTTGCATATTAGTAATTTGCAAATCAGTACTTTGAGTAGAATAAATATTACGTGCACTTACTTGGCATTATGTTCAGTTAACAACCTATTTGCAACTCAGAACTTCATTGGTTGAAAGCGGCTTTAAGACTGTTGTATTTTTTATTTATTTATTTATTTATTTTTTGACTTGGTGCAACTCAGACACACTGTATTTATTTATTTATTAATATCCAAGCTAGTATTTTGTATGAATAAGTAGGCCTAGTTTATGTAGCACCCAATGTACTTACACAATACATTTTTATTTTTTATTATTTAAGCAGATGCAGCAGTCTTATTTCATGTATTATTTTTCTGTTTGACCAAGGCAGACTAAATGAGGCCTGTCTACCCAAGCGTTAAGGCAAAGTATTGGATTTCCGGCTTATCGTGGATCTAGTGATGAGAAGATGTGGCTGGATGTCATTACTGCGACTGGGAGGTGAATGGTTATTTCGAGGGAGGCAGTCCACCACACCCACATCTGTACTCACTCAGAATGTAAACAAGCTGCTACGTAGACAAAAGGCACCTGGGGGAGAATATGCAACATTACAAAGAGGTAGTAACAGGAAGGGTAGATAACATAACAGCAGGTACAGCACTGTCTAACATCTTGTACCTGATTTTTACTGTCTTAAAAAGATGAAAAACAGACCTAGTTCATTTTTAAATCATTAGCGGTGTCCAAAGTTATTCCTCATTTACGCTATGTTTTCCGAGCATCTTAATTATCCACCACAATGAGTTTATAAGTGTTTTTCGCAACTTTCAGAGACCAGAAAAAATTAGGCAGACGACATTAAACATGCAAATAATGTAATACCCTTTTCTTACAGTAGATGGAGTCATGAGCTACAACAATGTGACCATTTAGACCAGTTCAAAGTTCATCATGCATGCTACAGATGACAGAATTACTGCCGCATAAAATACTGTTTATGATTTTATTATTATTATTATTATGACTGTAATATTTAGTGCAACCACTAGATGGAGTCATGAGTTACAGCTAAGCAGCCAACAAATATGCGACCAAGTGTAACAAAGATTGGCGTTAACCACAGAATTATGGATGTTTCATAGCGTCATTAAGTATGCGCATGTTATAATAACCGCTATATCGCAGCCAACCTTTAGATGGAGCTACAACCAGGCAGCTAAAATGGAATGGGGGAAAAAAAAAAAAAAAAAAACTTTTAGCAAATGGAACATTTATTACAGATTTGCAGATATGACCTAAGACCAATCTTGACCTATATTTGGAATTACTTAGCTCTATTTTGAGTAATTTCTTGTTCTAGTCCCAGTTTAGTCTTTAATCTAGTTCACACACACTGAATGTAAACAAGCTCTCTTGGACACATGTTGGTGGAAGCCCACTGCGGTAGAATATGTTAAATTAGAGAGAAGCGGCAGCAGGGAGGAAATGGAAAAACAGATGACAGTAAGGCATTGCCCCAACCACAGAACAGCACAACTCCACCAGGATTTGTAGCCTGCTTTAAATTCACGTGATTGGCTGCACTGGCTGCTCCCCCCTCTCTGCTTCTTCTTTTTTATAACCACCGCAGACCCTTTGAGATGGAAAAATGGGTCATCAGTGTGGAAGTTAATACTCCAGGCACGTACAGTCCTGCTTTATTTTTAGGACGTGCCTTGGAAATTTTTCTTTTCCTTGCCCTCACTGGTGAATGACATGGAGGCGCACTTGCTAGCTTGGGGTAATTAATATATCGTGTTGCTGCAGTACACACAAGTGGCAGTGCAGAAGGGAGCAGCGGTCTTTATTATGGTTCTTGGCAAAGGCCTGAGAGCAGCTCATATTTCTGTAGCGCTGGCCTCTCCATGACGACGTACAGTAGACTTCTAACAAAGAGGGAGGAGGCTACAGCAAAACATGCTTCAAAACACAAGGACAAGTCGTGTTGCACATTTAACGATAGTGGGGAAATATGGGTCTATGATGATGCACACATGGATCATGAAGGACAAGTTTTCCTGTATCAGTTATATTCTATATCCATACATCCATATATATTCTATTTGTTGGTGATTTTTAAAACACTGTCAAAACAATTGCATTTTGTCCACGTAACAGCTTTATCTCGCAATATGCTTCACTCAATTGCGTATTCTGCCTTAACAAACCTTCTATTGTGACTCTATTCATGTGACTCGTGACTCCATCTAGTGACCGACAGTGGTACGAGAGCCACTGATAACAGTTAATATATTTTACTGTTTTGTCTAGGTTTTTTGACACGCCTCCTCATTGCATACTGTATTCTGGGCTAACACACCTTTTACTGTACTTTGTGACTCCATCTAGTGGCATGAAGTGGTATGACAACCATCCATTCATTCACAGTTGATACCTTTGTTGCCTCTTCTAGACTTCTGTGTTTGATATTTTTAAAACACAGACACACAAAACTATATCGTACAGCGCCACTAACACATTCATCTTGTGTACACTGGACTAACATCTGTTTTATCATAACTCGTGACTCCATCTAGTAGCTCAAAGAGGCATGACAATCATTCATAACAGTTACACTCTTTGCTTCCTTGTTTAGACTTCTCTATTTTATAATCTTCTAACATCATCAAACTTTGACATATTGCCCCACTACCACTTTGGTCACATCACACTCTTCACCACATATATTCTGAGCTAAATTTAAAAATACGCAAACACAAACAACACGTTGAGCCTTCTTCCCGTCATGTGTTTTCTCACCAGTGAAAAGAGGAAGATATGCAGAGCAGGAGGTGACAAAAGGGTTAACTTCACTCACTTTTGTACTGTGTTTTTTTTCTGTGTGTGAGGTGTCTTCCTGTCTCACGCTGGCTTTGAAAATACATGCTTGTTTTGCATACACACTGCAGGACCATTCTTGCATTGACTTGTAGCAAATCCCGGCCCTCTGAAGCTATGTCGGGGGAGATTAAGGGGAGGGAGCCGCGTGACAGACTTCCCCATTGTTAAGACCCCTGGCCCCATACTGTATTTTCAGCCCATGCGACAAGAGGAGGGCGAGCAGGTGGCGTGGTTTGCCTTTGCCCTGATTCTTGCTACATAGATGCAGTGCAGAGGGAGGGGCAGTGGTCATGGTGGTTGTAAATAATGTAGAGCTTGCTATGGAGAGACAACTGGAATTTGTTCTTAAATATCTCAATGTTTAAAGTGGTAAATAACTTCATGTGCACAACTTTGGTTGATAAATTCACATCGGCATACTACATAGCATAAGGCATAAAATATGTAAATGCTATGACAGATACAAATGGAGAATATTACACTGGAAAGCTATAGATCTAAATTTGGGTTATTACAGTTTGGTGTATAATGTTTATGAATGTTTAGTCCTAACTATGAAATAATTGCATCATCAAAATAATTGCATCACCATACTACTTACCACTGCTGGTTAGCGTCTATTGTGCCTGTAAACCCCTAATGTTAATATTTTCCTGAAAGTCTATGGGAAAATGACGTTCTTTTTAGCCCTGGCTGCGGTCGTTTCCTGGACACACATGTGCATTGCTTTTTCTAATCACAAAAAGTCATTGGTTTCATTGCAATGTTCAAAAATCAAACAAACACCAAACAAAAGAAAGAATATGTCAAAAAGATTATGTTTTATATACTTGTTGAGAGATGAACATGTGAACAGAAAACTAGCTTGATCATCAGATGTTATCCTTGATAATTTTACATTTTACAATCTTTTGGAGACGTTGTGCACAGGAAGCCAGTGGGTGTGGGTGTATGAAGTGGAGAAGAGGAAGCAGGCAGAGGGGGAGTTCCAACCTAAATGTGTGGTGAAGTGTGCATGGGGCCTCCATAAGAATGTACTTTCACTTTGCTTTCTCAGCTGTACCAAGGCCCAGAGTGGGGCATATATACAGTCATGAAATATTAACACATAGCTTCACTGTCAGACCATGTGGTGATTTATCATACAGCTCCATAAAACATGTCATGAATTGAGGGAAATGCATTCATCTTGAAGCATTCCTGACATGCTAACATTGTCATGAAAAAATAATGGACCACAAGGGATCAAACATGGACTGGGATATGTTGATATGGCGCCAAAAAGCCTCAATTTTGTAAAGGGTAGGTGTGTATTATGAAAACACTGAAATTAGGAAATACCTCATGCTTTAAATGTTTTGGGTAAGTTGATTCATCCTGATTCATACAAATTTAGAGTATTGTAATGCACACTGACCATAGCACATATGAGGTTCTCTGCTGCCGTCTTGTGAAATTTATCCCCCAAGTCTGACAATTTGCTTGATGTCTCACCTCAGTCTTCATCCGAACTTGATTCTGTTTATTGTTCAATAAATTCCAAAGGTTGTCTGTGCAATCCCTCAATTATTTAGTTGACACCTCGGGGGAATTTCAATGGCCTTTTTTCCCCATTCATTTGAGCAAAATTTGTCTTGCGTAGTATTATGTATATTATATATTATATATTATAAGCAGCTTGCAAAGTCAAAATAAATCTGTTGAGTACTGTAAATTATAAATTTATTGTCCGATAATCAGGAAGTGCGTGTTAGCATGCCAGTTGTGGTCAGCTGTAACATGCCAGCAAAACTCCGCACTGTCTCTGAAAAGAGCTTATAAACTCATCATGGTGAATAATTAGGATGGTCTGAATGAATAAGGTAAGTAAGGAATAACTTTGGACCACTGCAAAATAAACTAGTTCTGTTTTTCACGTTTAAGAGAGTAAAAATTGGGTACAGAGCTTTAACTAAATTACAACTAAGGCAGGTTAGTTCCATTTTGGTTTGATCTCCCACTTCAGACAGATGAGGGTCAAAACATAGGCAGAATAAAAATTTTCTTTGGAAATCCCATGGAACAAAAAAAAGCTTTATTATTATTGATTCTGATTTTGCCAACTACACATTGTTGACTGGGTTTGGTTAAGCTAATATCTTTTTACTGTAACTAGATACACATTTCACTCTTAGGTCATCATGCTTAATTAATGTTGGGGGAAAATTTGTTTAACGATCACAAGAAACATATGAATAAAGTGCATATTAAATACAGAATACAGACGATGAACCATATGAACCCTAAAAGCTGCATGTGTCTTTATATCATGGCCCTGCTTTCACTTCTGACCCCATAACACTAGGGACATGTGCTCTTTAGATGTTCCTCCTCTCTATAGGACGTCCAGCATCTCCCTGAAGGTAAACACGCTCCATGCCTTTCATTTGAGTCCACATATTAGAGGGACTCAGATTGTGCCACAGCGGGGGCCTCCTCTGAAATGGAAAACCAGTGGTTGAGTTTCAAAACAGGGTAACAGTGAAACGGCTCAGCTCAATAATCGGGTTGAAACAGTCCTTTGAAAGCCCTAGTCCCTCCCCTCCTCTGTCTGACTGATGAAACCATTTGTACTGTTATGCCACTGTGTCTCTGCTGCATATCTGATTCTCTTTGTCTAATGTCTTGCTATTTTCTTACCTCTTTTGGTGTTTTTTTTTTTTTAACTGGCGATCCCTAACCAAAGTTTGACTATAATTCGTGATAGGTATAGACATCTAGTTGAAAGTGTCTACACAGCTTCAGCTCTTGTGCAGTTCATTACATTTCAATAAGTAATTTTTTTAAGTTAACAAAAGGGTTGTCTGAACAGTTCTGTGGAGAGATCATAATCGAACAATGATTATAGTTTGCATGTACAGTATATATTTTTTTAATTTTTATTTTTTTATCTTTCAGTTGCTGTTAAAGGTGCATTCTGTAACTTTTCTGTTGGGGATCCACCTTTTTATCTATATGGACATGTCATTGCATGGCTTGGAATGTTTCACACTATGTCACTCAATGCATATTTCTTGCATCAGTCAATCAATCAGTTATCAATAATACACTGAAACACATTTATTCTTATTATGAATGGGATCAGATCTGACCTGTGACTTGGCCTGGTGGATAGATAAGGTTTTATGCCATACCATGGAAATTCTAGGCAAGTGAGTAAAGAAAAACAGATAGCAAACCCTAAACAAAAGTTGCATACCGTACCTTTGAGTTATACACAAGTTGCTGTTATAACTTCTCAAACAGATGTGGTTTCATCCGATCAGCTGCCAATACTGAAATTTACCTCAAAATATCTCAGTTCCACAATTCAGTTAAAAGATGAACATTTTCATCTCCAACACTCACTTCTCCCTTTACCACTATGTAACCTGCTGCAATTCCTATTTCATGTTTTGTCTTTGCCGTCTCGCCCAGTGCAGCAGATAAACTCTCTTTACCCCGTGCTCTACAAAGAGGTTCGGCGGCTTGCATCTTGTGTAACCGCTCTCCCTTTGAAGACTCTAGCTTTGAGCGCTGTGTCTCATCAATTCCCTACGCAAAAAGCTAAATTTGAATGTGCGGAGAGCTGCTTATCTGCCCCTACTGCCTTTACGGTGTTCATTCACGCATACTATTTTTATGATTTCCTCTTTCATTTATTTGGATGTTTATGTAACTGTGTTTTGGTCTGATCCCAGTAGCCTTCATTTGGTTCAAGAGAATGCTTTTATTATTAAATGTAACAGCCCACCAGGGACATTGTGTGTTGTTGGTCATTCAGTTGTTTTTAGTAACACCAAAAGATAAGGGTTTTCCCTTTTTTGTTAACTCTTTGGTGCTTCAGTGCCATTACAGAAACAACACTGGAAATACGATTTGTCCTTTAATTCATATATTATAAACAACCTAATGAAGGTATTTAAAGCGCCTATGTTACACAAAATTGACTCTTGTGAGCTTTAAGCCATGTTGCCTCATCAAAAACATACCTGGAGTTGTGTTTTGGTTGATTTACACATCTCCAAAGCTCAAAATGCTCTGTTCCACCTTGTGATGTCATGAAGCAGTAGTTTTTTAAGTTAACAGTTACCTTTTACCTTTAGTTCAGTAGAGATTAACAATTACAGAGCTGAAATGATCCATATAATTCTAGTGAAGGTGTATGGAGTTTAAAAACACAGTGGAATATTACCACATGACATCGAAAGGTGGAACAGAATGTTTTCTGTCTGTGAATGAAACTCCAGATATGTTTTTGATGAGGAAACAGCATTATAATACAGATAAGAAAATAACGAGAATGATTATATTTTATGGTGGCCCACCAATAGCTCTGCCTTGGTCAGAGAATCCTGAAGATTTTGAAGGAATGAATACTGTCATTGTCCTTGGGCAAAAGGACACAACCGAGGTGGGTTGTTCCTTAACCTACCTCGCTCCCAGTGTCTGTGTATCCTGGTGTATGAATGTGTGTATAAATGGGTGAGTGGTTCCTGTATGTAAAGCTTGAAGATGGAAAAGCACAAAAAATGTCATGTCAACTCAATAATATTTTGAACACTTAAGTCACTTAATGATGCTATCTGCCTTTATTTTTGTATTTAGCATAAATAAGTTCTATCTTTGTGCGTGCTGGTCATCAAAACTGCAGTGTCCACTCTTATGTGTCATCTGCGGCTGGATTTGTCACACCAAATCTTCTTTTCTCAATGAAATCTGTGAGGGAGATTACTGTCCACCGTAGAGGCCTGGATGAAGACATTGGGATTTCAATCAAATATAAGTATGCAGGAAGAAAGCAAAGATATGAACTTCACAAGATCTGAATATCAAGCTTCTTCAGATGTGATTGTCTTCTGCCCTCAATCCAGTAAGATTTCATCCAGATTGTGATTGTTCGTTGGACCTCTAAGCTCTCTTCTGCTTCAGCCTTGCTTTTTATTCCTGACCAAATCCCTGTTGATCCACCGTGTGCATGAATACATTGTGGATATCTAGAGCAATGTAAAGCAGCTCTTATAGTCTCCATGCTACTGCTTATACAAACTGGATGAGACTGAGACTGAAATAGCCGATATTAGAGTTTGACACATATCAGGGATGGTGAGATTTCTTTCAAGTTATTCTTTGGTTTGTTCCAACTTTTAGTAAATGTATTATCATAACTTTAGTATGTTAATGTTGAATCCTGGTACAACAGACTCTCTTTGATTATGCCATTCATTTAAGTCTAGTATCCAGCATTTAACCCATATACTTTAAAGAGTGCATATTACACTATTTTCTTATCTATGTAATAATGCTGTTTCTTCATCACACTAAAACACTATTTTTAACCTTGTAATGTCCTGTGGTAATAGGAAGTGCTCTACTGTGTTTCTAAACTCCATGCACCTTCACCAGAATGATGCGTTCTGGTATAAAGAAACACTCTAAATTTATTCTGGTTGTTTTTTTTATTTTCTGAACACAAGAACTACTGTAGGCTATAACCCACGCCAAAACAAGAGCAAAACAACAGCAGTTTCAACTCACTAGAGCCTCTCAACAAAGTGTCACATACAAAAGCAGTTACATTAACAACAACATATTAACAGTTAACAGACCTCTGCTATTTTCTTATTACAATAAACCTATACAGCAATTTTAAAGCTAGCTATTGACCAATACTTGCCAACCCTATTAGAACTACTGTATATATATATATATATAAAGTGCATAATTGTGGCATTAGGCAAATTTTGTTCCAATACTGCACCACAAATACTGCAATATGAACCGATAAAACAATACAAGAATCCCATGCAATCCACATCTAAGCTGATCTTCCCATTTCATTACATAATCGTATTCCTCCTTAACCTCGGCACATTTATTTAACCATCACCCCTGTTGTCTTTTATTTACTCCTGTAGTGCACAGTATAAACTCCAGGTCCCATCTCTCTGTGATGCGGCTCTGACCTAGTTTACGCATGCCTTGATCTCGCGCTGTTTGTTTGAGTCTATTTGCGGCTGCAGTGGTGACTTGACATTGCTTCTGAAAATAGGAGCGGCCTGTGATGTAGCTGGTACATTCATTAACACATAAAAGTCTTTTTGGATCTGTTTCCCCCCGGTTTGGTTATTCCTCAGGAAATTAGTCCATAACCCTGACTGAGATGCTTTGAAATGATTATTCTCACTATTGTTGCTTACAATTTACTCTTTTTACAGGTCTCTTGGTAACAGGTCAGATTCAAGCGGCTTTATCTCACACTGGAAGAAATGGGGAGTCCAGCCCTAGATTTGAAAATTGGAGGCTTTATCTACAAAAATAGTTGATGAATAGTTTATGAAAAATGTTTTTTTTTTAAATGAATACATTTCCGGCTTTTTGCGCCATGCCTAAACCAGGACTCAAACCATCAGCCAGCTTGGAAATCTACTACTAACTATTGGAAAATCATTATTATCTCTTGCTAATAGGCTAAATAACTGAAAAAATGTAATAATTTATAATAACAACACTTTTAATAGTAAGAACAAGGACTTAATTCATAATGATGATCCTGGCTTTGAAACAATTTAATTAATTATAACTCTTAACCCACTAATTAAGTAGTTAAGCCTGAATCATTCTTTTATTGCAAGATCTCATGATTGTCCAAGTCTGAAAAACTGAGAACTCAAATCGGATAAAAAAGCTTTTGGTTATGTTGCTTCCAAAAATTTAATATATTTCAAGGACCTGAAAAACTGGAAACATTGGTGCCACTAATGCACTTTAATAATCTAATGATGAACATTTATAATCCCACCTGCTCCTGTGTTTAATGTTTTAAATGGACTTATGTAGTTGTTTGTAGTTTTGTTTGTTTTTTGTTAGTATTTTTCTGTATTTTAACAGGGCCCCGTGAAAAGGAGAGTCTGAGTTCTCTCGTTGGACTCTCCTTGTATAAATAAAGATAAAAGAAATGAAAAAAAGATGTTCTTTCTTAATTAAATATCCGTTCTTGCTTTATATGGGCTAATTAAGGTGTAGCTATTATACAGTGGTACGTAAATTATAAGGTCACTGGGTATATAGAAATGACATTCCCAAAATAGGACAGTCCTCTGTACTGTTCTGCCTCTATCCTCTCATCCATTTTATAATTATGAATCCATTATAAACAATGAAGCGCCTCTTACATTCAGGTTACGGGTCATATGGGGTTGAGTGACCGTCCAATCTCACGGATCACTGCACTTTGCCTGATCACAAACACTAGGTCAGTCTAATGCACTGTACACAGCTCTATAGGCTTTCAGCACAGATGACGCTTGATGTGTGTTTGTGCGTATGAGGGGCCCCTGGGTGAAAAGCTTGGGTTAAAAGCGGCCCCCATCGCTCCATTCTTCCAAAAGGGCGTCCTGTTTACTGCATTAGGAGAGTTCCCAGCCACAGAGACAACAATGATGTAATTCCCAGAGAGATAGACCAGCTGACATCATCCTCAGTGCAGTTTCCATGTGTACAAGTTCTTTGTTTTGTTTCGAATGGGCTCAGCGTTTTTTTTAGTTGGCGGCAACAAGAGACGTCCACGCCCAATAGTGCAGAGTGGTTAGCGTTAGCATATGGCAGCGCAATGTTCTGATCTCACTGTGTAAATTGTGCTTTTCATTTAACTTCACTATCTGCTACACTGCAAAATAGTAGATATAAGCGTACATAAGTTTGCATATTATTTTATTATTTTAATGTGTATCATCATTGTGTATCTTGCTTTGAGTAGTTCTGATTTCGTTGCAAAAATCCTCTGTTAAGTATGTATATAGCACCTTTCTAGACACCCGAAGTGCTGTATATTGCCCTATTCATTCCCACTAATCACTCACACCCCAGTCTCATATTAGGCGAGGTGGGTGAAGTGTCTTGCCTAAGGACACAGCAACCGTGTGAAGTATAACCACTGTTGCCCCACTATAGCGTCTGGTATTCCCAGCGGTCTCCCATCCAAGTACTAACCAGACCTGGCCATGCTTAGCTTCTGACAACGAGACTGGGCATTGCAGCAAATGTTTCATATCTAGTAAAACATTAAATCTAGTAAAATGACATCTTAAAACCAGTTCAAAAAGAATAATTGGATTTGAAGGTGGAGCAACCATTCAGAGAAACAGAACAGTGACTGAATGGTTGTTATGGTTTTGTCACGTAACACCAGAATACACTGTGAGAAATTAGCGATCGACATTTGTGAATTTGCAAAAAGACTAGCACCAAATGTTCACTTGGCTTGATTCTATGTTTCTAAAAACGGGGTCTAGGTCTCAGCAATATTCATTGACAACATGTTTACAAGAAGCCCATTAATATCAGTGTAATCGACAAGCACCATATGCCATTTATCCACTGCTATAAGTACTATACAATGCACACCATGTCTGCACGCTGCTTTTTCGGACTAGCCCTTTCTTCCTCAGTTCAGAGAATGGACCCGAGCCTCTCTTTCTCATCAATAATGGATAGATTTGAGGAGCTCGGAGAAAACGTGAACGGGAAGCTGAGGAGGGGGGTCTGCGCCTCGTTCAATAATGAATCAATTGATCGCGCACCCGGCAGCAGCAGCAGCAGATGATGATGGATGCAGTTACCATGACGACAGATGCAGAAAGCCCGGGACACTGGGTTTGTGTTGTTTTTTTTTTGCCCAAAAGGCCATGTGAAAGTGTGTGCGTACGGGTTTAAATATAGAGCAGGCACATTAGCGATAAAAGGGAAATGGGAGAGAAAATTAGCAGGTAAAGAGATGCACGCTGCCAGATGGGAGGAATTATACTTGTGCAGAAAGAGTCATCCATCTTGTTGCTCTCGCTGTGTGTTTTGCAGAGGTTATTTTTAGCCCCGGTGAAGATGGTGCAGGTGTAAGAAAGATGAGATAATGCAGTTATTAGTGTGGGAGTTCTTTTTGGAAATAGGGCCAAAAATACAAGGATGTTCTCATATATCGTCTTTTATATATATCAGGCGTTTATTTTTATTTCCTTTTTAAAAGCATAAAATATAAAAGCTTTGTGAAATTCATAATGCATGCAACACATTCAATTGTTGTTAAAGAAATGTGAGATGCAATTATTTTTGGGCTAGTAACTTATTTAGCCTGTTTTTTTTCCAACTTTTTTATGATGTTGAAATGTAATTCAGCCCCAAGAACATAGCCGACGTAGTATGCTGTAGATGCCAATGGGGATCAAAATAAACAATAAATGATCTTTATTTTGTTCACAGTAAAATAACAAACATATCAAAGGGCGTTATATTATCAGCTATCAGAAGCAACTGGGGAATACTATCTATACAGCACATATAGCACCTTTAAAACAACTTCAGCTGCCCAAAGTGCTTCATATAATTAGTTCAAAGAGTAATGTCTTGTGTGATAATTTCTTTATGGTTTTAACATATATACTAATAATGCATACATTTGTATTGGTCCCCATACCCTACCCACAGGTAAAAAAGGGAGAGAGATACAGACGGAACAAAGAAGTGACAGAGGAAGAAAGGAGAGAAAAGAAGAGCAGGGAAATATGCTAAAAGATGCTATGAAGAGCAATCACATATTCTTCACATCATCTTGAAAACCGAGACAGTACTTGACCCTTTGTACTGTATTTCAAATTCTGCATTTACTTGTATCTTATTCATATGGAACAAGTGCACTACGACAACCAATATAGCAAAGATGGTACAGGTGCAAGCATTTCTCCATATACCTGTCTTGTCTTTTTCTTTTGTTTATTTTAGCTGTTGCTTTGAATATTGTCACTATAACTTATCAATTCAGTGAATTAATCTGATCCGGTTCGTTCTATTGCAACACCAGTAATATAACAGGGTATCTTTCCTTTAAACACAAATAAACCTCCTACGTGTTTGCCACAATCTCTCCGTGTCCTCTCCCTCCTCTCCTCCAGCATCAAGTGTGCGTTCCATCACCTTAGTAACAGCGGAGCGAATGCTGGCTGTTACCGTGGCAACAGGACGTGGAGAGGATGAGGATGGGGGGTGGTACTGATGCGGGCTCCAGCTGGGACCACGTTGCCAAGTAACAGCTGAGTTATGAGAGCGTAGAGAGGAGCGTAGGCGTCAAGGATGAAGGGAAGGAGACGAGAAAGGAGGGAGGAGGAGGGAGGATACAAGGACTTCTACAAAGGCAGCCAACAACAAAGACTATAGGAAGCAGAAATATCTCACCGGATGGCCCCAAAAACGTCTGTTTATTTAGGTTACTGAAAATAAGACTTCTTTCTTCTCCCCATGTGCTTTCCTGACACAGAATATTAATACGGTAGTGCAAAGCTTGGGGCCAAAACGGATATGGAATTAGATGAGATGCCAAGATTCATGCAGATTAGAAATACTATAAAGTACAGCTATGGGCATTGGTTTGATCTTGTTAGGCTTATGTAAAGGGAACTGAAATAATGAGATTGGTCTGGGTGCTGCTTTAAAGATGGCGGCGCACGAGACGCAGGACGCAATGACTCATGAATACAGATGTGGTACGAAGATACAAAAACAACCGGCTTCACTCACAGGGGGAGGGGAGAGAGAATACAAGGTTTGGGCAGGAATATGGGCTTAAGCTGTGATTATTAGGTGAGCTGGACTGGTTATAGTCTTATGTGTATTTATTTTGTAACATTTGGCTGTATAAATTATGTTTTCATATCATTATTTAGTCAATGTGGAGCACAGTACAGTATTACAAGAACAATATCAATTTATCCTTTTGGTTGGATTGCTATGATAAACTGTAAGTAAAATATCTACACCTATGTTTAAACAAATATGTACATTTAATTTAAAAAAAAAACAAAAAAAACTATAAAATTAATAGTAAAACAATAAGTAGTTTGTTTTTATTTGCATTTTTTACATGTTGAGACGCAGAGAAAGAAATATTGCAGAATATAGAAATTGTTGCCAGGTTGGCTAATGATCGGCTCATAACCTCCATATTTGTGAAGGATTATAAATAATTGTTACAGATTAAGTATTATGCCAGATGCCCTTCATGATCCAACCCTGCTTATATATCCCGACTCGACATGAACAAGATTTAGTACAAAACCCTCGTGAAAAAATCAACGTGAACTGAATTATATCTACAATTATGATGCATTTCACAATTTTTGCTTTTTTCTTAACTGTGTTATGTCTCTTCAGTTGTCTCAGGGGAGGATGTTTACCTCATGTAAGATTCCACAAACCTCATAAAACTAATGTAGAGAGAACAGGCAAAAATGGAAAAACCATATGACTGGCTGCCTGGACTAAATGAACTGAAAACATACCATGCACCATTACCCTTTGAGTAATTACACCTGATGTACCCTGCATTATAAAAAGCAAATTGGACTAGTCCCCACATATAATGAACGCATGTTGTTTTCCTTTTGAAAATGTCATCATGGTTATTATAAATGACGGGCTGAAACAGGACAAAAAATAGCCTCTAATTGTGGACGTCCTTGTTTTGCTGGAGGTTCACTGCAGCAGTCTGTGTGTGTTGACTCAGCACTATAGCTTAGCGTTAACATAGGGCCAATGGGGAAAAGGTATCGTGAACTTAGCTCCATTTTCCAGTCTGTGGGCTACACTGCTATAGGTCATACGACTTAATGGTTGGCGATCAGAGCAGATGTAAAAAAAGTGATGTTCAGTGTTGGAATTTGCGGGTCCAAAAAAACAAAAACATTTTATATGGTAAAGTTAAGAAATTATTTGTGAGTATAGGTGATACAGTGATGGGTTATATATATGAGAAAATGGACAGAAACAGACAGAAAGGCAGTGTATTCTTCCAAACAGGGGTATAAAGTAACATCTCTGCACTTTAATGATTCATTTTATGATCCATTCACACCTCTATCCAGACATCTACAGGCACATTTTAGCACACTCCTGATAAAGTGGTAAAATACCATCTTAATATCTTTAGAATTAGAATAGAATTATTTTAAAAAGTGGTTCTCACGAAAGACAAGACAGGAAAAACATTGCAATCTGAATTTAAAAAGACTGGTAATTTGATTTAAAACCAAATTAGATCAGCAATCTAATTTCCACACACAGATAAATGCATGAGATCACATGCAAAATGAGGCCAAATTTTAATATGGATTAAGAAGGAAGATAAATGAAAGTTGCAATAGCTCAATGTTATCTCCAAATGAACCTTTTTCACCTGAAGCTGCAGAAACTCTATTGTAGATTAATCCAAACATATTCTGTTGTTTGGGCAAGACACTTCATCTACTTTGGTATGATTTAATGGGTGGTGTTCTTAGAGGCCATTGGCACAGATTGGCTGACACAAATCTCCAAGTTTCTCTACTCTAAGATCCAGTCTGCTCCAAGTTTGTGAAAGAATTTAATGGAAACTTGCCTGGAATAGTAATAAATAAAACATTTCTATTCTCAAAACTTACCAAAAATGATTCTGCACTTTCTGATGTCTTATCTTTGTAATCTTGGGATGTTTGGGACTCGGAGCGCTTTTGTTCACGTTCATTAAAACGCATTTTTGGTGCAGTCTGATTCTGTCGTCATGGAAACCGTTGGCAAAGTGCTCAGTGGCTGCTTCATTTGGGACTAATTGTTGCGGCCCAAATAAACACATATGGTTTTCTCGCTGACTGGAAAAAAGGGGAAAAAAAATGAACAAAAACATGCATTTGTGCTTCTCTTTGTTACAGCCTTCTCATGCTCCAGTACTTTGCCACAATAAAACCCACAGTACAAGAGTTTGAGTGAGCAGTAGCTAGTATATATTGAGTAACTTTTAACTAATTTGTTCTAGTTTCTATTTAACATATTTCTGTTTACTTATAGATACATTAAGTTTTTTTTTTTTTTTCTGGCGTATTGTAGGGCATCTGCTTGTCTCCATGGAGATGATATTGCTAGTCTAGAATGTTACACAATATGGCACTTGCCTTATGGTATTTCTTGTTTATTGTTTCTTTGTTACATTTTTTTTAATAAGTTAGGGCTCTAAATGTGTAGAAAATTCTATTTATTAATTAGAAATGTATAGTTAGCCACCAGGCCAGATCTACACACAGTAAGAATCAATGTTTGTTTTTATTATTTTATTTTTTTTTATGTAGTTTTAGGGAATATAAACACCTGTAATTGAAAATATATGATAGATACATTTAATACCATACTGTGGAGTATTTCAGGTAAAGCAATGACACCACCTCAAAAATTACATAGTGCTCCCTTAACTTAATCATATCAAATGTTTAAGTACATCTCTGAGTTATTTCTTGGCTGTGTTTTTTTTATATTTCCTATGTTTCTCTTATATTTCTGGGAATGACACTGCAGTATTTGTAACAACATCCGATTATAAAACGAAATCCAGGTGGGGACAGTTCAAACCCAGCAGAACAGAAATATTGCAGCAGAGCCCTGTGCTTTATATAACACAGAGAGAGGCTGCTGGCGATGGAGGAGTGTGCAAAGAGTTGCAGTTGTCTGGGCTGATGTAAACACTGAGCCTCAAGAGGGGCCGTGTGCGCCTGTATGCAGCAGTTATGGGCACATGGCCTACTTTCATAAGTCAGAGCTGGAGAGAGAGAAACAGACTGAGAGGAGGGAGGGAAGGAGAAAAGGGAAGAGAGAGAGGAAGACAGAGAGAGAAAGAGGAGGTACTTGCCACTTTGAAACAAAACATGGAAATATAATACCATTCTTTATACAAGACAAATACGGCAATTTCAGCTTCCTCTTACTGGCAAAATTTTGAAAACTTTCCACCATTAACTAAAACAGGATCTTTTATTTTGAATTGTTTATTGCTGAGGAAACAATCACTATTTTTGTCATCCTGAAACCCATTAAACACACATTAGAACTGGTTTATTTAGTGTCACTTTTTATCCGGTCTGGCAGTGGGTTTAGTGTTTACCCACCAACCAGAGGGTAACTGTTCTTATTTATAGCTTTCTGGAGTGGTGACAGGATATCATTAGGAAAACCCAAAACATGCACAACTTGTTTCTCCTGACCAAGATCCTATTTCAAGATTTAAGGTGATGGGTCCCCCGTGTGGTATTAAATGATGTGCCAAATTCTCTGTAATGAAACCTACAAATAGACTAAACCAACCGCAGTGCTGTGAGCTGTAAATGCTGCTAAGCTGTACCACATGCATTATTGTCACATTATTAGGCCTTTAATGCTACTTTATACTAACATTGAGAAGAGTGAGAGGGTGAGGGGTGAGAAGAGGAGGAGGTGAAAGTGGATATGTCACCTACATATTTTGGTTCACATGAATATTATTAGTTGAGTTGTGTCAGCGTGTGTGGGTGGTGCAGCTACAGCAACACAGAGACACAGAGATAGGGGGATGCTAGAGGGTGAGAAAGAGAGAGAAGGAGGGAGGGAGAGGGAGAGAGGAGGAGGAGGGAGAGAGGGGAGGGACAGAGGAGGGGGGACTCAGGCTGAACAAGGCTCATATTGATGTCCCAAACACAGCTGCAGGCGTCAGCTGACTCTCTCTCCCTCCTGCCTTTATCAGCTTACACACTGACCTTCTCTTCAGATTGGAATAGATCCCTTTTGCCCCTTCTGAACCACACCCCCACTACCACCACCTCACCCCCCACCCAACCAAATCCTGATCCGTGTCCAGATCTTGGCCATGAACCACACATCGAGCCTTGGTCCCCTCTCTCTCTTTCTCTCTCTCACCTCTTTCTCTCTTCTCTCTTTTCGGCGCATCAGCACTTTTGTTTTTGTCTCGATTTTCAAAGCTTGAATAGGCTGGCCAACGCTTACACAACGCCATGAAGTCACTGGGTCGTGGTCACGTCCACACAGTCCCACCACTTATATAAAAAGGTCTAAGGTTACCTCTTTATCAAATCATGCCAGGTTTTGTGGGCAGATTGTCTTGGTTTTAATGTAAACCTCACAAAAACACATAAATATGGCTCATAGTCATTGTATCGAAAAATGAAAAACAAATGTTGCAAAACAAAGATTCAATTGGACAAAAGCTTTAGAGTTTTAGCTGCGAAACATCCTCACGCTAAAACTTTTGTCCAGTTTACAGAATTACAATTACATACTGGCGTTCCAATATAATAAGAAATAAGAACCATAAAAAAAAACCTTCCACACTGGGGGAATTACTATATTGCCACAGTAAAGTACAAAACAGCATTAGAAGAAAAGGAAGTATCAAAAATATTAAAATAAGGTAAATAGAGATTCAAATAGTACTTGTTTATAGTTCTCAAAATGGCTGATAAATCTGTTTTGTTGTATTTTACCAAATTTTACCAGTTTTTCATTGTCTAATTGCTTCCATAGCTAATTAATAGGCTTAGTTACCAGTTTTATGTAACACATTCTTGTTTGTATGCCTTTATTTTATCAGTTATACTTTACTATTATTATTCTCCACTGTTTTATATTGTATTTTGTTGACTTACAATTAAACTTTTTCTTTATGTCTTCACGTTTATTATGTCTTCACGTTTTCATAATTTTGATACAAAGTTACGTGGCCCCATGCTACAGGCCTGACTGTAAGACTCTCTAAATTAGAATCAGATTTCCCTTGCAAATCGATAAAACTGTCTATCTTTTCCAGCATGTTGCGTCAAAGTCCTTTCCAGCATTCCTCCCAAAACATGCATTGTCAAGTCTTGCAGCAGCAGCAGTAGCTTCCACTTTAAAATGACACGTCAGCACTGGGTCTGAGAGTGTGGAGTTATAGTGTAGAGTTTGGAGGCACAGCTGTCAGGGAGATTGCGTCCCCCTAAGGCCCAATAATCGGCAGAGGTAACTGTCAATCACGGCTGTGCAAAGAAACCTCGCGGGGCTATTCTAAGAACGACTCCTTGTTTTTGCACACCACCCCCTTGATGACGCGGGCTTGGCTTTACAGGATAGTGTTTCTATGGAAGCACCCCCTTCCCAACCTTTCCCTTCCCCCAGTCCTGGTAAGTGTTAGACGGAAACACTCGTCATTGCTCCTTGCTTTTGAGATGTCGCCCGCGGCTGCACATGCACTCTTAAATCCTGCCTGGGTGCCATTCTGGAAAAAAAAAAAAAAAAAGGACTACAGGGATTTTTTTTAAAGATGCGTACACACAAGAGGAGGAGAGGAAACAAGGAGGAGGTGCAAAGCAAAACACGGCAGGAATGGAGAGATTGGTATACTGTATATTGTAGGTACTGTAGTATTAATCTATACTAAATATTAAGACTCAAGTTATTGTCAAAAAAGAAAAATCGTGTTTACATTTTGGGAAGGCCACAAGGCTGCAAAATATGTGTCTACTATAGCCACCCGTACTATACACTGATGAGAATTTTTCCAGTCTTGACAACATTTGACCTTTCAAACGGTATAATATTTTGTAAATTATTAATTGCTATGGCAACAGTGAACATGCTATCAGTCTTAAATCCATTGATAAGCTTGTAAAGTTGTAGAGTAGAACTGTAGCTACTAATATTCGTATGTGCCACTACTTTTAACATAGCAAGTATGATTTAATTTCAACTCACTTTGCCATTTGGTTAAAAAAAAAAATAAAAAATGCTGCTACTCTTCCAAAGTTGCAAATGCTACTGCTGCTACCACGTTTAGTACTTCAATCATTTCCTCTAGATAATGAACCCCAGACCAAGAACAACAAGTATCTCTTTAGTTAATCTACTGGGACCCTAAGTAAAGTGCTTACCCCTCGGTTACTATGAGAGAATTGGACACAGTTGGGTATCCAGGCAGACCTTGACGATACCCAAAACATTAGAGGAATGGAGAAGGAGGTTGGTCGACACAAAGAGGAGCTCTGGTCTAAAAATAAGAATTGATGCGTTTAAAATACGAGCCTGAAATGTCAGTTCTCTCCCCGACTGCTCGCACAATGAAAAACAGCTGTTGCTAAGCTTTGAAGTGCAAGAGTATGCGTACATGTGGTCACTGCAATAATAACACAGGTCCTCAATATGGCCGAGGGAAGGCGAGGGAATGTTGCATTGGCCGGTGCGAGAAGAGGGTGGACCAAGGTCACAGAGGCTGGCAGTAGTTTGACACATGAGGAGGTGGAGAGTATATCAGATGTTACAGATTTAGCAACCCTCAAAGCAAAGTTGAGCAGAAGCACATACGAAAGAAGGAGAGCAAGAGAAAGTGCTAGTCTGCATGTGGGTGGGGCAGTTTTGGAGTCAAAGGGCAAAAAAACAAACAGGGGAGGGAGTACTTAAAGGTGCACTATGTAACTTTGTGATGGAGGGTCTGACAGCTGGTCAAAAGTTCCAGATATAGCATAAAACATATCTAGCATAAAGATGAGTATGTAAAGTTACAGGTTAGATCTATTGAGAGGTGGTGCAGGCTTGTGTTTTTTTAAGATGTTATTTTTTTGCAATAAAATCCCTGTAATTGAATAAAAAAAAAGATATGTTTACTGTGATGCTGTGGAACATTCCAAGAAAAACATTCACATTTCCACTGGTGACAGATCCACCACCAGAAAAAGTTACACAGTGCATCTTTAGAGAACTGTAATGTAAAGGAGCTTCTTTTGAGACAGTTTGAAATGATAAATTTAGCGGTTGAGGCTAATTGCCTTATTATAAAATTGAGTAATATGTGAAGTACATTACATCTTGTGATCAAAAATCACATTTCCCGGTTCAGTCCAGATGTAAAAACGTACGTACTGGGACAGAACCACTTATCTGATGTCACTACTATTACTGCTGCTAAAATTCTAGGCTACTACTACACGTCTAACACTTACTATACTCCAACTTACTTTCCTTACGAAGCCCATTTTGGATAAAGTTTGGGTACTTAAAATCTGATTGAGTCTCCATCACTAACATCAACCGCCACGGCTTCTCTGAGTGCCTTATTACCGCTATCATCTGTCTAACATTTTATGCTCACATCCTCGAAGACAATGCTCCGATAAACCTGGGGCTGAATTTCTAAAGCACTCCTCAATTACTCAAAGGAACTCATTTCCATATTACAAAGCACAGGCGTGACTTTGCAAATAAAGACTATATTATCCCCTGTCTGCTTTATGCCTGTGGTGAAGCTAGCACACCTTGATTAGCATTCTTCCATGGTTTTGACTTTCCTCACACCACTTTTTGGAGCATGAAATGTAGCCTACAGCTTAAAATATGCAAAGGCAGTACAGTATGTATAATTATGCCAATCAGAGAGTCTATAAGTGCAGGTTAATTACTCTCCTTGTCCTCGGAGGTAATCAACGTAATCGCTTGTCTGGCTGTGTTATGCAGCGGTTGCTAAGATGTCTATATTCTATTTAAAGTCAACCTTTTACATTAGAGACCATAGCAACCAGTAAACAACAAGCGGCAATGTAAAGGCACAAAAGCAGGGATGAATCTTTGCATCAGGATTTACTTTAAAGGTTGCGACTTTTGTGGAACTTTTCTGGCTGGGATGTCATCTTGTTGTTTCCATTCATATGTTCTTGCTTGACCTGGAATGTTCCACAGTATAGTATCTATCTTGTGTTTATTTAATTGTGGGTATTTTTCTTGCTAATATACCTTATAACACATAGATTGTTACTGTGTTCCGGGTCGCCTATTCACAGATCTGACCAGTAATTTGTCCCAGTGGTATCACCTGCTTGTCTCAATAAAGATAGTTTGATCCAAAATTGTGAGTCATTCCAGGCAAAGCAATAACGTTTCCATGGAGACAAGCAGATGGCAGACCCTCCATTTGAAAAGTTACAAAGTGCACCTTTAAATAGACAGTTCTGAATCTATTGGAAAGGATGATTTCTACTGTTAAAATTGAAATTGACACATCTTAGGGTAGCCTTTCTCATACCTAAAACTTTCTAATGCCACAGCTCATGGTACCCTTATGTGAAAAAAAAAAATACTCATGATGCTTTCAAGGCAACTGGGATTCCTGATAATGTCTAATTACCATTGTGATGTAACCGAAATTAGGCCTATACATGGTATTCAGTCTAGCATGAATCAAACGCTAAACCAAACTAATAAACAACCTATTATTTGTATATCTGAATATACTATGGGCAGTTAATTGTAATTCAAAATAGCTTTAAGCTTGATTGACAACGCACAATACCTCTATCTGGCATTGACTCGACAAGCAGTGTTCCCCTAATCATTGGAATACACTGAACATCGACACTGTTCAGGCAATGGCGAGGGCCTATTTCCCCGTAGCGGCTTGCACACAGCTCATTAGGTAGTCTGACAACACGCTTCAGCATCAATATCCCGTAAATGTCACTTTCCACTCGGCAGCATTTTGTCACAGTAGTTAAGATTGCCACCCTCGGAGCCTAGTCAGCGCCTTCTCTACTCCACCAGGCAGGCCTCTCTCAATTATTTATAAGACTGAATGCACATGTGGTCCCACTTTGCATGCGTTAAAGGGTCCTCCGCCCCTCACCCTCGCGTCTCTGTTTGTCCAAGATCTCATATATATATATATATATATATATATAGAGAGAGAGAGAGAGAGACAGTTGATGCGATGGTATGCTCCGGGGGGACTGTGTGCTGTGATTGGTTGTCTGAATTGGCAAAGTTTACTTACAGGTGATTCATTATGAATGAGGATATGCTCTGTGCAAAATCTACTTCATGAGCTTTTAACAGTTTTAACCTGGATTGGATTTTGCATGTTTGAGTCCTCCTGTGTTCTGCATTTGAGGTTTGAGTGCTCAGTAAATGTCAGCTTTCACCTACCTGCCCACAACTCTTAGTTACAATTAATTGAAAAAAAATAAATGAAAAGCTGCCTGCTACAATGAAATGCTGCTATAGTGAGGAGGAATCTATTTGTTCTGCAATTTTGAACATGAAGTCAACGATTCTGCTTCCATTACATTTTATTTTGTGCTTTATAATGAACAAAATGTAAAATAGTGATCTACTTATGTTATGGTTCAGTACAAGTACCATAGAGAAATTATGAAATAGCTTCCTGGATTCTGCACAACACTGTAGACATGACAACATTTCTCCAAACAATGCTCATCATTCATTGTAAACCATCACGCGGCGTAGGACCCACCCCTATGATTAACACAGACATCTTGGAGGATCATGAGTCAGCATTTTGCCAGAGGAATTTAGACAAACCCAAATCCAAATAGCTTTTTCTGCAACGTAAACCTGAGATTATGAAGTGTAAGACTTTCCATGCAAACTGTAACGCTTCAACTTAACCCCTTCCTTTTTTCGGAGCATGCATGAGTGAATTCCTACGCTTCCTGTGTTTTAGCTCGCCTAGCTGCATTGCAGGGCTACTACGTGTCACTGCGGTTGTGCACAATAGTGTGAATAAGTGTGTGTGTTGTGAGTGCGTTGTGTTGCGTGCGTCAGCTTTCAACTTTGTGTTCATTCCACAGTAAATTGATCTGGCTGCTCACTAGACTGGATGGAAAAGGGCTCGGGGGCGCGAAGTACATCAGCAGATGGGAGAGCCCACTGTGTTGCCATCACACGGCATTCCTCCTCTAGTGGGCATGCTCAGTAGGACACGTCCCTCCACACCCCCCTCTCTCCCGCCTTCCTCCACCCGGGGCCTGTTTGAACCAGTCACTCTCCTGTTTCTCATCTGACCTTCAAAGCCAGGCAGCGACAGTGTGTAGTCAGGGCAAAGGGAGGAGGAGGGGGGAGAGAAGAGAGGAGGGAGGGTTGTTTTTTCGCCTCTGAAAGCTCTTTGGGTAACAGGGCTGATATGTCACTCATTATTTCCACCCAGTGCGTTTTACCCTGTCAGGGAAGCATGCAACAGCCCACTGCTAGGATGCTGCTGAGCCACTGCCGGGAGCCATCTCTGTGTTTGGTTTTCAGAGTTTATTTACCTCAATCTGTCACTGTGTCTGAGTGCTATTAACTCCTGACTATGTGGGTAATAAACAAACTGAAATAAAAGGGAAGTGATATGGGCAAACGCTGTCAGAATTAATAAGATAACAGAATATATTTAGCCTTGTGCGTAAACCAGATGTATAAGAAGGCAGTGGCGCAGTTGCATCCAAGCAAGGGTGAGGGGCTTGGTGGGTCAGGGTTAAACTATCCTTCTTCAGCTTAATAATAACAATACCATTACAGTTTGATTGATGGACTTGATCTAGCCTTAACCTTAATCTTGAGTTAGTTTGCTTACGAATTCACCTACATAAAAATATAACTGTATATATTTAGCTTCTAACACGAAACCATACGTAAGCGGTTAACAATACTGAAGAAAACTGAACTTCCTCCATTTTAGCTTTATTACTCATTCCTGGCTTAAAACCACAATGTGTTGCTATAATAATAAATACAAGTTTGAGATGTATGTTCAAGTGTCAACCCATTGTTGCTGTGTACATTTGTGTGTCAAGAATGAGTAAATGGTAAGTTAGAGGAAGCGAAACCTCTTCAGTTGCAGCATGCTTCGATTACGTAATCCACATTGTGCAAGTGAAAAGAACAGGAAGACACACAATGATTTCTATTCGACAAAAGTAGCAGCCGCCTCATACTTCATTGCTCCAGGATCTAATTACATTGCCAAGTCATTTACCGTCAGAGGGCTGTACTTAAGTAATAATAATAACAATGATAATAATGATAATAATAAATATAGTTTCTATTTGAGGTAGCAGCTGTTAATGACTCACTTAATGCTGTGCTGCGTCGGCCGTCTTTGTAAACATACCATTGTCACTGCATCACTGTTATCTGTAAGTGATGACAGTGCACTGGATCCCAAAGGTCAAATGTATTCAAACGTTGTACATATAGTCAGTTATTGCAAAAATACTCAAATAAAAAGTGTTGCTAACATCAGAGCACAGGAAGTCATGGTTGCCTTTAGAGAGAAAATCATGAATGAAAGAAAATTGAACAGGTGTAGTAAAAGTAGTAACGAGGTACAAGATTGATGAACTTTTTGGTGAATTTTAGGCTTTTGTACTGGTTGTCTTACCTTTTACAGTTTACTTCTCTCCCTTTACATCATAACTTTTCTGTCACTTTTATTTTACATATATAGTTCTACTTGTGTGTTGTGTTATATTAACTTGATTTTAATTTAAAAAAAAGAATAATTATTGTACAGTTGTCACATAGGTGAATAATATTTTTGGCTAAATATACTGAAAACAAAACAAAACAGAGTATTCTCGATTTAAAAAACAATTCCTTTTAAAATGTAAAAAGTTCACTTTTAATGTAGGACTTATATGATATATTAAAATACAATATGCCATGACTCAAACAGTACTTAAAACAAATTATGCCTTACTCAACTCTATAACAGTCATGTGACGCAATTTAAACACAAACATTTCTTCACTATTCTTGCTGCTTTCTACACATTTACTTCTTGCCTTGTATCCTTAGGTCTTTGTTTACCGCCCTCTTCTCACCCTCTCCTTCCTGTTTACGTCGTGTTGAGCCAATCAGCTGTGAAGTCTGTGATCCTCCTCGTGGCTATTTACTGCCCTGTGGTCTGTGTAAAAAAAGCACTGAAAAGAAGCTAAGCCACGCTCTGGGCTGCTGAGTAAGCAACGCTCACAAAGCCCCAATCACACTGACCTACATACATCTCCTCCACCCTTGACATTTGCTATTATAAGTCCATGGGTGTGTTTGTGCACTTGTTCTTTATACTGAATTCTGTGGGAAACAGGGATTGTTAACCAAACTGGAATAGCAAACAAACTATGGCATACAAATATTAGCACAGAACCTGTAAGATTTGGATCTGGGACAGGACTGAATCTGGACTAAACCAGGTCGGCGCAAGGGCTAAGGGAGGACTACTATATACAGTCGGTCTTACACAGAACTCAACAGGACCAAACTGATCCATGCTGCACCAGGACTAATCAGGACTAAACAGGCCTAAACATGTCCTGAATGAATAGACCAAAACAAGACCAAACCAGGACCAAACCAAGACCAAACCAGGATCAAACTAGGACCAAACCAGGATCAAACCAGGACCAAACCAGGATCAAACCAGGATCAAACCAGGACCAAACCAAGACCAAACCAGAATCAAACCAAAACCAAAGCAGGAACAAACCAGGACCAAACCAGGACCAAATCAGAACCAAACCAGAACTAAACCAGAACCAAACCAGAACTAAACCAGAACCAAAGCAGGAATAAACCAGGACCAAACCAGGACCAAACCAGGACCAAACCAGGACCAAATCAAAACCAAACCAGGACCAAACCAGGACCAAACCAGGACCAAACCAGGACCAAACCCGGACCAAACCAGGACCAAACCAGGACCAAACCAGGCCTATGAGGTCTAGACTACACTTGGATGAAGCACTAAACCAGAGCTATTAATAAACAGTCTACACCAATGTTTCCCAACCAGGGGTCAGGGTCCACTTACCAGGGTGTACTTGGGATGGTTTCAAATTTTAAAAGGTGAAATTGAATAGTATTCAAATTCAAAAGTACTTTCCCATTATAGCTGGCATCTTTAAAAATGTTTTGGACATCAATATCACAAAACAAGAAAATATATTAGTAATAATTGACAGATAATTGCTATAGTAAAGCTATAGTTTAGATTTATTTAATTAGGGGGGGGGGGAATTTTATGAGCTACTTGAGACTAAAAAGTTGGAAACCACTGGTCCACACAACAAATACAACACATAAACAGGAATAAGACTAATTCTGCTTAAGCCTCTTGCACCTTAATCGTTACCTCCTTCATAATTTGAGAGCCATGTGGAGCTGGGGCACTCATTTATTTGCTTATCTGGTTTTCTCACAGCACAGCAGGCTCTGTTCGCTGACATTTTTGGTTGCGTTGCCGAGGGCTGGAATGTGCTGGTTTGTGACTTTTGCAGATAACAAAGCAGCATGAGGTGACTGCGTGTAAACTCGGGATGAGGTCAGGGTCCGCCGACGCAGCACGCTCCAACATGAGAGGGATTTGGCTTTCGCAATACTCCTTCTCTCCCTTTCCCTCCCTCTCTTTCTCTCCCTCTCTCTTTGGCCCAGGTCATGCCTCTTATTACTCAGCTGCCATGTTTGCACAAATACAAGTGAAAGACTATAGAGGTGCTGTTATCATAAGGGCCTTTTTAACTGCGTTAGAGGTATTTGAATGTTTGAGTTTGAGGGAAACCTGCCAGTACCAGATGCAGGTTGCGTGATTGTTAAATAAACTATAAAATGATATGTCCTTAGTGTTTCAAGTACTATAGATATTTCATTTTACACGCTCCTGTTTGGACATGCTTGAACTATTTCAGGTTAAATTGCATTTGAAAAAACAGTTTGTAAATGATTTTTATTCCCAAAAAGAGGCTTTTTTTCCTTTACACAGTTCTAGAAAAATATATAATAAGACAAAATGTTATGCCTAAATAAATATTATAATACTTAACTACTCAGCATGTTTGTTTCAACACCTAGAACTGATTTGACATCTTGCAATTTCAAGTAAAAAAAACCCTCTTTAAACACTAATATAGCATATATCCATGGGGTTTCAGAATGTGCAGCAATGAACAATTTCAAACTAAATGTTATATCTTTTGATTGGGAAAGACCCGTAGAAATGTTGCATATAACAGCAAGCTGAAACCCATGGCTGTACCTTTTAGTTCTTCCATGTCTGTAGGTTTGCACTGGGAACATTTGGAAACATATGTAAAAAAAAAACTGCGTACAAGAATAAGATACAGATCATTCACAAAGGAGAGAAACTGCTGGCCAAAAGAATTAGCCCTATTGCACTTCCCCTCTGTTGAATTTTATATTTATCTTGCTGCCTCATCAAAAGCAGTTGGGGGAGTTGAGAGCTTGTTAGAAAGTTGTGCAATTGTGTTAAAGGAAAGGCTGTAGCATACGTAGCCTTTCATGAACAAGTTTGAAAACAGCCAGAGCAAGAACTCCAGTTCCCAGGGCTTAAAAGTTCACAGTGTGCCATAAATCTGCTCAGGACTGGGTGAGAATACAATCTGGGTTATGTGAGTTCATAGACATTACATGAGAGCGACTAAAGCCTGGTTCAAGACACAAATATACACCACAGTGAAAGTAGTAATAAACACACAAAAACAGAAATAAAACTACTAAAACATTTCTACTACTACTACTGTTCCAACAAATACTATAACTACTATTGCTGCGATTACAACAACTACTACTATTATTATTATTACTACTACTGCTACTATTGTTACTATTACTAATGCTATTTCTACTGCTATAACTACTACTATTACTACTACTATTGCTACTACTACTACTACTACTACTATTGATACAACAAATGCTGCAAGTACTACTCCTACGATTACTAATAGTACTGCTACAATAACAACAACTACTACTACACTACTACAACTACTATTATTATTATTATTACAACTTCTACCTCTACTACTACTGTTACAACTACTATTATTACTGGTACTACAACAACAACAACTGATACTACTACATATGTTATTACTATGGGGCATGTGAGTAGACATTGTGAGAGTGACTAAAGCCTGTTTCAGCACACAAATATACACCAAATACACACACACACACACACACAAATAAGTAAAAAAAATACTGGTAGAACAACAACTACTACTACTACTACAGCTACTTCTAGTACTTAGGTTATTTGGATGGGGCATGTGAGTTCACGGCTAAAGCCTGATTCACACACAAATACACACTGCGAGTGGAAGCCGTTCCTCAGACAGGCTCATAGAGTGGAATTAGACCCAGGAAGTCATGAGATCTCCAGGTGGATCGACTTTCCTAGAACGGTTAAGCAGGGATTTTACAATGCACTGCCAGCATAATATTAACCGAGGAGGACACCCTTCTGCTCTCAAACATGCACACACCTTTTCTGGTGTCCTCTTAGGCCCGCTGAACCAAACGCTTTCAAAAACATTAAAAGTTACATTTGCTGGCAACTGTCCAATACACAAAAAGAGGAAAAGAAGTGTTGATCCTAAAACTACTAAAAACCCACTATTACTCCTGCTGCTACTGCTACTGCTTCTACTACTAGTGCTACTACTATTACTATTTATACTACTGCTACTACAACATAGGTTAATAGTAAGAAGATTTCATTGCACATTTTGATGTCAACTGTTCAACCCTAAATCTACTAAAATCTACTACTACTACTACTACTACTGATTCTACTTCTACTGCTA
The DNA here is from genome assembly GCA_019594935.1 of Periophthalmus modestus. Classification (NCBI taxonomy): domain Eukaryota; kingdom Metazoa; phylum Chordata; class Actinopteri; order Gobiiformes; family Gobiidae; genus Periophthalmus; species Periophthalmus modestus. The sequence continues at coordinate 24,148,301 of JAIEZT010000441.1, forward strand.
CTAGTACAACTGCTACTACTTCTACTACTACTACTACTACTACTACTACTACTACTACCTCTACTACTGCTACTGCTACTACTACTAGTGCTACAACTATGCTGACTGTAACTGTAACTAGTGAGTTTATACTGCACATTGTGATGAAGTAGCCTATTTGGGTTGAGTGTTATAATATTAACCGATGAGGACATCCTTCTCCTCTTAAAAATACACACAGCTTTTCGAGTTTCCTTTTTGGCCCAGCTAAACAAATGCCTTAGAAACCATTAAAGGCTACATTTGCTTTCCAACACACACAAAAAAGAAATTAAAAAAATACTACTGATACTGCTGCTCCTAGTATTCCTCTAACTACTAGAGCTACTACTGCCACTACTACTATTACACATTTTTTTTAGTAAGAATTTTGTATTGCAGATTTTGATGAAGTGTTGGGTTGAGAGTCATGACATTAACCGATGAGGACATCCCTTTTAGCCGGGCTAAACAAATGCCTTAGAAACCAGTTTTACTGTTATTCTCATTCAGAGCGCACCACAAGACTGCACGTCAGCCATATTAAATTGAACTAGACAAGTGGGACTGCGACTGGGTTCATGCAGACATAAGTGGTTAGAGAGATTCGGAAAGCATTTGGGGAAATGGAAAACATGAACAGCCACAATGTTGGCTTTAGCAGGGCCGATTTAGTTAATAGCGCTAATAGTCAAATGAACTAGGTGATGTATTAGTGGAACATTTTGTACTGTGTAATCGTGATTGGGTTTAACATTTGCGTGTTTGAATTATGAATTATCTTTGGTTGTGGTTTAATTTTTGTGAAATGTACTCTATCAGCCCTAGTTTCATCCATCAATGTGTTGTTTGTTGTGTAAAAAAAGGACCTATTTGATCAAAAAAGCACAAGCTAAATTCAAATTTCATGCCATTTGGAGGTCATGTGGGATGATGTCAGGAGCATTGATTAACTAGTCACACGAAATTGTCTTGAGAGTAATATTGTGCAAGACTTCTCTGAGCCAAATAAAGCACATTAAAGGCCACACCGTCCAACACTTAAAAAGCAGGAAATGTTGACCCTAAAAGAAAATATTACATCACATTCTTTTGTTTGATTATATTATGCTTGTCCAAAGTAAGTCATTTTGGTTTTAAATATGAAACATGAGGTCAATGGGCTAGTAGACCTTACCAACTCTCCATGTTAATGAACACTGAAAAATGTAGCCTAAATAAGTCAGATAAGATAGTACAAAAAAGTTAATAATCTATATACAGGAATTAATAACACTAAAGGCACATTATGTAACTTTTCCAGTAGAGGGTATACCACCTGCTTTTCCCCTGTTCATGTTATTGCTTTGCCTGGAATGTTCCACAGTATGGCCTTAAACTGATCTATTTCCACAGAGACAAGCATCCGACGACACCAGACAACATTACGAATCAGATCTGTGGAACGGTGACCCACTCTTAATAACATAGCATTAATTTTCAAGGTAGTTTTGAGCAATGCAAACACCTGCAATTAAAGAAATGCATGATAGCCAAGTTTAATGCCATACAGTGGAACATTCCTCTCAATATTCCCTCCACAGAGACAAGCAGGTGAAGTTACATAGCACCTTTAAAAAGTAAATCAAATATGAAAATGTGAAAGTCATAAATTGTTAAAATGATCTGTGCCGGAAAACAGTGCAAATACGTTTAGCTTACATGGCAAATTTCCATCTCTGTTCATAGCCCAGTCCTCTGCCTCCTCCGCCTAATATATCCTGACACCATTGGCCTTATGTATTGCGCCACTGCCTCCCCACACTTTTTCCACAGTTTATCAAAGGAAAGTCCTGGCTCTAACCATATCCAGGTGCAACACTGTGTAATGAGTCACACTGCAGTCACAATAGCCCAAAGCTGCATGCTCTCCCCTCTTGTTGCCACGGTTTCATGTGTGTTTGGTGTGTGTGTGTGTGTGTGTGGTTTTTGGAGGTCAGCGGGTGCAGCGCTCCAAGCTGAATGTCATGTGGAGCAGATCTCTGGCTCTGTGCTGCTGGTGCCCAGGGTTCAGCTGGAGTTCAACACATTATTCATGCATTTGTGTTGAACAGAATATCACCTCTCTTTCTTTTTCTCGCTGTCTGTTCACTCTCTCCTCTCTGTGTGGTGTGTTTTTTCTATCACAGTCACACTTGCGTTCTGAGCAGTGGAAAAGTTGTGTTGACAGTTACAGTATGGGCAGACTACTAAGGAGGAGGAGCTGTTTCTTAAGACACTTGAGTATGACAAGGGTTGGCCCGAAGATCACTCTATTTATCCTAATAAAGAAAAGTATTATGTCTTCACCACTGTATTTACAACTTTAAGTACTACTCCTCGGATACGTTTACTACCACTACTCCCATCACCACTATTATTACTACTAGTGCTACTACTACTACTTGCCTACTAATACAATGCTACAACTACGTCTACTGCTACTACCTTTACTATTTCTAAAGTCATTGTCAACGGTTGATAAAAAACTTTGTCTTCACCACTGCTACAGGTACAAATACTACTCCTACTGCAGCTACTACTACATAGGTCATTTCTAAGAGACACACATGGCATATTTGGATTGTCAGTGGTTGACTTTAAGGTTTTTGTAATGTAATCCTAAAGAAAAAGTATTTAATCTTCACTACTGCTACAACTAGTAATACATTCTCAGGGTAACTTTCTCTCAACTGTATTTCGCAAACATCCTGCTGTTTCTACTACAACACCTACTACTATTGCCACTACTTTTGTGTCTACTTCAGTAAAGAATATTAATCCTACGAAACTACTGCATTTTTGCTTGCCACTGAGTTGGAATGACCTCTATAAAGATAAATGATAAACTGGCTGTTAACTGGTACAGAGGCGGTTAAAGTTCCCGCCCTTTCGCAGCCTGTAAGTGTGTGTTTGTGTGCACTTAATGTTTAACCCTTTTGTCAACAGTTGCATGCGGGTGTTACAACAGCATTCCAGTGAGGCTGAGTCTTGTGACAGCTTGGCTTTCGTAATGGCGTCTTTGTGTTTTCTTTTCCTGCAGCTCCACTTGTTGCTGGACCAGTTCATGTTTCTGCCTGTTGTGTGTAAATGAGCTCAGAGGTTACACAGCTAATGCCAGGCCAAACAGCCAGCCCACACCTCCTCCCAAAATAAATGCTTAACGGCTTTGTATAATGTTTTCTTCTTAGTGTAATGTAAAAGAATGAATGAATATCTAGCTTAAAATATCTTGGTTTAGCTCTGGTTTAGACTTTGTTCAGCGCAAGTTTTATCATATCCAGAATAGCTATGATAACACCTACCTTAGTCCTGTTAAAATTACTTAAGAATATTAACCTGGATTTGAGTATTTTTTTCATTACACTAGATCTAGCCTCTTATGTGATGTAGTATATTTACTAGTTTCAGGACATATCAGCTTTGCTCATGTTCTAGAGATGGGTCCCTTGGTGCTGCACCGCTCCTGACAGGTTACACTAAAGATTACCTTAACCTTTTGGTATATAAATGCAGATATTTGTAGATAAAATACATGATGTCTCTATATAATACCCATGTCCAGACCTAGTTAATCCTGGTTTAGTCCAAGTCCTCATTTAGACCTGTTTTAATTTTAGTTTAGTTATGGTTTTATACAGAACTCTACTGCAAACCAGAAAAACAAGCAGTGAATGAAGATGGCAAACTGCACTTTATAGTCCTAATTAGTATGTATGAACAATCAGGATCTTAAGAATGAGCAAATTAGCTAATTAATGAATAAGAGCCGCTGCTAGCAGTTTAAACTTAACTCCCTGTGCCATAGTTGAAAATTGGATACAAGGCTTTCACACAGCATGCATCATCATCAAGAGTGTTTACAAGCTGAACTTTGCTTCCTCTGTAGTGGAGCAGTTTCTGATTAGAGCGATTGGATCATGTGAAAGACCACCGCATGTTGCTCTCTCAGGAAGGAAGAAAGGCGCAAACTGTGAACATGCGTCAGATGATTGAAGTCGATACGATACTGCAGCGCTGGGGGATGCAGGGCGGAGCGTCCTTCAGGGCAGCCCAGGGCGTACCCAGACCTGTCACTCAATGTGAAACCATTTCCTCTTCAAGGCTGTCTGGCCCCGCCCTCCTATTGTGTGGCTGAGCGGTGGAGGTGAACTTTATCCCTTTTTGTTGAGCGAGAGAGAGCATTGAAATGATTTGCATAGACTGAGGTCAGATTACACGTGTGTATGTTGCACAATGTAGATCCCATCTCCAAACATAAGGAGGGATGAGTGTTCTCAAGCTTTCAGAGGTTAAAAGTGTGTAACTGACTCTGGCCAAGCCCGGCTGACTGTACAACGGCCTGAATTTGTGTAGTGTTTAATTACACCCATGTTCAGACCTGGGTTAGTCCTGGTTTAGTTCTAGTTAAGGGATGGTTTAAACCTGGTTCAGTCTTGGTTTAGCTCTGGTTTAGCTTACGTTTAGTCTTTATTTAGCTCAAATTTAGTCTTTGTTCACCTCAAGTTTTATCATATTAGCTGGCTGAAAAATTGCCTGAATTTCTATCTGATCTGAACACCCATGTCCAGTTAGTCCAAGTTTTAGTCCTAGTTAAGTCCTCATTTAGACCTGGCTTAATTTTGGTTTAGTCCGGGTTTAGTCCTGATTTAGTCTTGGTTTAGTTCTGGTGTATTTTCTTTTTGCATATTCTTGCTTATTCGTCTGATAACACCAACTGCTTTAGTCCTGGTTTAGTCTTTGTTTAGCTGGATCTTTCAGATGCTAAAAGACTGTAAAACGGCGTGAATTAGCGCGGTGTTGCCTTTCCATCTGCTCTGATAAGATCGGCTCGCCCAGTCCATGTGCCCTTTGGACTGGCCGCCTCAGCAAACACATGGTGCAAGCGGCTCTGTATCAGCAATGTGCCGCAGTCGTTACAAATTTGCACAACACAACCAGTGCTTCGTATCACCTCAGGCTTATCAGGTTCCTCCAAGGGCAGTGAACTTTCCCACCACACTCCCTCTGCTCAGTCAGCCCTCTGGGACCAAGGCTCACCCATTCACCCTCACAGCTTCCCACACTTACTGTAGCTCTACTGTAGATTTTACAGGACAGGAGACAAAAACTTCACTTAATAAAGGGAATAAAAAAACAACAACTCTGCTGCCTGGTGTATGTTGGTTTGCCTAGATTGTTCCACAGTATTGTATTTTAGACATAAATCACCATAGTCCTTGGAGACAAGCAGGTGGTGCCACCAGGTCAAGTTACAGGTCAGATCTTTGACGAGATGTCCCTGCTCGCAGTAAGAATGCATGCTCTTCCAAGCATACAACAGCAATGATAACACGCAAAATGAAATAAATATAAGATGAACACATTTCATGCCTTACTGTGGAACATTCAAGGGAAAACAGTAGTAATGGTTATTTATGTTTTGATTTGTTGTATTGTGATTTTAGTATATCTTTCTTCTTGTGTAAAGCACATTGATTTACAAAGTGTACCTTTAAGTCCTGGTATAGTTCGTTTAGACTTAGACAAACTTAAAAAAAACCAAAACAAACAAAGTATTTCATTTATAAAGTGCAGGTACAATAATGCACTTTGAATGTCCATAGTAAAAATACTAGTTGCAAAACGTGTAGAAAAAGGGTTTAGGGTTAAGTTTATACCTAGTTTATTCTTTTAACTTTGATGCCTTTAGCTAATATGGTGCTATTCCTGAGTGCCCTGCAGGCCATGACTAAACTAACCACTACTTGTTTTCACTGTGATCTCATCAGTCACAACCGTTTGTGGAGCAACGGGTTTGTCACAGAAATGTCATGTGTAATGTTCTGTCATCACTTATGAATAATGTCTCTTTCAATGTGGGCCACTATTTACCAAACAGCACTAATAATGTCAACATGACATAACTTACCACTGAAGACATCATGGATAAATATGTAAGTTTCATTCAGGAAACATTTGATTGTATAAGCACATGTATCAATGACGAATACCTAAATTCCAATAGTAAACAACTTTTTGTGCACATAACAGCCTATTTTAAAATGGTCACCAGTGTTGTTAGCAATAATAACCTTTTTGGTCTTTACTGATTATAATTCCTGGCCTAGTTGAAGGTACAAATATGCAACTTAAAGGGCCTATATTACACTGTTTTCTGATCTATGTTATAATGTTGTTTCCTCATTAAAAACCTACATGCAGTGTTTTGTTTCATTCACACGTTTAACACACGCTTAACACGCTTCTTCTCTTAAACTGAAAATGCTCTGTTCCACCTTGTGATGTCATGTGGTAGTATAGAAAGTGCTCCACTGTGTTTGTCACTCCATGCACCTTCAGTAGAATCATTTGGATGATTTCAGCCCAAGAATTGCCCATCTCTGCTTAACTAAAGGCAAAACGTAGCTGTTAACTTGAAAACCACCACTTCATGACATCACAAAGTGGAACAAAGCATTCTCAACTCTGGAGATGTGGACAGACTAATAACAAATGATTACTTAAACATGTGTGAATGAAACAAAACACAACTCCAGATATCTTTTTGAGGAGGTAACATGATTATAATATTGTTTAAAGCTAATATTTGTTATGTTTAAAGTAATGTTTAAAGTAATATATATGACCTTTAAAGTGGAGGGTCTGTTTAGATACGTTTAATGTCACACTGTGGAACATTCCAAGTAAACTCATAACATCTCCATAGAGACAAACAGATTGCATACCCTCCGCCAGAAGAGCTAGATAGTTCATCTTTATGGACACGTGACGAATAAGCCTACCCTCCAATAACATGTCACTTTCACCAAACTTTACACACACGCAACAAAATGACAGCCACCTTCTTCAGCAGTAATAATGAATTATTTCTCTTGTTTTATGTTATGGAGAACACTGTGTTCTGTCCTTGCTTCTGTTTAAACCAATGATGCATGACCTACAGTAATATCCAGTTAACTCGGTCTGACCTTGCATTCGCACACACATGCTTGTCCCTGTCTGTCTAACTCCATTTTCTATTCCAGCTCTTCACATTGGGCTGTTTACTGAGCTGCAGCTTTGAAGGAGGAGCGTGAGGTGAAGCCATGTGCCCAGATACCAATGGTCTACCATGGAGTATAATGCAGACACAGAGGAGGAAAGCCTGCCCTGCAATCCTATACTCTAGTGGACAGGAGCAGAGACTTTACACCACACTGAGAGCCATTTTAGTCTGGGGTTAGTCTTGGTTCAGTTCTGGGTTGTCTTGGTTTAGTTTTCGTTTAGTCCTGGGTAGTCTTGGTTTAGTTTTGCCCTAGACCTGGTTTAGTTCTAGTATAGTACTGTCTCATACCTGCTTTATTCTGGTTTTATCTTGGTTATGGTTCACTCTTGGTTTAGTCCTGGGCTAGTCTTGGTTTAGACCAGTTTTGTCCTGGTAATTGTCTTGGTTTAATCTTGACCAAATTATGGTCGTGTGTCCAAATACCAAAAGTATCTGTATCTAAAAATGACTCAGTGCTTGTTTGTTTCAATCTACTTTAGATTTTTGGATTTTATAACAGTTTAGAACCTTGTTGTGTTCAACACGCCCTTAGTTTATTTTTAGTTTAGTCCTTGTTTAGTTCTGCTTTATTCTTTGTTTAGTCCTGGTTTAGTCTCAGCTTTGTCTTGGTTTAGTCCTGGTTTAGTACAGGTTTAGTCCAGGTTTAGTCTTGGTTAAGTCCTGGTTTAGTACAGGTTTAGTCCAGGTTTAGTCTTGGTTAAGTCCTGGTTTAGTGTTGGTTTCATCTTTACCTAATCCTAGTTTAGTTCTGGTGTGGTCTTGGTTTAGTCCTGGTCTAGTCCTTGTTATGTTCTGGTTTGGACATGCTTTAGCCCTTTGTTTAGTTCTGGTTAAGTTCTGCGTTAGTCCTGCTATTCTCCCTGGCTGCTCGGTGAGTCCAGGCTGCAGAGCCCCAGTTGGATAATGAATGCCACACAGTCGTGACAACTTGCACTTTTATGGCGAGGAGAGAGAGATGGGAGCTCGCACACTTCACCCAAACATCCTCCATAAACCAGACAATCAAAGAGACACCAGCCAAGCATCTTAACAACCAACCTCCAACTACGATTCATCAGTGCCTCCAAAAAAGGACTCTCTTACTGTGTTTACTTCATGATTGCGGGAAAACTGAAATTCGCTTTCCAAATGTGGCCACAGCATTTGTAAACAGGGCATTGGTTCTTGATTTATCCAGCCACAGAATGAGACACAGCTATCTTCTTTCATCTAACTTATCTGTACTGAGGTTTTGTAATTATGCTAGTTATTGGCATAGACCACTTTCAAATGCATGTTTCCTTCTTTCAGTTCTGCTTGACCTGTTTTTATTGTTCATGAACAGAAACAGCTGACATTGGCAGTGATTTACCCATGTATAGTGATTTCAGCAGACAATAAAATATGCTATACAATACAAATATCCAATCAGCAAAAATGCCCCCACAGACATAATTTAAAAGTGCACTGTGGTACATTCCTGGTGAGGGGCATGCCACCTACTTGTCTCCATGGAGATTTTGAAGTGTTCCATAGAATGACATTAGATAAGCCAGAGACACCATCATGCCAATCTACATGTCAGGTCTGTGGAGAGCTGAGTCACCACTCATTGTGTGGTTTAAAAGTATGTTTGAGCAATACAAAAACTCACATTTAAATAAACACATGTTAGATAAGTTTAATACCATACTGTGGAATATTCCAGTGGTGGCGGACAGCTTAATGGTAAAGTTACACATTGTAGCCTATGTAATCCCTCAGTCCTTCAGGTCTGATCCTTAGCAAAAGACAAAATTGACAGATTTAAATGACGTCTTTTGTTACACATTATAGCTTAAAATGCTTGTGTACAATGCCATTGAGAGGATAGGGAGAATTTTTAAGAGTATATTCTTTTGTTTAGGCCTATAACAGTGGTCAAGCATTAGTAAATGTAGTTATTGTTCTTTTGGGGACCCTGTATGGGATGTGTCTGCAATTACTTTTACACAATAGAAATCTATAGTGAATACATTATGTAATATGGGAATTACTCAAAAAGTCCAAACAAGAAATGACTGGTCCAGTGTGGTATTTGCAATCAGTGGTGCATTTCCTACTTCCATATCAAGCTCCATTAGCTCAGCATAGACGTCTCAAAGCTATTAGCTAAAATGCATTCCAGCACTGCAGACATTCAAATGCACATAACATCAAACTACAATGGTATGGCTTGAGGGCTGTGTATGTAGAATTCTTGCAACATTTTCTCACAACATAAGTGAAACATGAATCCAGTATTGACATGGCTATTTCTTGGAGAGTGCATAATCATCAAATCAATATCAACAGTGTAAGCCTATAAGGTTAGAGGTATCACTGCGTTTTAACTCAAACAATATTCCCACATTACAGATTACAGGCCTATTGCTTTCCAGGCAAACATCACTGGAAACAAAGCTTTGATCTCAGCCCTGATCTAAAATAAGACCTTATAAATATTCATTGCCACATGTATTTGTATGTTTTATTTATCACTTTACTTTATGCAAGCGCACGGCTGCAGAAATAATGAACAGATGCAAATCTGAAAAAAATGTATGACTGCAGTGTTTCAACCAATGAGACGTGAGCAGGATTACTGTAGTTTTTGGTTGAACCTGGTCTAGTCTTGGTTTAGTCGTAGTGTAATCTTGTTCTGATTTAGTTCAATTGTACCATTGAACCGAAATTAAATGAAACACTACCGCTTTAAAGCTCTGTGGCTGTAAAAATTGTAGCAACTGTATAGTAAATAGTATAGTAAAGTAAAAATAGTAATAGTACAGTAAAATAATAAAATGTGTATTTTAAATGTTTTTTGCACTTTTTGCACTTTGCACTGTCATGATGCAATGGGATTTTGTTCTTAGAGTTCGTTTTTAAATGTGTACCTTGAATGACATTAAAGTATCTATCCAGCTAGTAAAAACTGTGTGTATTCATGAGCGAGGCAGAGCTGAACTGAAGGGCTGACAGACCAAAAATAGTGAGCGTCTCCAATAAATAAGGCTGTTTAGGGAGTTGTATTTTGGCCCTGGGTTAAGGTTACATAACACTTGACATACTCCTCATTCCTCTCTGGCTTCAGCTTTAAAAATATGACCTTCTGACATTAATTGATGCTGGGAAAAAGCGACTGCATCCAAATTTAACCATGTTTTTAGCTGTTCACATGTGCTCCCCACGGTAATGTCTTTAACATGATTGAAGGGTTTGCGGCAGCTACTCTCATAATCTGATTAAGAGACACAATTTAAAAATTTGCTTTATTCAAATCTTGTTTTGAAGCTAGCTTAACCTGATGAACATTAAATGAAGAGTCATCGTCTCTGTTTTCATACATTACTTTTACAAACTGACACTGACCTAAAACTTGTAATAAGGCAACAAATACACTTTTGTTTTGTAACTTTGACCCCGGGGCCCCCTCAAATGTGTTGTATACAACTTAAAAAAAAACTAGTACTGACCTGAGATATTTGACATTGCATTCAATATAACAGACACAATATAAGATAAACATTGAAATTAAGTTCTTTTTACAGCTTATTAAAAGTAGCTGGAAAAATGCTATGAGAAGTCACCGCAGCCCAAAAAAACCCTAACGTTAAAGTTACCCAGACTATGCAAATTTAATCTAGTTAAACAATGACTTTTAAGGCCTAATTTTGATTCCTTGTTTATTTTTCATGTATGTGACTTCTATTCTGATGCTGTTCTTGTATTTTGCTGTTGCCTGTGGTAACAAGATTAAAGATTAAGACTTAATTAATTTATTCTTATTATTGTTAGAGTTATTATTATTATTATTATTAATATTATTATTATTATTTCTATCTTATTTTAATGTATTTGGTCGAGACAGCGCATGTTAATGATTCAAAATTTCAACTTATACATATCCAAATTTTTATATGGCCCAATGGCTTCAGGATCTGCATGAGCCTCTTTAGTCATCCCACGAATTTACAATACAATCCACAAACACCTTCATTGTCCTAAGCTCCAATCCTGTATCTTTCCAGTCATGTTTGGCCGCATGTCGGCAGAAATATCTTGAGTGCACGCCTAAATGGCTCTAGCATTTGCCTAGCTATTACCACAGGTGTCACACAAAACAAACAGAAACTGGAAAGTCCTGGGAGTGGCTCTACAACAACAGCTGACTGAGGTTATGTGAATATGCAGTCTCCTGTCATAGACAAATGAGTGCTCCCTGAAGTTCAGTATGCTAAACAAAGCATGAGGCTGCCTTTTAAGGACAAGCAGACAAGATACACTTATATGTGCGTGCAGTGAGCTCAATGCAGCTGCAGAGCAAGTGTGTCTCAGGAGAAGACCATAATTGGGATATGGGATAAGAAGAAACAGTAAAATGCAATGATAATGAATACAAAGCATTATGGTAACACTTTATAATAGTAAGTAGAGTTACTAAGCATGAATTAAAGTTAAAGCAGATCTATTATGCAAAATTGGCTTTTTAGAGCTTTCAACCACGTTACAGTTGTTTCCCCCTCTTATTTATTCATTTGAAGTTGTATTTGGAGTGATTTGTGCATGTTTGAGCAATCTTTAATCACTTATTTTCAAGATGTCATTTTGCCGATGAGTCCCCGTTTTCACTGCCATGACTGACATACGCCCAATGCTTTTTTACTTACTCGCTAGCGTGATCTGCAGCGATCCATAGGAGGTGCCGACAGCTCCATGGCTCTCTGTTGTGATGACGTTTACGGCAATGTCAGCTCCCATTGGGCTCATCAGTTTTCAAACGTGGCACTAAACAGATTTATTTCTTTTATTAAGTCGTTTTAGATAAATATTGTGATTGTGACAAATTAGTACATCAGAAGTTTGTTGCCATCACTACCTACTGTATGTAATGGTTCTTTATAGGAATGGATGTTTACATTAAAATAATTGTGCTAATATTAATAAATGAAGACAATACCGGTGAGTAATATAAAAAACAGAACAGCCAGAGGGGGAACTGAATACAATACACTGACACCACATATTATATTAATTATGAAAGCAAAGCAATGTTTAGATTAGAAGAAGAGGAAGATGTTTTTTCGTGGTATTTTTGAGCAATAAAAACACCTGGAAATGATTAAATGCAAGTCAAGACATAAAGGTTTAATGCCATACTGTGGAACATTCCAAACAAAGCAATACCATTTCTCAGGAGCAAAGCAGACGGTGGAACATTCCTTACAAAAGTTACACATTGCTCCTTTAAATTCCCCTCCTCTGATACATATAGTTGCTGGATTCATCTTTAGACCTTTGCAGTGTATCTTTTTGCTCCACCTTAAACAAAACCAGTGAGTGGTGGTTAATTCATTATCAGTATAATCTCTAAAATGGACGTGTAGGTGCACTGGATGTCCTTTAGCCTTGAGCGCGGCTGCTAGCTCTGCAGTTTTTGTGGTTCAGTGGGGTCAGAGCATGTGCTGACTTCTGAAAAAATCTTATTTACATCAGAGTACAGCTATGACTCAGAATGTATGGGGTTTTCCATTGGGCAGGAAGTGATGCCGCTCTCACAAACTTTAAGCCTTTGTCCTATTTTGTATTGCCAATTTTGAATCAGACACTACTGAAATAAACAAATGCATCAGAATGGAAATCCAAACATAAATTAACATATTTTGAATGGAATTTTTCTGTCTGCTCCTTTCAACTATCCACTGTTTAAGTTACCATAGCACTTACTTACTTGCTGTACTTTTAAAGAATGATTTAGGCTTAATAACAGTAACTAATTAGGGGTATAGTTCTATCAGCATATAATAGTTGTTGTATATGTTTGCAGACAGCAAACTCTGCATAACCATAGTGTAGACTGAAAAAAGATGAATTATTACGCCTAATTCAATTGACATTTAAATGAAGATAATGTGTTGAATACGTAAAGTGACTTATTATTATTTATGCATAGTTTTAATATAATCGTTATCAATGTAAAATCTGTGATAATGTGTGTTTTTATGACTAAATACAACCCCAGACTACATGTTACTTTTACTTTTTATGTTAAGGAAATACCTTTATTATGTAGTAAAAGTACCCTGCCTGACTGTGCTCAGATTAGGGGGAAGGATCTGTTACCGTCTTGTTTTTTTCTGCACACATGTGGCACATCTGGGGCCAAGCCTGACTCATTACTCACTCCTTTATGTTCCATTCTCTGCAGCCATGGCAACTGCAGCGTGTTTTCGCCGGAAAGCTTTTGAAGGCAATGGAAAAAGAGAGAGAGAGAAAGAGAGAGAGAGGGTGCTTAGGGAGTGAGAGAGCAAGGAGAGGTAGAATAGGGAAGGAGGGAGGGAGCAGGCTCTCAGTAGTTGGACTACATCCAGTGTAATCATGCCATGGAGCTGAAATGAGGCCTTTGGCTGCACACCAGGTTTCTGAGAACAAAGATGTGAGCTTCTAATGTTGGCGGTGGGGCCTGCTTGGCATCCACGGCCATTTCCCAGCAGCCCTTGCCTTGGCCGATTGCCAGTCCCCCCTCTCACCCTCCCTCCCTCTCTCTCCTCCCTCCTCACCCCTCCCCTCTCTGCCGGGAGTGCAAAGAGGATCAGAATAAAGAGAGAGACTTGTTTTTCACTCGCCTCCTGCTCTGGTCCAATGACATCACCTCTGCGGCCCCCAGATTCCAGCCACCCGCCGCATTTTTCCACTTTCGGACCGTCCATTTTATTTGGATTCCTCCATTTTGAAGTTTTGTCCCAGTCAGCTACTGTACTTTATTATTCTGCGAAAGCATAACACAGATTTTGTCCGGATGTCAGATGGAGAGCAGGTGCCAATAAAACACTAGTAATTATTACACTGTTATTTTCTATTTGTGGGTTTTAACATCCTACCATGCACCACTATGAGCACTTTTTAACATTCAAAACATATTATATTTTGTTTTAAATTGCTATGGCAACTATCCTGATTTTTCATAATTCTGAAACCCATGGATAAAGACAGAAATATGTTTAAACTGATGCATGTTCTGTTTAGGGTTATCTACAATTGATGTGATTAATAAAATACTACTACATTTCAATTTGCCATGTACGATTTGTTCACTTTTTCATACTGAAAAGGAGGTGTGAGAATTTGTGCCAGAAGCGAAGTCTTTACATAAACCATTTTGTACAGCATTTCTCCATGTTCTCTTTGTCACCAACACTACTGTTTACCACATAAACATAACCTACTGCAATATTTCACTGTTACGTAACATTCAGTTGTCTTGCCTATTTATTTGACTCTTTAATCCCATGCAGTATATAGACCATTGCCATGTACTGTTTAAAATACCATGCTTACATAATGCTGTTACATAAATGTGAATGCTGGCTCATCATCGTCTGGACCATCCATCATTTCCCACTTTCTGTGTCACTGTGATTGATATTATTGTCACATTGGTCTGCATTCTATCTGTGCACTAATCCTCACTAGCGCAAACCAGTGGCTAAAAATAACCACGGCCGATTTGTTCAGGCTGCAAAAGACAGTTGGGGACCTGTGTTAATCTGGTCTGCAGCCTATACGCCAAAGTAAGTTCAGGTCTTTTAGTGCCCTACTCTGGAAAATTCCTCCTCTATTGCATAAGTCAACACAGTATAGCAAAAATGTATTATATAAAACATATGTTAACATTATTTTAATGCATATTATATACATATTTCTCCATTGTTTTGTCTATAGTTGAGTAGTTTTAATGTGTTTCATTTTTGCAGTATTCAGTATATACTTTATTATTTCAAAGCAAATTTAAGTGAACTATTTTATTTCTAATTTTGTAAATCGTTCTAACTTTAAAGGAATATTATTTAACTTGAATCAAGCCAATAATAAGATCTCAAATCAATTTAAACCAAAACATAGCCCACAAAATAAATAATTTGAGTAAAAACTATTAAAAAAACTAAATATTCTAACTTCAACTCATTTGAACTAGTTTGGACATTCCCTTTAATAGTGTGACGGTGTCAACAGTGTAATCTACCATGAACCATTTTTTTTCTTTTACTGCAGCTTGTTATAGCTCAGCTCACCTCCAAACGGTCATATAATGTAAAGCAAAAGAAAACAAGAAGGGGGAACAGTGAGACAGCTATAGAGGGAATTTGTAATGATTTGCTTTCATGAATAAAACATGCCCAATATACAATTCAACAGACTCGAAAGTGACACAACACAATAGCGTCACTGCCTGCCTACAAGTCACAGACTCACATTTTGGGTATTCCCCTGGATCACACATACCACTCATTCTTTATTTAGCCACTTAACATTTGAAGTGATGTTCAGCTGAAAGAAAAAAAAAGAAGAAAGAAAAAAAAATAAAAAATAAAAAATTTGGCTTGTTAGTATGTAAACTCAAATCAGATAGTAGTATAACATAATTAGGGGCAGTTTTTAGTAGTATGCTTTATCATTTCCACAAATATGTATTTAAAGGTGCACTCTGTAATTGATGCTTGTGTGTCATTTGATAGTCTCCATGACTGCAAGTAATTTTTAAGTTTTGCCTGAAATGTTCCCCAATATGGCATTAGACATATCTATGTAGAATTTATTTCATGGTGCGTGTTTTTATTGCTTTACCATAAAACATGCATGGAGTTGCCTCTCCACAGAACTGATCTGTAACTAGGCCTGGTGGCAGCCCCTGCTTGTCTCAGAAAGTGTAATGCCACACCATAGTAGACGTTTAAGCTTTATTATATATAATTTACAAAGTTAAAATGACTATACATGGTTACACGTTATAAGTTGATAGAATTAATTGGATTTTAAGCTGAACTTTTGATGGAAAATATTCAAAATTCAAAGTCAACGTGCGCGTGGATAGACTATGGGGCTGTCTACATGCCTGCTTGAAATCTTTCAAAGCCGCTGCGGTACTTTGTGAAATCGCTGGATCTTTCCCATTATGGAATCAGGTCATTTAGGATTTAATTGAATCTCAGCGGGACCCCTCTTGCATAATCAGGCGTAGCTGTTTGCTAGCACAAACATTAACTTGGTGCAAAGGCAGAGGATCAAAGCACATCACCAACTGTTTCCCACAATCCTGAAGGAAAGACTTTTGTTTATTTTGCCCCACACAGCAGTCATTTCCTAACTGTGTCATAAAGCCTAAAACCACACTTCCTGGTGTTGTTCAGTCTGAAACAAGGGCAAAGAGTGAAGCATGATGGGAAATTGTGTGTTGACAATGTGGTCGGTAGTCGACATGTGACGCTGGTATTAAATCTCCAGGGAATATGTTGTATATACAGTATCTTTGTTTTGGTGGATGGTCAATTGTTACATAGAGTAAACTATTCTGTAATAATTTCCTTCAACATAATCAAGTAAAATAAATTCAAATATATTTTATGTAGCCCTATAATTAGTCCAATTCATTTGGACATATCTTTATTGCCAGTGTAATTATTGCTTTGACAAAATGGCCATGCAAACATAGACTATGCAAAAGATATTAGAGATTGTAACATGTTAATGATTTAGTAAAAAAAATGTCATCCCCACTGCGATGATTTTAGATATATGTATGAGTGACAATGCTACATAGCTTAGATTTGTAGTTTAGTCGTATCATAGAAAAAAAACACAAAAAAAACCCTAATTGGCAGCTGTCAGCTAATACAAAATTTCCCTTGAAGAAACCATGTCTACGCAAGTGAAAATCCTGTTATACTACCCTACAATTACCCAGTGTCGCCTGAGCAGCCTGCAAACCCTCTGACTAACTAACATTGTATTTTGTTTTTATGGGCGGCCCTTTGAAGAGAATACATCCCATGCCTGAGTGAGTGACTGCGGCCGCAGGCACCCAGCCAAATGGCCCCATGTCCCGGAGAGATGGGTGAGGCAGGCCCTGGTATACGTGACTAAACAACCTCTCGCTTCCTCTTTCCAACGTCACACGGACTTGCACAAACATATCCTGCTTTGTGTCTGCTGGTTTCAGACGCATTGCCTCACCCACAGCCCCCCCGGGCAAGAGAAAGAGAGGGAGAGGGAGTGGGAGAGTGAGCGAGCTGCAATCAGTTGGAATGAAACCAGAATATCAACAATACTTTACAGTGACACTCCTATTTTTGTGTTCTCATATATGCAAAACTACTATCTCAAATTCAATGGCTGGGGTGTATTCGGATATTTTGAAATGCAGTACCCTACTCTGTCATGTAGATTCTAATTTTAGTTGTTGCTTGTGACGATGTTTTGTTTTGTTTGTACTTGGTTTAGTCCTGTTCTGGGTTAATCCTCCTTTACACCTGGTTTACTCCTGGTACTTTGGGACTAAGAGTACATGCTGGGTTATGAAATGTATTTGTTTTTATTGTGTTGTAAGTGATTTTGTTCTTCTGTGTCAGAGTACAAAGGAAGAGCTATTAATCTTACCACTTGAGCTTATACACACAGGCACTCCCCTTATCTCTATGTTAGTTTAATATTCAACAAAACGTGTCTCAGTGGCTGATTCATTGCGCTGTAATTTGATTTAGTGGTGCCAGATTTGGATGACTGGCTATGCAGCAGTGCACAAGAATAAAATGTGGGCAGAGCCATACTAGTCATGCTGCTGCTGCTGTAACCTCGATCCATTCAAGTTTACAACACTGGGCTGGAAATCCCCACCTCATGACAAGGCTTCCTGGTTACTGGCTAATGTAGTGGCGCCTTTGCTTTTTATAAACTCGCATTCACCACCTCAGCGATAGGAAAAATGTGTGCAACCACTGTAAAGGCGCTATATAGTGAAAATAAAATGCAAATCTGTGAAAAAGGGATGTTTTGTAAACGCTAATCCGAAGATATCCACGTTCATTTTGCACACGGAGTCGTTTCTATTGTGTTATCTAACAATACCGCCATGCGCAATAGCATTTCCAAGTCTGAATCGCTGGCATTTCGAAGTAAACAGCGTTTTCTTTTTTAGGCTCGACCCACCTCATTCATTGCACGGCAGTCGTAGTAGCAGCAGCTCGTGGCGTAGAGGCGCTGTGCATTGAGAAAAACAAACTGCAGCCAGCACAGTCAGCCCTAACCGGATCAGAAACGAGGACAAAGCTGTGCTCAGACGGAGCCACTGAGAGCGCTTTTGATCCAAAGCGAACCTGCGCGCTTTTACGCAACATCTGCCTTTATTTCGCGGAGGGTTTCTTGATATTTTTTAGCTAAATCTCCGAGGCGTTGTGGAGTAGACTGTCTAGGTGGTGCTGTCGGGGGTTGTTGTCCCATTTCGGTGTGACCAAAAGCGCTACGTGGAGGAGGAAGGCGAGCGGGATATGTTTGGGAAGCGGTTCAAGTGATTAAATTATAAAAGAGAAGGGGCCGTCAGTGACAGAGGCTGCAGTAAAGCGAGGGAAAGGCAGAGAGGAGGGGGTCTGTCGAAGAAATCAAGTCAATAGAAACTCAAGTGGAAGCAGGCTGCGTTCATACTGGCGCTGACGTCACTGCTCCACATTGAGGCAGTAGTAACGACTGAGCGGAGAGAGACACACCGCGCCATAGTAAAGTACGCACCGACATGAACTTCTCTCTCTGCGCTCCAACTTCGCCCCTGTTTTCCATAAAAGTCTAGGGGGGACGCCTTTTCGTTTCTTCTTCAACGCACGGAAATTGCTCTTTATTCGTTTTCAAAGGGGATCCGGGAGAACTAGACACATTTTGGGGTTTATTTTCTTGACGTGGAGCTCGACTCGACGACGCTGAGGAGAGCCATGTCGTCCGCGGCGGTCGCTGCTTCTTCCCGGAGGCAGTCGTGCTATCTGTGCGACCTGCCCCGCATGCCGTGGGCTATGATTTGGGATTTTACCGAGCCCGTGTGCAGAGGATGTGTCAACTACGAAGGAGCAGACCGCATTGAGTTTGTTATAGAGACAGCCAGGCAGCTCAAGAGGGCTCATGGCATTCAGGAGGGCAGGTCTCCCGGCCCGGGAAAGAAGGACTTTCAGGCTATGAACCACGCAGCGGCGGGAGACCCGGGCTCCCGACCGCCGCAGCCGCTGGACCGATACCCCCTGTCATCGGAGCGGCCGCCCAGGCTGGGACCAGAGTACCAGTCCAGAGGGCAGGCGAACGGCATCACAGTCCACAATGGATTCCCTAAACCGGACGAGCCTCCGGAGTTGAATCGCCAAAGCCCCAATCCCCGCAGGAGCAGCGGCGCGGTGCCCCCAAACCTCGTGCCTTTGGTGAACGGGGGCCCGGTGCCCCAGGGGCACACCATGAACGGCAGACAAATGGGGCTGCCCTCTGCGCTGGCGGCGGGCAACCCCGCGGACATGGGCAAGAGACCCGCCTCAGTGTCCAGCACTGAGCACGACCGGGAGAAGGACAAGCACCGACCCGACAGCCTGACCCCAGAGATCAGCGACAGCCACAAGAACCGGCCCGAGCAGGACTGGATGGGCAAAGGCAAAACCGTGAGGGACCTGATGGCGCTGCACACTTTCGACAGATTCAAGAAGGACCATGCGGTCATGCAACAAAGGTCTATGGTGTACGAACCCGGAGCTACCGCCTCAAAAGCAGGTAAATAAACCAAATATGGACAGTGCAGGCTTATTTTTATGTGTTTACGACTATTTTAAACCACAAAAGGTAAACCTAGGAAAATGCCAAGAATGTGCAAATTAGGTAATCAGTCAAAACATGACGTCACAAACACGTGAAAATATTTATATATTTTATATTTGTTGAATATAGTTGTATACTGGGCAGTTTTCCTGCAGGGAACAGAATGCAGTCTAGTGTTGTGTGCACAGTGGAGTGCTGCTTGTGTGACTCAGTTGTTTAACCCTTTCCCGCCCCAGACAGAGGAAAACACCCCCGCAGCGTGAAGCGAAAGGCGTCTCCAGAGCCTGAGGGAGAGGGCACGGCTGCCAAAATGAACGGAGAGGCACAGCAATGGTTACCACCACCCAACGATGGACTCAAAATGCCCCCGGTGCCCCCTCCAAACTTCGCCTCCCCACCCTCCACGATATCCCCGCAGTCCCGTACCACACCTCCTGAGGCAGCCCAGAACGGCCAGTCACCCATGGCAGCGCTCATCATGGCTGCAGATAACGCAGGGGGCAACAGCTCGCCGAAAGACGCCAACCAGGTGCACTCGACGACCCGCAGGAACAGCAGCAGCCCGCTCTCCCCCTCCTCCATGAACCAGAGGCGGCTGGCCCAGAGGGAGGGCTCGGGCGCCGGGACCCCTCATGTTCCGGGCATGGACCAGGTGCACCCCCAGAGCATTCCGGACTCCTCTGTACCCGGCAGCATACCCCTGTGCTGTACCCTGTGCCACGAGCGCTTGGAGGACACACATTTTGTTCAGTGCCCCTCTGTCCCCTCTCACAAGTTCTGCTTCCCGTGCTCCAGGGAAAGCATAAAGCAGCAAGGTGCCACAGGCGAGGTGTACTGTCCCAGCGGAGAGAAGTGTCCACTGGTGGGCTCTAACGTACCCTGGGCTTTCATGCAGGGGGAAATCGCCACCATCCTGGCAGGAGATGTCAAAGTAAAAAAGGAGCGGGACCCTTGATTTTGTCTTTGAACACTTTTCTTTTCGGGGCGGGGGAATTAAAAATATGAGTATAAATATATAAATATCACATACATACCATTCAAACAAACTAACGGACTTGTACATATTGGACCCAAGGGAAGAGTATACTTCGTAAACATGGTTGTATAATTTTTGATTTTTGAATACATTGTGTTTCTATATTTTTGAAGATAAAGGTATGTACTCATTATAATGGACTACGTTCCTCTGTTGATGTTTAACAAAAATTCTTGATGTACTTCTAGGTCTGGTGGCAGTTCCTGTTTAACGTAGAATGTGACTAATGCTACTCTACGAGCACTTGGCAAAAACTGAAATGCTTTTAGCTGTACTTGTATGCACTTGTTTAAAAATTGCCAAATACAATTTCTGATCTTCTATGAACATAATCGTCTGGGCTTGCTTCATTTTGAGTGATTTTAAGTCCTCCTCTATAATATCCAACCGATAGATTGCGTTGTGGCTTGATTTACGGTGCACAAGAAGAGAACTAAGCTACTGTTTCAGGGCTGCACCACTTATGGAAAAAGCATGCAGGGGTGCGTTGCTAATGTGCACAATGCCTGCCTTTCTCTCAATCAGGGTTAGTAGTTAGAGCACGCACTGGTCTACATTTTTGCCTCTGCACACTGTAATT
This sequence comes from Periophthalmus modestus, assembly GCA_019594935.1. NCBI lineage: Eukaryota > Metazoa > Chordata > Actinopteri > Gobiiformes > Gobiidae > Periophthalmus > Periophthalmus modestus. The sequence goes on from JAIEZT010000441.1 coordinate 24,169,613, forward strand.
GATTGCACTAGAAATAGGTGCCAAGTCATGTTCGTTGAGCCGGAATCTGTTGAGTCAGGGTTATGTGGGAAAGTGAGTGATTGTCCAAATGATATAAGCATCTTTGTATAACCTAGCTGGGTTTTAACAACATCACTATTTTTAACCCATTTTGTATTTGGTGGTGCTTTCGATTTTTCAAGCTTTTGTGATCAGTCAGCTGAACAATATGCAAATGTATGAAATCATAGGGACTTTCTGGCTCTATTTATAAACATTTTACTTTCGATTTTTGTTTTTGCTGCATCCTAGGTATACAGTTGCTCTTTTTGGTGCACTCTGTAGAGCAATCGACTTGTGATGTTGAATGAACCAAACCTTTTGCCCATTCACTGCTGCTGGCCAATTCAATATGAACAGAATTTTGTCATAGTATTTCTAAAGCAGCTCTATTGAACACATTGAATAATTCTGAATATATTGCCCCTAATATAATCATTTACCTTTTGGGTATTTTTGCACACAATCTTATCAAGTAAATTAACCTTTTCCGTCTGAAAGCTGCACGGGACACTGATTAACCAATTGATTTGCAGTGTTGAATGAAAACAAGCCCTTTGCTATGCCCCTAGACATAAAGGGACTGAAACCACTGTAGCAGTCTCTTAATAGCAACAACCCATATAATGTACAATGTTATGAAATGCATAGTAAGATTTGAATACTAAACAAATGTTGCACATTATTAACATTACTTACTATTTGTATTACATTTGTGGACAGTAGCAATGCATTTGGTTAAAACAAGAACTTTCATCTATGTAAAAAGCACTGATTTTTCAAGTCCATAGTTGATTGTTAATACATCCTTCTCCCATTCACTGTTGGCAAGAGCAGTTGTATAACAGTATCTCAAAATCATGAAATTGTGCTAAACACAATGCTGTATCTTAATGAATTAGATGCAGTTACTACTGAAGGGCATCCAAAATACACCTGGCAGTTTCTGGTTTTAAATATAAAACATTTCACTTTCGTTTTTTTACCAAACTATGAAAACTAGCTGTTGCGGCTTGCTTTCTTGAGGCCACATGCAGGGAGCAGACTTGCTTTGCGTCTGAGTAAACAAGACTGTCGTTAGTGTCCGAAACGCTTATCTGTAAATCTCTCCACATGCTTTACCATTTAAAGCACATCAATAAAACTAGTCATTTTATCCCTGTATTGGCAATGTACCGCTTGACTAACTTTACAAGCAATGAGCAGCGAGGTAGTGGTTGTAAAATGGGAAACTGCAGTGTGCAACGTATTTTGATTTGAGACAAAGACGCTCTATCGCTCTCCTCTGTTCCTCTCTCTCTCCCTCTCTCTCTGCACCAAACGGACAGACTGACAACATGGCAGTTTTCTAGTAGAGTGCATGGGGAAGTTGGTTGAGTAGGAGGTTGCGTAATTATATTTGAGACATTATCTGCTTCCTGCAAATGTCTGAGAGAGTAGTGCTGCATTTTTTTTCAACAACAAGCACATGTTGGCAGTTTGAACATGTTTTTTTTTCACCTAGCAATGGATTTCTTTTTAAACTATATCACTGCAAGTTATGGCTATTCCTACGCCATATAGTGCAGCCATTACTATTCATTCACCTCTGAACAACTTTAGAATTGGGACAGAACGCAAACTCAAATGTCTACAAAGATAACTTGTATGATTTTTGTTAATTACCCCTTTTCGATATTCAAATCTACTGTAGGTTTTTTTCACCAGCCTATTTTTAAACATTTTACTTTCAGTCATGTGACTTTACAGTACTTTAACTTCTGCTTTGTGCACTGATTAACTAATCATGAATGAAACAATTTGCTCACAAATTTCTCAAAAGGCACAGAATTTGAAGAGCAACAACCCCAAAAACATCAAATATTACAACATGTCAGATTTCAATGAACTAGTATTAGTATTTACCATAGCTGTTTGTTTATAGTCTTTTTTTTCCGTTATGCGCGATGTTATCAGTCACTTATCAGTTGGACTTTAAAACCAGAACCGCAGCCAAGTTTGATAAAAAGGTAACACTCGGCGAACACGTTTGAGCAGCAACACACCCACTGCATATTATGACTTATTACTGAGTGTTCCCATGCATGTATTATCTGACACTTTTGACCTAGTTGTTCTTTCTTATTAAAGCGGAACACTACTGGGACTTTCAGACATTGTGAAATTGTAAAAACAGTTAATCATGTGTAATATGAAAATTAAATTACATTTGATATTCAACAAAGAGAAGCATTAACAAATTACATTAATTTTGACAATATTACCCAGTAAATGAGACTATGACTCAACCAAACCTATAAACATTCAAAATCAGATCAGTTGAAATTGTCCTGAAAAATGTCTTTTTGATATTTATAAGCCCAATACTACACTACATAGATACCAATGGGCATTTCTCTGCCTGGAAACGCTATCACAAAGCAGTCTATAGCTGTTTGTCGAGTGCGCACTAAAATAGGCTGAACCATATCTAATACAGTGATAACATGTCCCTAGCTGTGGCTCTTGTCATAACACAACGCTCCACTGTTGCGTAGCTACTAGGCAAATCAGAGCAATACAGCAGATGCCACGGTGCCGCCTTTCCATTCATATTCAAGGGACTTTATGGAGCGAGAGACCAAGTAAACAAAAGCTAACCAGGCAAAAAAGTGCAGATTTTAATGTGTTTAAGTGGTTTAAAATCTAAATTATCATTGAATTTACGAGCAAGGTGTTTGGAATTGGAACACATTGTGGTTAATGAGTCACTGTTTACTTCTGTGACAATACAGGGATTTTTAATGTTTAAGCTTTAGTTTGAAAGGTGATTTGTACTTATATGTACCCAAGTCTGATGCTAAAGTATTATTAATAAAGATAGAAATTAGTATATTATACTGAAGTATAAAAATTGGTTTACACCTATATACAATACAACTATAGTACATATACTACTGAACTACTGTCACTGTTCATTACATCAGCTATTTGTCAAATATTCTTCCCAGATTATTGCTATTCAGTCCTACTATTACTTTTAACTGCAAAAAATACAGAAATTAACTGGGTAAACCTTATATCTTTTTCAAAATACAAATACTTGGTTAACATACAGTTAACTTTGAAATTCTCCTGAAACTATTTTATGTTCGGGTACACCTGTCATCTTTGGTCCAGGTGAAAATGACACCGCTGGAGATTAACTTCCTCTTCCTTCCTGTCTCTTTATGATACAATCTTTTCATCCCCTGCACCCCCTTTTAACTATAACGCTTGTGCAAATTTGTAGGATTAGCTCCCACCATTTGATGTTGCGGAAAAAAACACTACAAAAATGCTCTTTGACTCCACCATTGCCGCAACCCAGTCAAATCAATGCCCGTAAAATCCTTCATTGACTAAAGCGCTGATTTAGTAGACTGGTTAATCAAGCTAAGTGTATGGCAATAGGTGAAGTGGTGATTTAAACATTAACCTAACCTGGAGTCCGCTAGTGTCTGTTCACCGTTACCGTTATTGTCGTAGTAAAGCTGTAAGCCGCTAGGGCAGAGTACACGTTTGTTATCTCAGGAGTAAATGAGGCTGCAACACTGATAACCATTGTCTTTGAGTTAGCACATGTGGTTCAACATTAAAGGTTTCCTAAATGATTAAGATAATTTCAGGAAGGTGGTTTGAATTACTGCATTAGTTACCATAGCAACAACACTATCAACAAAGTGTTATTGCAACCTTCACAGTTTTCAATGGCTATTATTAAAACTACTGCAACCATTAAAATTGAATAGATAACATACAAGCAGCAGTTAACCACTATTTCTTATTGCTTCATTTTTATTACATTACCTGCTGAAACGTAGTCTGCCTAACCTGAGTAACATTGTTTAGATAAAGATGAATTGTATTGGTTGTATTGTTAGTGCAAACTACATGAATTCATCAAAAACACATTTAAATATTGACAAACCCAAAAGATTTCAACACCTAGTCACTTATCTTTGCTAGTTCCTGTGTGGCTCTACATTTGCAGGGAAAGCCTATAGTTTATGCGGGATACACTTCATGTCTGCAGCTCTTTCACTAATGAATCTATGTTTAGCCCAATAAATCAAAAAGTCCTCCTCTTCGCTGTAATCCCCTGAACGCTTGCACAGACGGGGACACGCCAAATGCAGTATCTGGCACACTTTTTTTTTTCTCCCAGTAAAACCAATGTGCACGGTTAATTTTAGAGCTGTCAGGCAAAACAAGGTCGCTGCGGATATCGTATTGAGGACAAGCTTGGATCTGCCTCCCATTTTTTTCATCAATCAAACTTTTTTTCCCCTTTGGAGTTGGGTACATGCTCGTATGAGGCCAGTAATGACGGCCTCTCTCTTCTGCTTCGAACGCCAAACCAGCAATTAGGTGGAGCGCGACCGGATCCTAGAGATGTGTGCAAAATTTCCCCTGCTTTTTCTTGACTTTTGGCAGCGTCTACACACAGAGAGAGAGAGAGGGGTATTTTGGCATGTTTACCGTGAAGAAATGGGATGGGAGCGTGATTACAATGCACCAGATGTGTTATTTCGAAGGGAAAGATTACAGAAAGGCACATAAACATCAGTGTGTTCGCTCGCTGCCAGAGGTAACTGAGTTTAGACTATAAAGGCAGCAAGAAAATGGAGCCATGGATGAGAGCCTACAATGCAATGTTGCACAACACATTTTGAGACCACACAACACTGTTCATCCTGTTATCATCAATGAGTTGACAATAGCAACATAACTGTAGCCATATTACTAAGATCTTGACCGTAGTATAAGCAACAGCATCTGTTTTTATCTTATCTATCTTATCTAATCTTATCTAATCTTTATTGAGTATATATCAAATCATAATTTTCAAGGTTCATGCCATTCCTTAGCCAAATTTCTGAAAATTCATTGTCCATTTGCATAACTATCTTCCTGTACCACTTATCTTGCAAACAAGGCTTTTGGACTTTTTAAAATGAATATTAATAATTATAATACTGGAGTCAGATTTTCTTCACATTAAACCCTTTGTTGTGTTTGAATCTGCTGCCATTGTCTTTGTAGTATGTTTTTGCATGGCATAGTCACAAACAACATGCCTGACTTTCACTGACAGTGCTTTGTTCTTCCAGATTCCTTCACGAAGCGTCATCACATTTTGATAAAATCATCTTTATTTTTCCCTATCTTAAAATGTGCGTGTGTCGTCTTTCTCTTGCCTGTCTGCTTTTCTGTCAGAGTGCCGTTGCAGTGAATCAACTCTTGTGAAATGGAAATTAGGACTCTCTCACTCTCTGCCTTTCTCTCTTTCCAGACATCAAAACCGGGCTATGCCTCCGATGTTTTTCTCAGATCTTGGAGTGCTGCCAAGTCTTATAAGTGGAGCAGGGAGAGGTGGAGGGAAGGAGTGAGCCGAATGCAGAGGAAGAGAAAGAACAAGGGAGGTGCAGAACAAAAAACATGAAAGAATATAAAATGAACACGATTGTAGCAGCAGTGGAGAGAGGGGGACAAAGAATAGGGTTGATACAGAAGCAATTGGACTGGCATTAAAGCTGAGGCTATAAACTCTATGTCCTCTGTTATTTCTGCTGAGCCACTATATCAGGCTCCTGGCAATGAATCAGCTGATAAGATGGTGGTGCTACTACGCCAAGTAAAAAATAGTACGAGCAAGAACAACAGAAGGGTGTTATTTTTATACGTGATCATATTTAGACAATGGGCCTGATGAAAGTACCAGATCTGATGAAACAGGTTTGTTCAAAGTCCGGTCTTGGGTAAGGGAGATTTTATTTTGGCTCTCATGATAAAATGTATCGATCGTGGTTGTTTTGTGTGTTCATTTGCCAATATTTTGTTTATTCATAGTGGGTTTCAAGTGAAAAATTAGGATCGTTACCATAGCAATAAAACATTTAAAACAAAATATACCTTTTGAATGGGTAAAAGTCCTAAGAATTTTACATTTAACACAAACTTTAAACCCGTAAATGTATTATACATGCAGTTTATTAAGGGTTTTGGGCTAAATGTCAACTTATTTGAAGCCCGCAAAATTGCTTCAGGCTCTTCAGTATTTTCATATTTTAAATCTAGTCTGACAGTCTGACATGAAACTCTACATTTGAAAAGTAAAAATATCTATCTGAAATGTAACTACTTCAGAGATCTGTCAAACCCCACTTCATGGCTTCCCTTGTCTCTGCCTGAGTTCCCCCAGACAGGAGCTCCATTTTGGGCATGAGAGTGGGCCATGCGTGTCACGGTAGTAAAACGCTTTTTCTGCTCCCTCCGACGTGCCGGGCTAAAGTTAGACATAGCTTTCAGTAAAGAGCCAAGCTAAAAGTAAACATTTGCTAGCACAGCGTTCCCGTAAGAGGATCCTGGGCCAGCTGCTCACGGATACACTTACAGCCAAATTACAAACGTTGGTCAAAATACACAGTTGCCCTTTGACAGACAGTGAAGGCCAGTAAATCAATCACAATACTTTAATATGTTGGTGGAAGAAAGTATTAAAGCAGTATGGCAATTGAATTGCTATGAAGTATATGTGATTGGGTAACCTATAACTCTTTAAATGGTGTACTCCATCTTGTTTTTGGTTTTATTTACTTATAAACACCTTATGACAAAAATATCTTGCAAATGTGGACCAAAATCTTCCTGTTTCTACTGTGTAAGATTGACTGTTGTTTTCCTATGAATAATATGTCCACATGTATCAAACAAGAAACAAATCAGGTGATAAAACACACCCCCGTGGAACTCCCCTCCTGACGTTGACTGGTGATGTAAGCCATTTGTTCCTAATGCAAATAATTCATAGTTCAAACTGTATTCCCCAGCTACTAATATAAATAGGATGTACTGTATATGTATTACTATGACTTCTACTAGCGTACTATAGTACTATATCCAATTGGCTCTTTAGTTACTTCATACAGAAAAGACATGTTCCAAATCAATATATATCACTTACGTAAAGGTTTATAGTTCTATAATAGTGTTACTGCAGTCTTGATATAGCCCGCTGGTTAAAAACGGTAGACTTTGTAGGATGAATGTATTGCTTTGTAGGATGAGTGTATTGCCTGTATGTGTCCCAGTGCTGCAGCAGGTGACCAGCCCAAACCCTGAGGTGCCTGTTTAGTCAGCTGAGAGCATGACTCAAATGGATGTGAAGGCTTATGAGGGCCATCTGTGCACAGCCTTTCAAGCTCCACAATAACATAAAGGCCATGTAAGGAAAAAACACAGAATGTGCCTGAAGTCACACTGCAGAGGTCAGGATGATTATTTACAACAAAATGGTGGGGGCCACGAAGAGATCTATGTTGAGATAAACAAGCAACACAGCAGCTCAGCGGTGATAAGATGTCGTAAAAATGTTTTAGCTGACTGGCTGAATGCACATGCTGTTTTTGCTCCTTGTGGGATGTCCTAGCAAGGGAGGAGGCGATGGAGGGGCGAGGGAGGAGGCTAGGGCTGATGTATGGCTGGTGATGTGGGGTGTGTCAGCAGATCTGTGATGTATTATAGAGGCTCATAGCTGCTCATTTCCGGCCTGTCGCTATCTCCACGGGGTCTTGGACAATAATTACCAGTTCAAGTTGGGACAAGGCGCAAGCTGTTTCCATGTGACACTGTCAGCTGCCTTCGCCACAACCAAGCAATTAAACTTTCACTAAGACAAACAACAAAGTGTCTGAAAAATATCTAAAGTCTGACTTTTCAAACACAGGATTCCTATGAGGCGACTGCTTTTATCTCCTGCAGCTGTCACAAGATAAGAAGACTTAGATTTTCTGTCATTCCTGTCTTCATCCAGGATACAGTGCACAATGCCCACACACATTCATGCTATAATAACCCTCCGCAAACCCACTTTCTGTGCGTGTTACATAACCATGAGTGGGAGCCATTTCTCCTCTCAGTGCTAATGTTGTTGTCAATCAAGTCTTTATTGTGGCAGCGACTGTACAATCTCAGCAGTAGCTGAAAAAACGCCTTCATCGCCTTTGTTCGGTCTCCCCTGCCTCTCAAACCTCCCCTCTGCCTCTCCCCACTCTCTTTCCCTTTCTTTCTCCTTTGTGTCTGCGTTTGTTGGAAATAATTTTCTAGCAAAGTGTTTACGTTGTCTCGCGGCCATGGAACATTTGAGCTGGAGTTAAGGATCGCGTGGAGGTCAGGTCAGCGCGGAGAACAAGCAGGCTAGTGTTTGACAGGTGTGTGCTAAAAGTAGGGCCGGTGACTTCCAATGTATTACACAAGCGCGTCGCCTGGACACGTTTATTTAGGACGCACACAGCCTTGGAGTATCTGATAACGCAAGAGGGGCATTTCACAACAGGTGGGGGTAGATAATGGTACAGAAAGTAGGGTTTTTATAGCTCAAGGGTGATTGCAAACTCAAGAGGAGAAAGCAATTCCCAAATTTAACTCTGCGGTCCGGACACAAAGACGATCCTCTTGGTTGTATTTAGCCGTCATCAAATAAAGTATGCTAATAACAGGTTAGGGTGATGTACTGTATACACGTCTGCTGCTGTCTAATGATATAATCACAGAGTAGGAACAGCTCTCGTCCTGCTCCCCTCCTCGCGCCCCCTTCCCACTCCTGAGCTGGAATGTGCAAGAGGAGAAAAATGATCCAATGTCATCCGCAGTGATGGAAGCTTCGCTGTTGAGCCAGAGGGATATGTTCAGGCGGGCGGGGGGAGCGGATATTTCTGGTGGAGTGTGAGTTTGAGTAAGTCCGGGCACTAAGCCAAGCATGCCGATGGAGAGGAAGGCAAGGGTGGGGGGCGGGGGAGTTTGGGAGAAAGAAAAGGAGATACAAATCCTTTTGGGCTGGCGCAGTGTCAGCTCCACTCTTATACAGCTGCTTCTGGAAAATTCTGCACCCTGCCCTACTAAACCACCAGGCATGACATGAATAACAAGAATGGCCCAGCCGTCGACAGCGGATACTTTTTCTTTTGACGTGGGCCTAACACACTGGTACCAATGCCCTGGCCTTGCACATAGTGGAAAAATCAACAATGAAGGGGACACAGGGGCACAATGTGGAAACGAAATCCCTGCTTTACAAGGCTTTGTCCAGACAAGGACACGCTTGCTGCACCCCCCAGGCTATGCGAAAGGCCACGTAACAGAAATGCCAACTGATGTGTTTTGAAGGGGTTACATGGTCACCAGCGATTCCGCACTAATTGGAGAGTTAAAACCTGCTAAATAACATTCAGTCAGCGAAGCTCAAGTGGATTTCCCCCACCGGCCCCATGTGTGGTTTCAAAGGCGGCTCTTGAAAAGGCACTTGCTGCTGGTATGCGTTGCTGTGTTCCTAACATGACCAGTCAACACTTGCCCCGGTCTAAGTACAGCCCTGAGTGTTGCTGTGCAGATGATGCTCGCCCTTATCCGTCTGTGAGGTTGTTAGCCTTCTTCACTGTTGACATTTCTGTGCCTAACCTGTCTGAACACATAGGACTGGAGAGGCTGCTGTGGGCTGTCTGTATTCAGATAAAGAGGTGAGTCACTCGCTCATCCCCCCTGCCCCCTCCAGTACTTTGAGCCACGTTCACCAGGCCTTATGTGTACAGGCAGCACATGGACATTGTATAAATAGCAGCGACCGCGTGGCTCGCCGCTGACACCTGACATTTTCATGGCCCAGCAAGCGGCTGATACATTTGCCGCTTGGCATGCATTCCTCTCCTGGGTTTATCCATCTGTTGATGCAGAGCCCAACCCCCCAGCCACTACTATGTGCTTGTAACATAACACACGGCTCGTCTTTCCCCCTATTCATCTTAACATGCAAGCACTGCATGGCACAGACTTCACCCCTCCCATCCAGTGTTTTTCCCCAGCTTATCCTCCCTTCCCTCCCTCTCTTGCACTCTTTATTTCTGTCTACACGATATTCCCGGAAAACACGCAGCAGTGTCCGACCGAGTCATTAATCCTCTGATATTTTTCCAGCCACCAAGATGGAGGACAGAACAGTGATATGCGTAATGCGACGAGCTGGAGTGATAGCGCTGGAAGAGTGTGAGATTGTGGGAGGCAGGGTGCTCCTGGCTTTGGTCCAACAGCACTGCAGCGTGTCAATATGGCCGTTGCCAGGGTAACAGCAGAGCACACATAGGAGCACGGCTGCAGCAGAAAAACACCTCAGATTTGTGTCTTTTACTGCTAATTTCAACAAAAATAGTGCCTCTCTAAAGGCCACATACCACACAGACAGAATACAAAAGAGGTTTCACACCGCTCTTTGTGACTACTCGCGTTTTGAAAAACATAGTCCATCAAATGCCTGAAATGTCTAAAAGGGTTAGGTTGCCTATATTGACCTATATAACCCAAATTACACTAATGCCTTTGTTTGCATTGTCACTGTGTACAATAGACTTTCTGTAATTTAATATAATATGACTGTCTACATGACTGACTGACTACATTTAGCTTAATATGTGACTCAAATTACATTAAAATGCTTCAGTATGATTAGGGTTAGCTACAATTGATGTTCTATTTATATACAATATGTTAGAGGGTATCTGGTGCTTAGACATTTTGAACTCTGGCCTTTCTCCCACTCGGCTTGTATCAACGGATTGACATATAAAGAACTCTGTGTTTAGTAATAGGCAAATAGCCAGGCCTATTTATACAACTGTAAAGATGTGGCTACTGCAAACAGATTATATATAGGCTATGCAGTTTTATCTCCATAGCGTCACCAATAACAACATCAACCTCTAAAAATGAAACTATTTTTCATGTTAATGAGCTGCAGATATTGTAACTAGCAATTAATTATATTATAGTAATGTTTAATCCGTTAAGCACATTACATCACAACCAGCATAATAACTAGCTAGCTCTACAATAGGCTAAAGAAGTGATGCCCTTTAGTCCCTGAATATCATGCCATATTCTGTACTTCCACTCAACATTTACCGATTTATCATCCAGTTTATTGACTATCCATTGATTTCAGTCAGTGATGAAAAACTTCAAAACAAATAGCCTATGCAATTATAACTTTTGAATGATGATTTGAAGTACTCAAATGGTACCTATAACCACAACACTCAAATTCATGAATACTTTGGCACATTTTCATACAATTACTTTTCCAAATCCGTTGCTTTTTAGTTACATTATAGTACAGTTGGTTTTCCTGATAGAGAATGCGTTTCTTGTCAGATCGCCTGGTGCAGCCTGCGGCACTCAGCTGAGACTTATGGCCCCACTCCTGAGGCGGTCCTTTGAAAGAATGACCTCATGAACATCACGCAGTCGTAGCAAAGTCACAACTTGCAACATAAGTCATGTGATACAGCGGGACTCAATCAGTTTGTCTTGACCTTGATCAAGGAAACCGGCGTTATCTCCGTGCTGACACCGTTCTTTCAGTTAATAGTGATAAAGTAGAATATAGTAAGTGCAAGGGCTGGCAGTATCACAGTGTTTCTAAGTATGTGCCGATAAATCAGCCCTGAGGAACAGCTTGTGTTGGCCTTTGTTGAGAGACTATATACTTGGTAACTGCAGTGACCTCAGCCTGATACGGCTAGTACTTTAGAGATATATCGTCATGGTTACACATTGTGGTTTTTATCAGGTTGTTTTTAATTGCATCTGTAAAAAGTGTTTACACAGTTTTGCTTTCCACTCCCTTTTATATTTATGTATCTTATTTTACTTGGACATGGCCTAAGAAACTAAGGGGGGATTGCTAGCAAAAAGCAAGAGGATTTTTTTCAAGTATAAGAAGTATTTTGATATTTACTTCTATGGCATGAAGTGGCAAAGCACTGTAACAGCTGTCGTTTAGCATAAAGCGATTGTAACCCTTGTACTGATGAGAACTGTAGTTGGAACATAGCAAATTTTGAATTCTGAAGCTATTTAATCACCAGTATTTGTAGCTTGAGGTATAAAGGTGTAAATGATCACATACTATTGCGATGTTTTTAGTGGGGAGTCTATTTCTGATCGGGGCACAAGGACATTTTAAGGACAGACCTGTCAGCCACACCTCTAGCTTGGCACTCTTATCCAGGCTGGCTCCTGCTGCTCCTGTATCAGTGACAAGGGGGAGGAGAAGATGAGGAAAGAGGGGATGAGAGGGAGGAGAGGGGGGTATGTTAGTGGGGTATGTGGTACCCATCTATAGCGCCATCCCGCTCAGTGAACTCTGAACAGCTGCTATGGCACTGTCTGAGCTTGCTTAAGGATGCAGATGAAAGTGCTGAGTGTCCTGTTATTTCGGGTTGTGTAGTACCCTCGGGGGCCAAGATTTTTTTGGAAGAGAAGATTGCGAAGGGGATGTGTGGGGGTGAGAGAGAGCAACAGAGAGAGAAGCAGGGTGAGGGGCGGATCTGTTTGGAGAGACTACCCAGAATCCAATGCAACCTCCCTGCCACATGGTGTGATGAGTTTTTCTGATAACGCCAATAGTGTGAGTAAGAGCAAACATTGAGGACTTGCCAAAACATGTAATACAAATTCTTTTCAGTGGGGTTGACTACAGCAATAGAGGTGGTTTTGGAGTACAGCAATAAAAATACCCAAACTGTTGATTGCTGATGTTATGGTCTTGTTTAGTCATTATTTTAGTCAGATCAACTAGTCTCTAATGTTTTCACATGCTTATGATTATTGCCGCACTAGTAGACTCACCCGGGAGCTATAAATGTAACAATAATTACTCAACACACAAGTAAACAAGATGCACTTCAGTTGCCATTCACTTTATTGTGGAAAGCATAGAGCATATAGATGAGATTTATTTCAGCTGTTGCCAAAAACCTGCAAATTATCATTGCTATTAACACTAATTTACCTGCCTGAAGTAATGATTATTATGCATCATTACAATTCACAATTCTGCCAGCTAAATAGTTGAGAAAAGGCATCAATTTACCTTTGTACCAAGTATCAGTGTTAGCAGCTCATATAAGAAAAGATGTTTACTTCTTCTGAATAGTAGTAACATTATGTAATAGAGGAAGCATGTTTTAGGTAAGCTATTTCCTCGGAGTTCCATGATTAATAATTCTCACATAGTGGCTTCATTAAGGATAATCTATTTTTATGGAGGGATAAAAACAAATACATTAAAATACATGTCGAAATTTGTGAATAAATAAATATACCGGTCAGTATAAATATGCTTTTTTAGATCATTTAATCATGTCATTTTTAAATTGTTAATATTCCATTTTCAGTATTCCATAAACCTATTACCCTATGTCTTCCCATGCACATAAGTCAGGATGCCTTTAGAGCAGGGTCTTTGGATTGAAGGATGAATAGGGTTCTGTGGTGGAGCTCTCACAAAGTTTATAATGCAGTTTTTTTTTAATTTATTTTTGTTTTTTTACATTGAGAGTGAGAACAGAACATGGTTTATATCCAGGGTCAGGAATTTCATGCCACGCCCCTTCTGAGAAAACCCTCAGCAACATCACGAGTACATGCATTAGTAATTAGCTTACATTATGTTGTATCTCCTTACGTGTCACGGTTAGCCTGGTTCTTTGCAGATTTCTATCACATGATCGGAGTCCACGGACAAAGCCTTGAATCAGCCCTCTTTGTTATTGTAGTCTCATGTGACTGCCCCTGCCCTCCTTCTCCCCCCACCTTCTCCCTCCTCCCCTCTCCTCCCCCCAGTACAGAGACAGTCTGTTATAGGAGGAAAGAAGGTCAGTGTACTATTTCGTCACATTTCCAGCTAACAGGACATATCTTGAAAGGGGAAAAAAGGCGGCCTCCGAATCAAAACTCCCTTTGTCTTGTGCTAAAACAAGTCAGCGTTTGTTGTTGTGCTCTGGGCTGTGATGTCATGGTTCATCGTCGCGGCGACCTCGGGGACATGGTGTTTTGATATCTGCATCACAAGAAGAGAAAGATTGATTTACAGTAAACATCAAAGACAATAGCACTTATAATAAAGTCATTAAAGAAGATAAAATTGAACCCATAATCGTGCTGAAAATGGTTTTAATTTAAAACTACAAAAACAAAGTGTGGCAATAGTTTTGGTATGCAGTCATCGTTTTCTTCAAAAAGAACAACTGATTGAGTTGGTTACATGTGTACTGTCAGTGCATGGTGTAATATAGAGCAGTAGTAGTGGACTAAACATATTTCCATATACTAGAACAAACTGCATGTCATTTGCGCAGATAACACAATGTTGATATTCCTTATTCTCCATTGGTGTGGAGAACCCTATGCCACTGGAGTCATGAGCTAAAGGACTCATTTGATTTTCACAGTAAAACACCCACAGGCTCCAACATACTTGTGAACTACAGACACACAAATAGATGTGAGTTCACACTTGAGTACAGTATGTGTGTGACTTATTACAATTTTCTCTTATCTTTCCCTATCACCGTTATTTATAACTAGTCAAAATGGGACATTTGGCCCCTGTTTGGATAAATGCAGTAGTGTCAAAATTGTTTTTTTTTTATTATTATCTGCATACTCAAAAATTAATATGTTTGTGTGGGTGGGTGTATTTATTTTTACATTTTTTATGTGGCTCCAAAGCACTTGAATTTGAAGTTAGAATATACATGTTTGATCAAGCAAAATTTTTAAATGGAAAAAGTGAAATTTTATTTTTTTTGATGATTATTTTTTTGTATTCATGGGATTATTTTTTAGATTGTAGGGTAGGATGCTATTATGGGAATATTTTGGGGACTGCAATTCAAAAGATGTGTGTAGGGTTTTATATATATGCTCTTATATAGAACATTTTATATATACTTTTATCCCATTATAAATATATATATATATATATATATATATATATATATATATATATATATATATATTTTTTTTTTTTTTTTTTAATTAGTCACCATGGCAACAGTCTTAATTTCTTATCATTCTGAAATCCATGGATAGCAAAACCTCCAGTCCTCAAATCCTTACCTCCCAGCATTACGTAAATGTACGACCTTTGTCCCTGTTGACATTTTGTATTTAGTGTCTGGAGACCTGCTTCTTTTTTCTCACAGGAAGTCCAGCTCCTAATGCGGCTGACCTTTGATGATGTAATTCACATGATAGATGCGTGGGACTACGGCCTCGCTCTGCTCTGAATGTTCAACTCCCTCAGGCCCACGACAGGCTAAACGGGCCAAAGGAGACGCCATCAATACACACAAGCACCAGCGCACCTCAAATCTATGCAATTAATCTTCGCTTTGTAACGAGCTGACAGCAAGTTATCCACAGTACAAACACAACAATGTTAGCATGTTGTAACGTTAGTAGGGACATGGATAATTTAGCTGCAGATATGGGATTTTGGGATTAAAACATGGGAGTGTTGAGGTACGGCTACAGTCTGGTGAGTTTCAAAGTCATAAAAGTTGCACTCGCAGATTAGTCCATAAATTATGACCATCTGCAGATTAGCAATTAGTGCATTTGATGAGTTGAGACAAAAAATGTGCAAATGGAAAGATCAGAGGGACAAATTTAGCCACACAACCAGATATCTCCAAAACCTTACGGTTTATACATAGGTTTCAGCTTCTTAGCAGGGGCGTCGGACTGGGGGAGTAAAGGGCACTGTTTACCCACGGGCCCAGTGCAGGGAGGGGCCCCTCAAAACGTCTGTAATATGCATTTTTCATAAGATAATATATGTAGTTCGGGACCTCCAAGGTGATTTTTACCTAGGGCCCAGAATTTGGTGCTACATCCCTGCTTCCTGTTGCAACATTTTAAGGACGTTTTTACCATTCAGAAGCTATAATATTTTGTTTGAAATTGCTCTGGCTTTGTCATCATTATGAAATCGATTGATCATTATTGAAAGCTGACCTAATAGGTACAGGAAGTAGTAAACTAGCAATGCACCTTTTAGAGAAGCTATTCAACAGCTTTAACAGATTGATTGTAATTGCACATAGGACAATATTCAGTGCCAATCAATAACCTTAATTTAATAACCTTAAGAAGTTTGTGAAAAGAAAAAGGGCTTTCTTATGGAGCAGGTCAGACATGGAGCACACTGCCTGCTCATTTATTTAACCTCTTACGAGAGCTCTCAACATTGGCAGCGTTCTCAAAAGCTGTCACTATGTATAACTAAATTACTTTTTTACATTGAGGGGTCGTTGCTTTCACAAAACCCTCTTTACTCTTAGCACGTTTCAGATTGGTCAAAAATAGGGACACCTGGGACATTTCTTGAATGAAACTGGGAGAAGTCACTGATTTTGGATAAATCTGCTGGGATAGGGAACACAAGACTCAAAACTGGAACTGTCCCAGGTAAACAGGGATGTCTGGTCATCCTATTCAAGACATTGCACAAGTCCAACATGCAGAAGTTAACTGTTGCCTGTTACCAAAACCTTCTTTCTATATTTATGTACTGTGGTTGAAAATGATAATCCCTCAATTGTAGGCTATTATGGCCCGGAAAGCTTAACACCTTCTTAAGAATTCTGTGTTTTTGTTTACAAGCAATAAAAGGCTTTATACCTCTCCTGACAATGGTCTAGTTAGGTCTGTGCCTGCAGTTATCATGCTAATAAACTAGCCTGATTATTAGCCTACACCTGAGATTTAAGTGTATGCATATGGCGATCAAAGTGGGATTACGCGGCTAATCTGGTGCCAACAAAAGGGGAGCTGAAACATGAACGCTGAATTATGCATTTCCAGCCCCGTATCGAGCGTGTGCTAATATGATTACACAAGAAAAAGATGTTGTGTTTTTATAGTTGACCTCATTATCACGCTAGTCCATTTTAATTAGCATCTCACAACATGGAGGCTAACAATAGGCAGAGCAGACAGGAAACAGAGGAGTGCCCTTGAGACTTGGACTGGGAAATACTTTAAACAAATATCAAATTCTGTTTATGAATAATATCTAATGCATACAAGAAAAAAAAAACAACCTTAAACCTACAACATAAAATGTAGTAAACAGGTTATTCCTATGGGATGTTGTTTTTTGTTGCTTTTTTGTTTGTTTGTTAGTTTTTTTTTTTCTAAATAAAGGCTAATGCAATTTCTGTTATATATATTACAAAAAAAAAAAAGACTGAACATAAGCATGACATGAATCTGTATGATAAAATAGAAAATAAAAAACATAAAAATAGAAATGAGTTTACTTCCTTGTTTGTGCTATGATTTGCGTATGCATATTTGATTAATATTTTTACAATTCTGACACAACTCAACAATTGTTTATTCATCTATCGCACTGACTTTCTCATATAGCACTAGAATACATATTTCAAAATATTGTTCTACATATTTATAGGCAAAATTTTGAGGACCATTCTGAAAGATATATTTTTTAAAAACTGTTCATCTCTACGGCAAAGGTCATATATTTTCATCACTGTGAAACCCATGTGCATATACGTCATATATCCATACATATTGGAGTGTAGACTCTTTCCTCTTGTCCATCATCATCTCCACTCTTTCCCATGAACTGCCCTGTTTCTGCTCTTCCCACAGTGAAAATCTGTCAGGAGTAAATAAGTAGGACATGTAGTCACGGTTTGTTATAAGTCGTTCCACCTGACAGGGTCAAATGCTGGACAGGAGCAGCTGGAACAGACATGTCTGAAGTGAAGTTCACTGTGTGCTCTGCTAAAGTTAAGGCCGTTACAGAAAAAAGGTTAGACGACTTTGAAAAGTTACATTTATTAAATCGAGGGGAGCCATTTTGAGAAAGCCTTCCAGTTTTATGTAAATCAGGTTTTTAAATTAGCTCCCACAATGAGCTGTCACAGTCTGACTAGAGGACAAACCATGACCTGTTTTGCATTCATAGAAACACAACCACATTTTTAGTGGCATTGCATAACAGATTAAGATGATTTTTGATTGATTTTTTTGTTTTTTATTTATTATTTTATTTATATTGCATGGAATATATTTGCACTTTTTTCATTGTTTGGTAGCAGCATACCTTAAAGCCCTACTGTGAAACATTTCAGTCAGTAAATAGACTCAAATAAAAGTAGATTTAATTACGGATTAAATTTCTGAAAAAAGGTTTGCAGTATTACAAAATGAGGCTTTAAATATATAAAAAACAGCTTTAGGATTGCATATGATTAATTACTTTTCAAATGGGACTGGTCCAACAGCTGAAAGAGCTGAATATCAGGTCATTGCATAAGCCTTTATGTATTTGGTGTCTGTATTTGAGAGTTGCCTCATGTGTTTACAAAAGCAGAGCTGGAGGAATGCACCATGAGTCAGCAAAGACAAAGGCAGAGGCTGTATATAAAAGGTACTGTTTGAGAAATAGAGCCACGTCATCTTCTCACTATGTACAGATGAAGTCCCGTTGGGTCAGCTGGTTATATCACAGCTCATATCACATATGCTCATATCACAGTTTAACATGTCCTGTGTGTAACCCTACATTCAATAAGATAGTAAGGTAAAAGACTTTCATATTGATTTGGCACATATTTTACACCAGATGCCTCTCCTATAACCCTACTTGCAAACATTAAAGGAGATATTTTAACAAAATATCTCCTTTAACTCTTCAGCTACTATGAAATGAAAATGGATATGACAACTGGCCTATTATGTCCTATAGCGCTGGTTCTACACCTACATAAAAGCTCATCAGTACATCCATGCCACCTTGAGTTAAGCAGGGGTGGGTCTGGTTACTGAGATAGAAAACTGCAAGGAATACTAAGTGCTATCGTCCACCAACCCAAAAGTGACCAGTGTATAAAGCCATTGTGTCCTTAGGCAAGACAGTTCAACCACCTTGCCTCCAGTGTTAAAGTACATTGCTGTATGTATAAATGGTGAGCGTGTTTGTGAGAGTGTATGGTCATTAGCATGGACTGTCCTGACAAACAAATATTGCCCTGTCTGCACTTTCACACTACTAATAATAATACTACCAGGACCAGTAATTCTTTTTGTGCTATGACTACTACTACAGTTTAGTAATATGCCCTACAGTATCACATGAAGTGCACTTTTTTTTTTTTTTTTTTTTTTAACATATTTGAGTGTCAAAGATGTCATGTAAAGCATTAAAGTACACATGTACTTTAGACAAACATACCTGCAGGATTGCTATCTAAAAGCTCTATTTGAGTATTATATATTGCACATCTTGTCTCCAGGCTTTCCACCGCAGCTCGTGTTGTGGTTAACTTCTCACAGGCTTGGACGTGTTTACAGTTTGCAGCGGTGATAAATTAAAAACAAAATCTTCCCGATAAGATCCACAGATGTTACGTACTGAAAGATTTGTCTTGATGCCGATGACAGCTGATTAAAGCTTATCTACTCAAGTGGAAAAAACACGCTTCTGAAAAACACCATTTCTAAAAAACAGTAAATACTTTAATGTTTATCTGATATTTAAAATTTTTCATAAAGATCAGAAAGTTATAAGATCAGAAAGTTATAAGTTGAGAAAGTTATACAGAATTATAAGGCGGTACTTCTTATCTGTGCATTGTTCTCCTCTAGTAAACTAAAATATGATTGGCAGTAAAATCTGACACACTTTATCAGCATGACGACAACGACAGGGTCAGGGAAACAGAGAACAAATAAAAGTGAATCACTAACTTATTAACTAACTAACCTGTAACATTATGGCATTAAACACATTCGGCATCTACTCATGTGTAGATCATTGTTTTCCAAACAGAGATCTGACCAGTAACTTGTCCTGGTGGCATTATCTGCTTGTTGCCATTGGGATAAGTTTAATGCCATATTGTGGAAAATTCTATAGGCAAAGCATTAACATCTTCATAGACACAAGCATGTCGCAGGCCCTACACCAAGAAAATTACACAACAAAATCATTACTTTCTGTTTATTCTTTCTCAATTGAAGCCTCCCATTGGAAGTTCAAAAACCTGATTACATTTATATATACTGTGGACTATGGCAAGATATTACCATGTTTTGTGTATGCATGTTTACTTGCAAATGAGAAACACCCAAATCCCAGTTGAGGTGCATTGCATATACTGTGTAATATCTTCAATATCTTTCCAGAGCATGATGAAATAGTGTTATGTCAGCAGCAAAGAAATCCTTATATATAAACAAGAATGCAGAGGGGGCGAAGGGGGTGGAAATGGAGAGGTTTTGGTGGTAATGGGGGAGGGGGGAGTTAGGAGTTTCGGGCAGTTCCTCCAGCGCATAGTATCATTATTCAAGGCAGGACTTTGAAGTTAAGGCTGGGTGGATTTGTGAGAGGAGGCAAAAATGACTTCTATAATTAAAACAGTTACAAAGCAGCCCACAGAAACAGGGGCTATGAAGAGGCTCGGGATGGCCCATTTAGCAACAAGCTGCAGGGGGACAGCGTGGATGGTATGGCAGGGATATGAAAAGTAAGTGACCGTATCAGGAAAATATGTAGCTTTAAATATCGTATTTACATTGCATTATTAATCCACTCCAGTCAAGTAGTGGTAAGCTTCCATAGCCACAGCTGCCCTGGGGTAGGCTAACAGAAGTAAAGCTGACGATCTGTGTTATTGACCCTTACATCCACCACCAATCCCTCGCAAACTCCAAATCCACACTGGTACTAGGAAAGGTGGGTGAAGTGTTCGGCCTAAACAACGACGTTTCCACAAAAGCTACTGGTGCCTCTGGTATTCCAAGCCGGCTCCCATTCAAGTACCAAGCCCTGCTTAGCTTTTGAGGCCAGACAAAATCTGGCATTCTCAAGGTGGTAAGAACAAACATGTATAAACATGAGAAAATAGGTTAATTAGTGAATTGGGTTATGTAACAGCAAAAATATCCTACCCATATCCTGCTGCCTGGCTTTGTTCATTTGTTTTTGTAACTTGTACTCAGTATTTCATATACTATGGTGGATGATATTGCCTATAAATGGGGCGACAGTGGCTCAGTGGTTAGAGCATTGGTCTCCCAACCCAAAGGTCGGAGGATCGAGTCCAGCTCGGACCAAGTTCTGTCGTTGTGTCCTTAGGCAAGACACTTCACCCACATTGCCTATATGAAAGCAGTGTGTGTGTGTGAATGATCGGTGGTGGTCGGAGGGGCGATGGCGCAAACTGGCAGCCTCGCTTCCGTCAGTCTACCCCAGGGCAGCTGTGGCTACAATAGTAGCTTACCATCACCAAGTGTGGAGTGAACGAATAATGACTTCAGTGTAGCGCTTTGAGAGGCTTTGATAAAGCGCATTACAAATGTAAGGCATTATTATTATTATTATAAATGATCTAATAAAAGCACTGTATGTCTTATGTGGCATTGTAACTTTGACCCAGTTCAGTAAAGTTATTCACTTCTCAATATATTTCCATCCCCATATTTCAGTTTCACTCAAATGACCCTGTATAAGACAATCCCACAATGACACATCTTTATTACCCCGTGAAGCATCTGTCATCGGATGTGGATTATGTTTTTGCTGCAATCCATAAAACGCGTCTCTTGTGTGTCTTGTTCGTGACTTTGGGGTGTCCTAGTTTTCAGTGATGGGGGCTTCTTGGTGTTGCCGGAGCGACAGAGTGACAGATGGAGATGGGCCGATGGGGCTCAGGGAGGAGAGAGAGACAGGAAAGCCTTTGGGGGGGCACAGTGACAGGTAGACACAAACTTCATTACAAACGCCGCGGGGAGACGCTTTGAATATCAAATTAGCCCTTCAGTCAAAACAAGCAAAATAATGCTTTATAATTCTGGCTGAGAAACACCTTCTAGTTTACTTAAGGAGAAAGGAATTACTTCATTTACAACTACGGATACTATTACAGGTTCACTATGCAACTCTTCTAGTGGAGAATGTGTTACTTTGCTTGTAATGTTCCACAGTTTGGCATTAAGAGGCTAATCCGCTCACAGAAAGAGTGTTTCGTATCCATAAAACCACCTGTTATGAGGATTTTTGACCACACAAAAGGTAGAATATTTAGTTTTCATGATTTATTAACTATAATGCCAACAGTTTTATATTTTCATCATCATTCAAAAACCCGTAGATTGGCAAGTTGGTGGGTGCCTTGCCTGAGGATGCAACAGCAATATGCACTGGTTAAAGGCATTTTATTTTAGTTTATTGCTGTGAGAATATAGTATTTTAAACAAGATTCATTATAACTTGAATTCATTACTTGTCTTATCTATGTAGTTTTCAGAGCGGCACTAGTGGGCTGTGGGAGACAGTGCTGCTTCAAAGAGACGCTGGCGAAAAAAAGGTCTAATTTTAACTTCGGTGGAGACAGAGGGGCTCGTGAAACAGCTCTCCGCCCGACTACGTCTCAATTATTCATCAAGTCTCTCAACTAAAAAGCCTTCCATGTTATTCGCTCTCCCTCTTTCTTCTCCCATGCTGTTTCATTCACTCACTCAAAGTAGCCACCCACACATTGTCGACCAAAGCTACTCTCAGACCTGAAACTAGCCCCAGAAAGACAGCAAGTGCAAACCAGGGCTAATAAGGTGCGCTGAGGACTGCTGTTTCTTGTGATTCAAATAGAATTAAAAATGATGCTATGATCCAGTGATGTGTAAATACATATTTCAGACCTCACCTTTACAATGTACTTACAATCTTGTCCCATCTTTTATTGATAAGAACGTTTTAGGTGGTCTGGTTCAATTTCAGTTAAGTTGCAGAATAGGAAAGAAAGCAAATTATTTTACTGTCTGTTGTTATTTATGGTAAGGGGTGGCAAGAGTCGAACCCATCAACTATATACGCAGTGGTTAAAGTTCCACATGGTTGACAAGGGGGCAGCCATTCTCCTTTACATTTATTCTATTCTTGCTGGTTCCCAGTCTGGATAAATGGATTAAAGAGGAGCATTGCCAGAGAAAAAGTAAAAGTTTAAAAGTTGACCTTAAACCAATAAATATGGACAATATGGATAAAAAGAAGCAATCCACAAGCTATGTCAGACAGAGATATTTAATATTATAGTTCACAACAGCATGTATAAAAAGGAGTAGGTAAAAATGAAGTTCTTAGAAGTGCAAGGTTAATAATCATTTCTCTCTAGGGCTTTCATCTTCTCTGGAGCATTTTAAAAGTTACAGTAAAGCGAAGCCTGCTGAAGTACAGTGTTTGTTGTTGTTAGTCCCCAGTGGATGACTCAAGAGATGACTCAAGAGAGTCATGACAACAGACCAGGGTCATGTGACTAACTCAGACTCATCCAAGACAGCACAAAGCAGGAGCCAGGCCGGTCTGTTCAGTTTTACAGTCTTCAGCTGTTTTTATGGAGGTCAAACATTGCCTTTGCTGGGCTTTTGAAATGACACTAGATGTTTATTTTTCGTTAACCATTTCATTATTATGACATTTGCGTTTATTTTATACATTTGTTCATATACCAAAGCCAAAAGGAGATAGGATTATCAAAGCTCAGACTCCCACACTTATGATGAAATAGCCTTTATATAATTGCACTATAACTACTGGCTTACCCTTTCCAGAAAAGTGCACCTTTAATTTTATAGATGCAAGGATTAAACCTTTATCAACCTCTCCCAACTTTTGTGACCTGACTGCAAATCACTTTCAATGGAAAACAGTGAATGGACTTTAGTCACCTGTTCCACTACCTCACAACCTCCTCTACACTAATTAGCCAGTCTGTCTTTGTCCATATCACATGACCGCACCACATGACTCCATCTCCCATAATCCCTTTCTGCTGGTGACACATTTGTACTTGACCTTCACCCAGACACAGTGGGAGTTTCCTCGTCAGCAACAGTTTGTCTGTGAGCCATACTTACTGTACCGTCACGCCACGCGCTCATGTTTATAATAAGTTTATGGCTTAATGAAATGAATGTGCTAGCCTTATAAGCACCGATGCATTCTGGGAAGGGATTTGCCCCTACTGTGATAATGACACACGCAGACGGCTGTGGGACTGTTGATGAGGAGTTTTTTATGTTGACAGCTCAAATATTATACAACTAAGGAACAAAGGGGCTTCCTATTGAGGGCAGATGTAATAGCTTAGAAACAAAACATTTATATAATAATGTCATACCCCCTTCTGTTATTTTTATGTAACCTTTCTGGGGGGTCCATCACCTGCTTGTCTGCATGAAGATGTGATTGCTTTGTCTGGAATGTTGCATGGTATGGCATTAAACTTATTTACTGAGCATACATTTCATTACAGGTGTGCAGGTTTTTGCCTCTTCAAAGCTCTTACTAACTTGGCCTGGTACATTTACCTGCTTATCTCCAAGAAAAATTACATCTCCATGGAGACAAGCAAGTGGCCAGAAAAGTTACATGTTGCACCTTTTAGGAATAAAGGATTCAGATTTCTAGGTTAGGGATGAACATTGAGAATTAGGCTCAGTTAAAATGTTATTGTATGACATGAGTTCATAAAATGTCCCACTAGGAGGAGGAAGACCCAGGACATGCTGGAGGGACTTTGTCTCTCGGTTGGCCTGGGAACACCTTGAAGTCCCTCAGGAGGAGCAGGAGGAAGTGTCTGGGGTGAGGGAAGTCTGGGAGTCCCTGCTTAGACTGCTGCCCTGGACAAGCAGAAGAAAATGGATGGATGAAGGGAGTTCGTGGAACATAATGGTCCCTAGTAAAAAACTTGTATTGGACTACTACAATAACTTCTTCCTTGACTGCTATTAGATTTACCACTAACTACTACTTACACAGTTCTATGTATACTTCCTTCGACTATTCCCCACTATAAGTACTGACTACTACACACAACCAAAGAAAAGTCTATTTACACTTTTCATCACTACTACGAGAGTGGCCATATTGGCAAGGTCAAATCTTTACCATCTCATCAGTGCTCCCCAGCAACAGCAATAAAACCCCCTTCCTTGTTTGGTTTCTAATGCTAAAGTTAGCATGTGTGTCCTTATCTCCAAACACAGCACACCTGACTGTTTAAGGCCTATCTGAGTGTGAACTGCACCTGCTGCCTGTCACTGATAGTCTGGTGCTCTAAATCCAGGTTTACTGTTATAGACGGTGGCAGGGAAATCCGTTCACAATGACAAATGTCCAGGGAAGTGCTCGCTGCAGACCAAAAGCACTAAAGATGAGTTATTGTATTTTTATATTGATCTAGTGCACTCGTGATGCAGCAGATACCAAGTGTCAAAAAGAAAGAAGACAAATCCGGTTAAGTTCAACATTTGATCTTGAAACAGGTGGAAATGCAACCCATACTTGGATTTTAAAAAAAGTTTAATTAGACCAATTATTCTACATGTTGACATATTTGATTGCATTACATTAAATTAACTATTGTCTTGCATTATGTTTTTGTTCTTCATATACATTTCTTATGATAACTGAGAGTATATATCCTAAGTAAACTGAAAATCCAAACATTTCTTTGGATCAATATTAAAAAAAAAACAAGATGGAGCGCAATGACATAATCCAATTAATACAACAGTTATACAATTATTAGTGAAATATTGGGCCATATCATTTGTTTTAGAAGTAATGGCATAAACAAAGAGTTGTAGTAGGCATGTGAAAAGAAGAGTTGGCAATATACTTTCTAAGTCAACTTAAAAATACAAAAAAATTGCTGTGGAACAACATAAAAACAAGAGGAAAAACTATTAAATAAGAGCATTTCATATTGTTTGGGCCAGATCATGGTGTTAGATGTCATGGCATAAAGTAGGCTTATAGTTGGCAGTTTTAACTACTACCGTCATTACAAAAAGCACATCAACCCACTGTGCTTTTATTAATTTATACCAAACATACCATGAAGTTTCCATATCATATCAGTACTTGTATTTCAGTAGCTGATTTCTTCTTCCACCTCTGCTCTCTCGAAAGGGTCTGGCTGGTCAAACATGAGTCTAAACACACTTTCACATTCACTGCATTCTTTCCCTGTGTCATCATCGTCCCGGTTTGACTCAGCAGACAGCGGCAGACCGTTGAATATGGACTTCCCCCTTTGCCACTCTCAGCAAAGTTTGAAGCTTAGAGCCAATTTCAACCAGTGGAATAAATATGAAATAGCTGTCAAGAGCAGGCTGCTATTTGTCTCACATAATAGCTAGCTGCCAGATGGAAATGTATTATTCATTCACAATACTGACCAAATTGGAGCCATTTCACTGAGGTTCAGGCTAAATCTGAATATATGATTGTGACGTTGGCATTGCTATAAATTTTTTAGTGCAACTTTCCATTCACAATAACAAAACTCTATAGTTAACCAAATAATGGAAGCAGCAAGGCAACTGTTAAGCAAAGGCCATCCTCTAGCTAGATTCCCCAAACCAAGATACTGGGTTAAATGCAGAGAAGAACATCCCCAGTTATGAAAAGAGATTGTGCAAATACGTTATGGTATATTGAGACAAATCTGCCATGCATTAACCAAAGCAAACTAAATCGCTGCTGAACCCAATTAACCTGGCCACTATATAATGTGGTAACCTCATTATGTGAAAGTTAAATTAAGTTGTTAGCGTCTTAAAATCTCAATTGGTTTACTATTAGATTAACTGTAAATATTTGTTGGTATGACAACACAAAAGAGCTTGGGATTGAACCTCAAAAGTGTACGTTATTGGTAAAATCTGCCATGAGTTTTGCAGGTGTGTGCAAAATGTCACTAGATGTGCATTAGCATTACAAAAGACATAATACCGATCCCTATATCAAGCTCTGTAAGTATCATAGTAATCATGAAACCTGATTTGAACCATCGCAGCAGTTTGGAAATAATAATGGATTTAAAAAAGTGACTACCCACAGCATGACAACTGTTGCTAAGCAGAGTGTATTGTAGCTGGTTGATGATTAGCAGGTTGAGGTCAGCTGTAATGTTCCATCGCGCCGTACCGTTCAGATTGTGTGCTTTGCGTGTGAGTGTGTTGTGTGTTTTGTGTGTGTGTATAATTTTTGTTTCCGCAGTGGAAAGAGACAGACAGCTGGACGAGGCGACACTTCGGGACAGACTGCGGGACACTCCACTGTTTCCTGGAAATGACCGATGGGCACAGGAGGAGGCGTGTGAGACAGAACACTATAAACAGGACGGAGGCAGCATGGAAATCTCCATCAGGATAGACACAGACGTTTAACACATGGTTTAGTAAATGTTTTTGGACATGAATTAGGCCTTACGGATAGCTAGTAGGTTACATAACTAGACATAAGCTTTGCCAACCTTAATATCAAAAGAAAAATTTGATCATTTATTACCTGTGAGCGAGCTTATTTTAAAGAAACAACTTGCATTTGAGCTACTTGGTGCTAGTACTCTGTGACGACAGCTGCCCCGGGCTGAGTTTTGGAGATGTGGCTGGATATTTGCTCCAATTCTCTGTTCGACCACCACCAATCAATTGCCATATTTATGCACAAGTCGGTGAAGTGTCTTGCCCAAGGACATGATGACATAATGCTCTGGCCTGATTTGGAATTAAATCAACAACCTCTCAAACTAAAGACTGTTTAGTACCACTTAAATATTTACCTCCACAAAGAATGCCCAAAGTATTATGGCAATAACAATGCATCAATGGAGGAGCGACACTGACCTAACCTGTATCACCTTGACCCACTAAAAATAGGTCTGGCATATTAACAATATTAACTGCAATTGCCACTGGCCTATTTTGAAATACTAATTCTGTCATATCTGCCCTTGGGTCACTCTGCCACCTCTCTCTGAACACGTCGCTAATACGACCACTTAGCCTTATTAGCTGCTAGCTCTTTGCTGTACTTTGATGTCTCGCTGCCTCTTTGCATTAGAAATTCATCCAGAGTTTCAATCCCAAGTTTGTTTTCCCTGTGTCAAATCTTATCTGAAGGTTTTGGCAACAAATGCATGCCTCTCCCTCTTTCTCGGAGCAATGCATCATCCCTTCAGAAGCTCAACGTGGTGCCAGGCGGGTACGAATTTGGCCGCTGGCGATCAAGGCAAAAACTTCTCTCTTGCTCAGTGAAATAAGCAAAGACATAACATTAATTATTCAACCACTGCAGCGGCCCAGATCCTGATTATGACTGGAGGTGCTCTTTCACAGTGGAGTATAGTTATAATATGTTTGCTGCCAAAAGTATAGGGCCGTGTGAAGTTGAAGTCACCCGCCAGGCATCACTGCGAATAGTAATAATTTATACAGAGAGTGCTGAGCTTATAACAGCAGCCACACCTGGAAGCTAAGACAGGGAAATTGCCAGGTGGAATTACTTAGTGAATGACAGTGGCAGCCAAGATGTTATCAAACTCAAACGTGCTGTAGATATAATTTAGATCGTTTGGGATAAAGTAAATATAAAGAGTCAATTGTTTCTTCTTCATAATAATTTATTCTGTTCAACACTGCAATGGTTTTCAGCTGATGCGTTTGATCATTGGGAATATGGCAGTGATTTCGAGCATTCGTCCACCAACTCAAAGGCCATTTGTTTGATGCCCGCTCGTATCACTTCATAGTGCTACTGTGCTCTTTGGCAAGACACTTTTACCAACTTTTTCCTACGTGTATGAATCTAGTGGGTGATGTGGTGGTAGCTGAAGGGGCTAGTGGTGGAGCCTCTGTTTAGTCAGTCTACCCCAGGGCAGCTCTGGCTACAGAAATAGCCTGAATAATTAATGCAATATACTTTTTTTTTTTTTTTTCCATAACCCAAAAAGAGATGTGCAAATCTTAAATAGATTATTATACTTTTTAATATTTATTTTGCATGAAACTAAATAATAAGAACATTTGACCTCCACAACCATAAATATACTTTGGATGTTTTGAAATAACTTTTACATTACTTAAAAATGTCTTAAAAATATGTCCTTTTACTCTGGTGCATATGGTACCATTTATAGCTCAGTGTTTTAATCATGAATGTTAGCATACTTTACCAGCCATTGTTCCCTTTTAAATATGTTAATACATTCTAAGTGCGTAATTGTATATGGTACACTAATTTCCTGTTCCAATTCAGCATACGTCATGTGAGTTCATTGACCTGCTTCTCCTCTCTGTGCACTTTGTCAGTTTCTGTATACAGTATGATGCCTACGAGCAAAGGCGTTGGTCCTCTGCTTTGATTACAGGTTAATTTCTCAGAGTCTGACAAACCGCTGTGTCTCGTTGCCAAAATCAACAACCTCGTCGTCATGTGGGACGGGCTCGTGATGACTAAGCTAGCACAATTTCACCTTTGGGAGAATTTACAGGCCAACCCTTTACAGTCATCTGTTTTGTTTCTGCATGTTATATAAAAATACCTTTCTAAGTTAGTCACTATTACAACACACAGTGAACTTGTCCAAATGGTGCTTTCACACAAGTTGAATCACTTCTGTTGGAGCCAAAAGGATGGGGCCGATTGAGTTATCAAAGACGCTGGCATCTGGCTAACACAACACGTACCTCGGGCGGGTAATAAGTTGATCTGCCTCCCCACGGCCAGCCAACTACATCGCAATAAACAAATGTAGTCCCATACGTAATACTTTCCTTCACCTGTTCCAGTTGTTTTGGAGCAGGCATGTTCACGGATGTGGAAGTCTTATGAGGTACAAGTGAGTATTATCACAGCAAAATATTGAATCAGACTATACATTTGTACTGTTGTAATGTTTTTTTACTAAAACCTATTGCTGGGCTTCAAATGACATCACAACATCTGTTTATTGACATGCAGTGATTTTTAATTTTTTTTTTATTTTTTTTTTTTTTGGAGGCAACATTAGCAGTTAGTAACTTCTAGTAGCTTCCAGCACCTGCTTGTCTCCATGTAAACACTATACAAATCAGATCCGTGGAGAGGAGACCCCACTCACAGTATAAGTATAAATGATGGATGGTTTAATGCCATACTGTGGAACATCCCAAGCAAAGCAATAACTTCTCCATAAAGATGGATCTTCCACAAGAAATGTTACATATTGCACTCAGTATTGCTGTCTTTGTTATAATGTTTCCTCATCAAAATCATACCTGGAGTTGAGTTTTGTTTAATTCATGTTTAACACACAAACCCTGCACATTTAGGCTGTGGTCTTTTCTCAAACTAAAAACACTCTGTTCCACCTTATGATGTAATGTGGTAATACAGGAAGTGCTCTACTGTGTTTCTGCTAAACTAAAGGTAAAAGGTAGCTATTAACTTAAACTACACTACATGACATCACAAGGTAGAACAGGGCATTCAGAATTTTGGAGATGTAGACAGATTAATAATCCAGGGTTTCTCAAACATGTGTGAATGCAACAAAACACAACTCCAGATGTGTTTTTGATTAGCTAAAAACATTCTAACATGGCTTAATGCTCACATGAGTCAATTTTATGTAATATAGGACCTTTAAGCGATAGGAATATTAGTTACAGCGTGGTTGTTTTGCAGTATCCCAACACACCCTCCCACAAACAGCTCTGTAGGTGAGATGCCTGAATAACTATGGCTTTAACACAGGGACAGATGGAGAGCAGGGGAAGCCTCGGACTGAGACAAAGTCTCAGTCTCAGCGAGACCAATCTGCAGTGACCCTCTTTCAGGATGCATCTGAGGACAAGACGGGACTGGCTGGCTTTAATATAAGCCATAGGGTGCATAACAAATAGCCTAACACTTTAAAGGACCTATGTGATGTAAAATTTACTCTTGTGAGCTTTAAGCCATATTAGAATGTTGTTACCTCATCAAAAACATACCTAGTACCTAATACCTAGTTGGGTTTGTTTCATTCACACATGTCTGAGTAATCCTTTATCATTAGTCTGTCTACATCTCCAAAGCTCAAAATGCTCAGTTCCACCTTGTGATATCATAAAGTCAAGCTAACAACTATCTTTTACCTTTTGTTTAGTGGAAATTGCAAATTCCAGGACTGAAATTATCCAAATGATTCTAGTGAAGGTGTGTGGAGTTTAAAAACACAGTGGAGCACTTCCTGTATTACCACATGACATCACAAGGTGGAACAGAGTGTTTTCTGTTTGAGGGAAGAACTCAGCCTAAATATGCAGGGTAGTTTTGATAAGGGAACAAGAATATAACATAGGTCATAAAATTGCATAATATGGGCCATTTAATTTTAATTTATTAGTGCAAGTACTTGCACATTCTCAAGCATACTTTTTAGACATTAATATGACAAGGAACAACATTACTCATGCAGATTTAAAATATACTCTGTGCAGGTAACAGTAAGACATTCCAGGTTTGAGAGTCATATTGAGTCACATTATTAAATCACACATTTTTTCTTTGTTGTTGGTTGAAATTGTTCCAACTGATGATTGATATGTATATATATAAATAACAGAGCCATCCTGCTGAACCAGTGTGTCCACCATGTGACGGTGATAACAGTAGTAAATATTTTGGAAGAAGATGAAAAGGGCCATCAACACAAAACTATACCAGGTCTGTGTTTACACATAATACAAACTGCAAAATAATTATCTGTAAATTGTTAACATGATGTCTTTTTGAAATACTTTTGAACAGTGGCATTGGTATTTTACAGTCTTTAACTTGATGTATAAAATTAGGGTCCACCACCTGCTTGCATTGCCTGGAATGTTCCACAATAAGCCATTAAACATCTCCATGGTGACAAGCAGCTGATGCCAACGGGCAGTTACAGGTTAGTTACAAGTCAGGCCGTTGACCCCGCCAATAGAAAGAGGACCAGCTTTTTTTTTTAAAGGCATTTTAATGATAAAAACACCCTTAACTGAACTAATGCATGTCAGCAGTTTAATGCCATACTATGCAACATTCCAGGCTGATCAATCACATCTTCATGGAGACAAGCACCTTCCCACTAGAAAAAGTTACACAGTGCACCTTTAATTTGCAGAGAATGTGGCCCATGTCTTGTGTCCTCAGCGGGACCCTGGACAATATAGAAGATGAACATGTTAAACATTTGCCCCTTGCTCTCGTAAGTCTTACCCGGGCACTGGCTGTTGTGACAGTATTATGAGTACAGCATTTGTCATGTTGTGGTTTCTGAACCTCTGTGTACCTCTCTCCTCCCCCCCTCTTGTCAGTAACAGCTCTCAGACCCTGATACAAGCCAGACCAGAGCAGTCAGGGGGCCTTGCTCAGCACATGGTTTCCCTTTACCTCCACGTTGCATTTTCAGTTTGGGAGCCACACCATATGTAGCACACCACTAACTTCTTTTCAAGTATCGTGTTTGCTTTGGTATTTCTAGAGTTCTTTCTTTAACACAGTCTAGACATTATAGAAGTGTGCAGTTTTTTTTGGTGATGTTCTTTAACCTACTTATTGCTTTGCATTGAATGTTACATAGTATGTTATGAGCTTATCTATTTATTTATATCTTTCATTTATTCAGTTACAGTTGTTTAGTGGAGTCATCTGCTTGTTTACGTGGAGATTTCAAAATTTGATACCATTTTGTATAACATTCCAGGCCAAAACAATAACATGTTCATTGATGGAGAATTGAAGGTTTCAGACCCCCAACCAGAACACTTTTATTCATTACTTGAGCGATATAATTTCAAAATTACAGTACAATACATTATCCTTCCACCTCTTCTCATATTGAATCCACAGCAGCTTGTTAGCTTGTTAGCACGCTGCAGACCTTGTATCACATGTAGCGCTCATCACGTGGCTCTGTTTTCACGCTAAGCTCAGCCGTGACGGAGCTACCGTGTCATGTGACCACGGAGGAGGCAGGGGAAGTGGGTTAAAGGTGAAGCTTAAAGTCGACAAGTTTAAACCCTCTCACCTCCTGATATGCACCACACTGCCCCTTCTGAGTCATGGGAGCTGTTTACTGTTGTAATGGAACTGAGAAGACATTTGAAAACAGTATATGTTCCACTCCACACACTTGAATTGCGCAAAATGCTACAATGTTGTGGTTAAAGCCCCATTGTGTAACTGTTTAACTAAAAAATAGATTTAAAATGATTGATTGATATTACCTGGAGGAGTGCTGCTTCTTTTTGCCATGTAAATGCTGCTGTTCCTTTGGCTACGATATTCTACAGTATGATATAAAATTGATATCTCTGTGAAGAATCCTCTTAAATTTGACACGGCAGCTCCGGAAAGTTACACGGTATTACTTTAAGATGGTCGGATGTCTCACCAAAACTACATTTACAATTGTATTTATTTTGGTTTTGCCCATCTCCATCCAGTGCATATTGTTGTTGTATCCTTAGGCAAGACACCTCACCTTGTCTGAATGTATGGATATGGTAAGTGATGAGTGGTGCTCGGAGCAAAAGTTGTGGCATTAAAGTAGTGGCTAATCACTACCAAATGAATGAATAATGCAACTAAAATTGTTGTGCCTAGAGTGTAGAATCTAGCGGTTTGTAAATTCAGTGCATTATTTATTTTAATGGGAATGGAAAAAAAGAGTAGGTTGCATTCACATTCCTAGAATTTGATGATGTTATGATTTCAGATGAAGGGCAAGGGCTGTTATAACTCAGTGGGGGATTCATTGTTTTTGAAGGAAATATCCAAACATATGATCAGCAAATGTTGAACCTTATCATTATTTGTGAAGGATTGGCTCTGCAAACTTGGCATATTAATGTTATGGCTTAAAATGCTTTCAACCATTTTATCTTTTTATCTGTGGGGTTGAATCAAGGCACAATTTTTCTATAGTTATTGCGATTTCAGGCAGAGAATATTTGACCTTTGTGTCAGATTTTGTTTCACGGGTAGGGACAGTAATTAAAGAGATATTAACTGTTCTGACATAGATAAACAGTAAATTCTACCCCACCATTCTGACCTGTCCTCCTTTTAAAAATATATATAGGGATTAGAGAATATAGTAGTATAGAAGTTATGTGAATGCAAGCTTTTTGTAAATTATTTCTTGAACTGCACCCATAGGTGGAAATACTATGATATTATTAAACATAAGTACACTTTATTCTCAATGCATTGTGAACTATTCTGATGCATAAAGGACAAAATAGATTCAAACACAATTCATGTAAATCTTGTTACCGAAAAGTCCTTGAAGACAGCGTGACATTGAGACAAAATAGTACATTGATACCGAGCACCACATGGAAAATAACACTGCTCAGTTCTATACATAGAGCATGTGACATCAATTAGATCTTCACTTCTTTGTGGTGCCATTTCTCACACAAGACAGAGTGCTATTTTCACCACTGTTATGATCCCGCTGTTTGAATAATCTGTATGTGTTTGCTTGCTCTGTCACTGTATGTAAAACAAATGGCAGATGTGGCATGAAAGGGAAAACTATATAGACACACTATAATCACAATCAGGACTTAAAACGCACACAACATATTAGACTACTTACTATCATTATATTCAAGTTTTTACTAGAATTCTTGTCAAATTTGTTCTATTTTTTATTTTTATGTTGGTGAATTTTACTTCCTGGCTGGACAGAAGCAGACAATGGGACATACTTAAGGTAATTCCATGGCTGTTACCTAGCAACCATAACATTTTTAAGGCCCAAAACAAAATCGCACAATTATGCTGATATAAAATACATTAAACCACCTTTATTTTGTTAAATTGTTAGATTTAAGCTACCAGAAGAAAGACTTTTTTTCCACAAACTGCCACTTAACTATAATGAATATTTACCACAGGTACTATCACCAAAGCAAGTAATAATTAGAAAAACATGAAAAGCTGTCATATGCACTTTAAAAGGCTGCAGGAAATAAGTGATATACTGAGAGCATAAATCATATAGGGAAAATGCATTATGGAGGACACAGATATAGGATGAACCAGATAATTTGTCGACTTCCATTTGGAGCCGAAGCACTCAATGCAATCTGCCTGGACTGTTCCTCTTCAAAGACGCACATTAGTTATTGGCAAACTAGCTCCAGGCCAATAAAACACATTGACTTACCACATTTGTATCCATCTTCTGTCCCTGTCACGGATTGGCGGTCGGTTCAGATTTATGCAGCATGTCTCTAATAGATTTTAGCTTTGAACATTTGGGACTAAAGTGATTGAAGTGGAAAAAGGACTGATTTGATATTGAGTTGGATTTGAGGGTCAGATCGTACACAGCAAAGCAAAGTTAAGACACATGTTTAGAGGTGCACTGTGTAACTTCTGGTGGAGGGGTCATTACCTGTTTCTCTACAAAGAGACTTCCTAGAATGTTCCATAGTATGGCCTTAAACTTATATATCTTCCATTCATTTCATTAGACATGTATTTACTGCTAAAAGGTTAATTTCAATTCCTTCAAGTTACGTCACATTTGCAGCTAAAATTGATATTATTAAAATGCTGATTGTTGTTGTAATATGTGAATTCTTGGGTCTACTCACTAATAGAAATGATCTGGTTCAACATTTGTAAATTACAGGACAAAGTGCAATATTATCAATCAATCATCAATAGGGAAAACTGTCTTTTGCCCCCATCTGGGAGTAAGACGTCATCCAGTTCTAAAATCTGAAAACCACCAATACAGTAATTGCAACGATTCTGCAAATTTCTGTCTGTTTCCAGATATTTACAGTGGTTTCTCACTCACCTGTCGCCACTCCCGTCCACGCCCACCTCGTCAGCTTCACCTGTGTTTCCTAGCCATTATTTAAACTCCAGTTCCACGCTCTCCCAATTCCAGGTTGTTCTTTGCAGTTTCCGCACTAGACTGTCCAGCATTTCTTTGGCCTTAGTACTTGTTACTTGACCCTGCTTGTTCCTGATTCTGCAGAACTCGCCCGATCCCTGTTAACCTGTTTTCAGCTGTTGCTATCTATAATAAAGTCTTGCCAGTTGTGCTACATTTGGGTTCAAAGCCTGCCCAGTACAGTAATTGCTAATAATGTGAATACCCCCATGATTTATAAGCTCCTACAAATATAAACATAGCTAATTGCATGCATGTTGGCAAAATGATCCTGATAATTCACACAGAGGGATATTCACTCGTTAATAGTAAAAATGTATGGTCATCAACCATTGCAAACCAATTACAATTACCCAATTACATGTTGAATAGTGCTGGAGCCTGAATGGTGCTTTGCCTCTGAACTAGAAAAAACAAAACAAACAAAAAATCTAATTAAATTACACCAGCTCTAAGCCATTCATTCTTACCATTGCAAAGTGCCTTGGTAGAGGTTGTCAGGTTTTCACCTTGTTCTGTGTTGTATGTTTTTGCCTACTGATCAATGTCCATGTAGTGAAAACCCTCCCTTTACTTTTACACAGTGTTATATCTACTCCTTTATAGTCGTCTGATGTGATGTGGGGTCTTTGAACATCTGGGACTGCGGCGTGAATGTTCAAAGCGGGCCACTAAAAGAATAATTTGATATGTCACCTTGGAGATAGTGGCTGACAGCTGTTTCATGCACACTCCGGGCTCTAATTGGTGCAGGAAATTAGCCCGACCTTGGACTATGTGGCGGTGCGTCGGACATACCGTGCCTCCTCCTCCTCTTCCTCTCTGCCATCACGAATGACATTGTTGTAATTTTCAATAAAACACTCTGAGCATTAATTATATTCAAAATGTGTGTGCAGCATCAGAAGCACGCTGGCTGAATACTTATGTAAGCCCAGAGATGCAGTCTCCATAGCGACGGGAGGCAGCATTCTGGAACGCCGTTGAATGTCGTCCGCGGATGCAGTCTCCACGGCGACGGGACGGGAGGCAGCATTCTGGAACGCGCCTCCTCCTGTTGCCAGGGGAAACCGGGCAGCTGCCTCTATCTTCTTTTGATGATGGTTCTCCGTGAAAAACGACACCCGCATTGATGATGGGAGTAGACATGGATAGATTTAAGGAGGGGAGGATGAGAATTGATGAGATGATTTGATCCCCAGTCCAAAAACAACATGAGTCATATAACAACCACATTGCAGACCAAAATGACTAGACCCTCAGACATGTTTACACCCTTTTGCGACAAGGGAACACCATGGACCAAATGCGGATGGCTTCATTATCACAGCAATGAAAATATAGAAACAACACAAATGGAACAGGTGCCATAGATTACGATGTATTTAGTTTGTCTGAAATTATTGCAAAAATACAGATACCATCCAATAGATCATTTTTTAACAAACATATTACGCATGTATGTATGTAGCTTTGTTATGCAATTCACTATTTGTATCTACACTCTGAGCTGGCACAATTAATGATTTTATGCACACAAATAAGCCAAGATTAGTGCAACTTAACGCAAAAAGTGCAGCTTATTCCTCCAAAGTTTAAACTCTGCTCCAAACAACATGCTTTGACAGACAATGGCTGTAGACCTCTTGAAAGGCTCCAGCTGATCACTAACAATTTTACACAATTGTATCTTGATTTGATTAAAACCAGGCATACACCGATCCAACGTTTTCATTTTTGATACTGATTTCGATACTAAAGCTTGAAGTATTTACCCATACCCAATATGAAGAGAGACTGAAGTTTGCATTAATTCCCTTAAAACAAATACAAAAGTGTTATGTAGCTGTTATTAATCCCTCAAGTAAATACAAGTTCAAACATTATGAGACATTCTGGGCCATCTGCAATCAGTAAATAGTCTTATTACATCATTCCAACCAGGATATCGACTGAACCGATATTTGGAAGCCAATATTTGATCCAACAAATATTTCTGGATCGGCACTAATATCTGATACCAGTATAGGATCAGTGTATCTATAATTAAAACTCAGTTAACTGCACAAGCATATACGTTGTTGAACTATAGAATACCTTGGTCCAAAGTAACCTCATCTTGATCATTTTGGATAAACGACAAATACGCCCAACTCCTCCCAAGTCTTATTAAAGTAAGTTGCTTCTAACTCGCTAACTCTAACCACACACTGTTCACTTGTTTTGATAATTTTGTAGCTGCTGCATGTCCCACATTCGCTCCACATGTGATCACCAATCATTTGTGTGGGAGCTCATTGCATCAAGCCTGAACAGTTTGTGGTTACAACCGTTCTTGTGCAATATCCTACAGAAAAAAAGATTGAAAAAAAAGCTATGTTTTCTGGCACCGCTGACTGAAGTTGGCTGTTAAATGTGTAGCGTGGGTTAGCAATCTTGTGTGTTGGTGGGCAGATGAAACCCGGCTTGCCTGTGGATAATACTTGCTGCACGCTGTTCTGCTCTGGGTGGAGAAAATAGCATTGGCACTGGCAAGCACATCAAAGTGATCAGACCAGTAATCCCTCATGAGTCAGAGGGAAGCGGCTGGGGAGAGGGAGGACCAGCTAAAACTGCGGGATTTTGATTTCATCACTTTCTCTTTTGATGCTTCAGTGTTTATTTGTGTTGGTATTAAACTGTGGATAAGGGAAGATAAGACAGTGCTTGTAAAGACTACTGTTTTGAATCAAGTAGCTGGATTCTTATGTTGTGACAAATACCTATAAATATAACTCTACTCTTGAAGTATTTTATGCTTGACAATGTACGAAGTATATCTTTCTGCTATATTATGTCACCTTTTCTATGTAAATATTTTGTTAAATGAACGTTAGATACATTATTTAGATTTAACATCTCATTATTTGATTATTTTATTAATAGTGTTTTGCACTACTAAGCACCAGATGACGGCACTTTAGTTTCCTCTTTCTTATATTGATCAAACTTTTTCTTTTGAACTCAGCATGGTGACTGTGGTTAGTGCTCACGCTTCACGGCAAG
Organism: Periophthalmus modestus; assembly: GCA_019594935.1. Classification (NCBI taxonomy): domain Eukaryota; kingdom Metazoa; phylum Chordata; class Actinopteri; order Gobiiformes; family Gobiidae; genus Periophthalmus; species Periophthalmus modestus. The sequence continues at coordinate 24,208,363 of JAIEZT010000441.1, forward strand.
AAGGTTCTGGGTTTGATCCCCAGGTCATCCAAACATTTCTCTGTGGAGTTTGTATGTTTTCTCCAGGCCCTTCAGTTTCCCCCGTCAACCCAAAACAAGCACCATATGTACAATCCTCCTGCTAAGGTAATAAGATCAGCAACAAGATCACCCCTGATCAAATCCTGAAACTGGGCAGCACGGTGGAGCTGTAAGAAGCTCCTGGATTTGACTCCAGGGCAGCACAGAGCCTTTCTGTGGAGTTTGCGTCTTCTTCCTGTGCTCCATTTTTTCCTACCACTAAAAACATTTACAATAGGCTCCCCTCTGAGACCAGAACTCTCCTGAAAAAGAGATTCCAAGTCTCAGTAGAACATTTGTGGTAAAATAAAGGTCAATAAACAAAAAAGTTATGATTTCTTGTAAGAACCTACAAAAATACATTTGGTTTTCAGAAAAAATGTGTTTAAATAAGTGAGTCATTATGCAAGTTTATGTCCATGCCTGCATACGTCATAAAAAGAAAGTGGAAAAGCGCATAATTGGCTATCGCATTCTCAAAAAAAAAGTGAAAAAGTGAAAGGTCTGTGATTACAACTCATTTTGAAACGTATTTTGACAGCTCTCCCCACTTGTATCATACAGGCCACCCACCTCCACGGTTAATCTCATTCTTCCTGTAACATAGTTTCAAGTTAATCATTTTCAGTTTGACTCAGAAAAATCACCCCTTAAACCTGTAATTTCCCCTTGAAGAGAATGAAAAGAGCAGAGCCAGCTGACAAACGCTCCTCTAGACACTTTTAATGACCCTATGATCTTATGTTTCGGAAACCTAGACACTCACTCAGTCACACCACTGCCAAATGATCTAACCAGGTCTGCAGACATTACACCGAGTTTGTGGTTAAGCCTCCAGATACAGATCAGATGAACTGCCCCGAGAAAGGAAGAATGAAAGTAGGTGAAGGGAAAGAAACAGACCCAAAATGAGATTGAGTTACATCTTAAGATTACAGCAGTGTAGGTGGGGCACACTCCCAGACAGCAGAGGACAAAACATCTGACACATGACAATAATGTACGATAAAAAACATGTGTTATACTAATACGAATGGATGAAAAAAATATGTATTCAGCTGTTACAGGCAGGGCGGTAACCTGTTAGTCAAATGTTCTAGTATCTATTTTAAGGCTAAAATAGATGTTTGAATATACAATACATTTTCAAATATCAAAATTGTTAAAAAAAATAAAATAAAAAAAAAAAGTATTCCAGCTGTTAAAGGGCTGTATTTTATCGTCCTGAAATGATGAAAAACAAAAAATTTATGAAGTGCATTTTAAATAAGAAAAAAAAATCAAATACAGTTTTAAAAGTTCAATCCATTTGTATATGTATTTATACATAATGGTCACTGTTGAGATGTGTACTTGTATTGCACATGTGTGATATTGTGTGAGTGTGATATTGTATGGGTCAGAGAGAGGACAGAGTGAACTGTTTTTTATTCTTGACTGAATTTAATTGCACTGTATAATTTACTTCTATAAATCAGGGACTGCAGACGAAAACAGTATCTCTGTCGTTGGAAATTGTCCTTTCGATGAAAAACTATTTATTTATTCATTCATTTCAGACAAAGAAGCACTGAGTTTGAGGCAGGAGCAGCGAGGTAAATATTAGTCAGTAGTAGAAAGTCTTGCCTAAACATAACCACGGCGTGTTTTGGCAGACTGGGTTGTGTAACAGTGATTACAGCCAGCGTCAGAAGTCATTTCCAGGGACTTTCTCCAGAAAAGTGACTGATGTTCGTCTCAGCAGTTTGGTGTTTGGATGCTGCTCTGAGTCACTTTTCCTGCTACCGTATTATAACACTCTGTGGGCGGACTGTCTCCCCTGGCAACCTCTCATCAGACAGCCGACAGCCATTTTGAAATCACAGGTGAGAGTGAAAGTCTGTGTGGAGGCAGAGTCTTAAAACTGTAGTAGTGCTGAGAGATGAGGTATTACTGCAAATGTTTTTCAAGCATTTAAAGTATAAATGTCAAAATGCAGGTGCTCACTACTGAATGCTATGTTTAGTTTTTGTCTTTAAGCATTAAAGCTGCATTATGTAACTTTTCTGGTGTAGGGTGCTGATCTGCTTGTCTCTATGCTTTGCCCGGAATACTCCACACAATAGGGCGTCAAACTTACCAAATAAAGTAGGTGACGCTGCTAGGCCTACATTACACCATTAATTGAATAAAAAAATCAAGATAGATATGTTTAATTTCATACTGAGTTTTCTTCCAGAAAAGTTACACAGTGCACCTTTAAAGCAAAGACAGACTGAAGTATTCCAAAGCCACTAACATGAAGTAGAAATATAAACTATAACTCCAGTATGTGTAATTGGAGTAAAATGAACTCCACAGTACTGCCTCTGCTCTGCCTCTTTAGTTTTCGGCTCGATGCCAAAGAGGAAGTTTGTCAAAGCTTTGTAAAAATACTCTTCAGCACAAACCGGATGATGCGTCACGTCACCAAACTTCCTAATTTTTCCCTCTGTTTTTTCTCTGTGTAATCCTCCTCGATTAGCTCTATTGTCAGCTTTCACACAGCCCTCAATCCTGCCCATAGAAAGCGCAGGCCTGTATTTTCTCTTTGAAGAATGACTCACCGAACAAGAAGAGAGTTTTTATGGTTCAGTGTTCTCTAAGTTTAGATGATTTATTTACGAAGCCGCAGGCATTTGAGGCTGATCCCTCCCACTGCGCACATCACAAAGGCAGTTGCATCACAGAGTGGAATCTCTATACCAAGAGCTTTTTGCAACCTTTTTAACTCCAACATATTACTTATTCATATATACTTATCCTGTGCGTTATATATGATGGTTTGAATGTGTTTCTTCAGTTTTTGATGTAGAAGATTCCTATGTCCACAGACTGAACCACACTGAAAACATTAGTAAGACTACTTTCATTCAGTGAAAAGTAGTAAAATGAATAGAACATATATCATAGCTGACATTTTTACAAATAGGTTTTAAGTGAGTAGTAGTTATCTCAACATCTTTTAGCTTTTGCATACAATACTATGAATTTTAAAAAAAGAAATTAGGGCCACAATCTGTTCAGAAACCTAATGTACTATTTAACTTCTTGTGTTACTGCTTGGCCTAGAATGTTCCAGAGTATGGCATTAATTATCTATCTCTGTGGATACAAGCAGCTGATGCCACATGGTCAAGTTACAGGTCAGATCTGTGAGGAGGACACCCCTCTCTCACTAAGAATGCATGATTTATAAGGTATTTTTAGCAGTAACCATACCTCAAATTGATTAAATACAAAGTTTAATGCTATACTGTGGAACATTTCAGGAAAAACAATAACTTCTCCATGGAGACAAGCTGGCAGTGAGCCCTTCTCCCCCAGAAAAGTTACATATTCTACTTTTAACGTGCACTTAACCTTAAACAAAGCTAGTTGATATCTATTGTTGTTCGTTGGTTACATATGTTTTCTCCAGCCCTGAGGTAAAGAATGTCTAAAAGACACACCCATAGAAGCGTGCTTGAAAAAAGTTGGGATTGTGGGAACAGATCTGGCATGTCGTTGTCTTGCGTTTAGCGTTGTGAATGAGGTTTTGTTGTCAGAGCGATTGCTTTCATGCTATCAGTGTCTGCAACTGGAGACCGCCACCTGAGATTTGGTTCTATGTTGTTTTTTCAGATGTGCTACTGTGGAAACCTCATCCTCACTGCCAAAACATACAAAGATATTATCAACCAGAGACGCCACTCAAACTGCTTCCTGCTTCCCATATTTGACCTTTGAACCTGATATGTCCCGCTTCTTGTGAATGAGACGAGGTAATATGAAGAACACTGAGTCATTCGGAGGCTATTGTCCAAAGTTAGTAGGGAATTTCAATGAACACAGTAGTTAGTTATAATGGTACAGCAATTGACCTGTTAGGGTTGATTTACACCAGTTGTACAAAGTAAAAAGCAGGAGAAATGGACAGGAATAAGGCCATTTAAAATAAGATTGATTGTCATGGCTGAACAATTGGGTCAGAGAATGTGCGGCTCCTCTGTTAGAATGTCACACGGTATGGCATTAAAATAATCTATCTCCATGGACACAAGCAGATATGTCCATGGAGATAGTGATCAAAAAGCAAAGTGCTTTTCAAGGTATATTTTTGCAATAAAACACCATACTGTGAATCATTTAAAGAGAAACTATAACCTCTCCAAGGAGACAATCATGTGATGGACCTCCCACCAGTAACATAGTGTACCTTCGAAGTAATTTACTTTTTGCACTGAAAGAAATGGTAGTTATACTTATCAAAATATTCTTGTTATACTTTGTTGTTATTATTGTTGTTGTTGTTATTATTGAAATTATGTAATATTTAAATTATGTAATATTGAAATTTGATGTTTATTGGCTCACAGAGTACACCTACAGTACATACAGTAAGTCTGTGGATCCCAGTATAAGTGAGGCATCCAGGCTTAGTGAGCTGTGAGGTGATGCGCTCTGGCCCGTCCCTACAGTTGTGAACGACACTATCGTATGTGTTGTTTTGGTGGATCTCACTTACATCACTTCACTGGAGATGTGTGACAGAGGAGTACACTGCATCTGCTCAACTAGAACTGGGGCAGCTACCAAGAGCTGCATGCTAGGTCTACAATAATACTGTAGTTTAAACCATATGCATATTTCATGTGGTATCTATTACAGTAGATTCATGCACATAGTACTATGAGCAGCAATAATTATAGAAGCCACACAAGGTTGGCACTATGAACAAAGGCAACATTTGGTGAATCCCATGCATCCATCCTTTTTCTTCCATTTTACCATGGCCAGACTTTCCCCACCCCAGACACCTCCTCCTTCAGTGAGACCCCAAAGTGTTTCCAGGCCAGCCAAGAGACATAGTCCCTCCATCATGTCCTGGGTCTCCCTCAGGGCCTCTTCCCAGTGGGACAAATGTCATAAAACTTTACTTTAGTTACTAAAACATTAAACAATTATATTTGTTTAGGGATCACATATTAATGGCTAACTAGTAGTAATAGGCATACTAAGTAGTTCATTATATATTTGTGTTTATAAACTACATATTAATGTTTTTGGTTTTGTTATTTTATTTTTTAATCATATGCATGTTATTATTTTATCTTAATGCATGAATAAGTGCTTAATAAACACTACCTGACTAGCAAACCAATAAGCACTTAGTTAGCAATAAACATGTAAGGAAAAAAACAACACATTTGCCCAAGGACACAACAACATTGTGTATGTCTGTTATTGTGGATTTACCCACCAACATTCCGCTCTAAGTTGCAGGGTAACATATTACCCTTTATGTTTTGGCTTGTGCCTTATCTTTTTAACACCACAGGCAGAAACTACAAAATGTCTTGGTTTTCCCACAAGCTGCAGGCTCCAGACATGACAGCACAGCCACATTCTTTGGTCTTTTTTTTTGAGAATAGTGTGATCAAACTCACTTCACTTTGGCAGAGCAATAGTTTTGTCTTCCCACACAAAGGTGAATCACCACATATCACTTTCTTAATCCAGAGCAGCTGTTGGCAAAGAGAGATGTAACTTTACCTGGTGCTAATTCAGACTTCGGTGTAAGACGAGACACCTTAAGTGAGACAGGAAAACTTTTTGTAGTGACGTTATTGTGAATTTTTACAGTTTCCGTAAATACTTTAAGTGTAATATTTAAAATTAAACCTGATTGCAGGAATGCGTCATCTTTCAGAGTACACCCCTGACCCCACCCCAATGTCCCAGACGTTCTAGAAATCTGCACTGTCTAAAAGGAAATATATAATTACTTTTTGAACACTTAATAATGCAATATTCATTCAAACCATATTGGATGCTATTACACTCCTGTAGCCACACCTGCCCTAGAGTGGACTGGCACCAGCCCACCCAATCACACATGACCACACAACATTCATATTTAAGTTGGGTGTCTTGTTTCAGGACAGGAAAATAGTATGCACTGGTCCAAATGGGAAAATGAACCTCCAACCTTCATGTTAGTGGGGTCTTAAAATACTGTCTGGGACCCTTATTTGATTGATTAGGCCTCAAACTATTAAATGTTGCTACCGCTTCAAAAACATACCTGGAGTTGTGTTTGTTTCATTCACGCATGTTTGAGTAACCTTTTACCATTAGTCTGTCTACATCTCCACAGCTCAAAATGCTCTGTTCCATCTTGTGATGTCATGTAGTGGTAGTTTTGAAGTTAGCAGCTCCTTTTACCTTCAGTAGAGATTGCATGTATTGTATGATATATTGTATGATTGTACCGTGCTACCACATGACATCACAAGGTGTTTGAGAGAAGAACTCAACCTAAATATCTAGATGTAGGATTTGTGTCTTGAACATTTATGAATGAAACAAAACAAAACTCCAGATATGTTTTTTATGAGGAAACAACATTATAATATACATCAGAAAATAGCGTAGTATGGGCTCTTTAAGCTATGGAATAAATGTATGGCTAAATAAATAATTAGGCCTATATCCATGGGTTTCAGAATGTTGAAAAATCAGAACCGTTGCCATAGTAATTGACAATTTAAACTAAATATTATATCTTTTGATTGGGAAAAAGTCCTCAAAATGTTGCATGCATATAACAACTGAACTGAAACAAAGCCACTAGAAATCATACAGGTAATGTGTCAGCTGTTGATTCATAAAAATAACTGCTCTCTTTGTTTGGTATGAGGAAACAATGGCTCTGGGTGATAAAAATTGGCTGATTGTTCATTATTTAAAATCCCTGGTGCGCACTATGATTTCACCGAGTTCTGCCATGCCATTTTGCAAAACAGAGTAGCATTTCTCCTCGCAGGGTGGTTAGCTAAGCTTTACCCAGAAGCCTTGGAAATAATTTGTAGGCCGTGGGCATGACGTTGAATTTCTTAAAGCTGTTTCTGTTGATTCAGGGGAAAATCCATTTTTACAGCATGTTCAGCCGGCCAAGTGTCCAATTAGTGCAGTAAAAAAATCCCCCTCATCCAAATGGAAAGTCCAATTACATTTGGCAAATTGTGGACTTGTATCTCAGTCCAAGGTCTGACGCTGGGGAATCAATGACTTCATCTAAACATCCAACTGTGCCATAATTTATAATGTTGGCAAATTGGTTAGCACTCTTACTTCATATCAAGATGGTTTTGGGTTACTGGCGCATGTATAGGTTCTTCCTATATAGAGTTTGCACGTTCGGTCTGTGTTTACATGGGTTGCGTCCAGGTGCTCTGATTTCCCAATCAATCAAAACATGCACAGCAGGACTGTAAGCCAATAAAATCATCAGGGAAGAACTCTTGATCCTAAAACCATTGGAAGATTTTGAGATGTGCACTGAAGAATAGGGCAAATTTGCATCCAGGGACAGTAAATTATACCTTTGACCTGGATACTGGATACTTTTTTTTTCCCTTTTGTAAATTAGTGCATTTTCCCCTAAAGCATTTAATGCAAAAGCAGCCTCAACATTAATGCATCTGGATATTAAAGGGCCTGAACCAAAGTTTTCCCAATGCATTTGAGCACAGTACAGTCATATTGTATAAGCAGCTATCAAGAAATGTGCAGTAACACGCAGTCTGCATCTCTAAAAGTTATGAAAAGCATTTATAAACTCATCACGCTGAATTATTAGGATGCTCTGAATGCATAAGAGGAATAACTTTGGACCACTGCGAACACTTTCAAATGAAATAGTTCTGTTTTTTAAATTTTTTAAAGACAGTAAAAATCAAGTACAGCATCTTAAACAGTGTGCTTAAGGGCTTGTGAAAGGTAGGGACAAGATTTAAATACCTACTTCCTCCTTTAACCATGTGAAAAACAGATACCCCAACTTTAACCTTGATCCTCCATCTTTGCTTTTTTGCCTTTAAAATGAGCGGGGTACCTCCATTTTCGATATTCAAATATGTGTAGGGAATGAATTTGAATAATGTATACGGGAGTGAAGCCAGGAGGCCATAGCAACCAGGTTATAAATTCTGCCCTCTGGATCTGACGGCATAAGCAATGGCACTGCTGCTTGGTTGTTTGTAAAAATGCCCTTGAAAGAATTAGAGTAATTTCCGAGCTAGCCAAACCCGAAAGCCACAGGGAGAGAATTAGATAACCCCCAAACTGCAGAGTAATAGCAATAATGAGGGAGCTAGAGGGGAATGCATTTGTTTATCAGGGAAAATCATTGGAGACACAACGTCGGACTCCGTTTTGTCTGATCAGCAGCATTATCGCTTTCCACAGCTAGTGACGAGATCTGTAATTTATCACATGCCTTTAAAGAAAGCATTATAATATGTATGTTTATGGGATTACGATCACATCACCATAACAGGAGACAGAGCTGACCCAGAGATGGACCAATCTGTCTCAATATGTGTTAATAGAAAGCAGAAAACAAGACCAGTCACCCGAGACTGAAGTCACGTATGCATTCATTTATTTATTATCTGCCTGTACAAGCATTGCATCAGCAGAAAGTATTTGTTAAAGCAATGCTATGTAACCTTTCCTGATCTGTTTCTCTGTTATATAGTTCACATGGGAGTCTTATTGCCTGTTATTCTAACAATCTGAGGTATGTACTTTTCATGTGCTTGCTTTACTTTATATTGAAACTGCATATTTGAAAACAATTTTCCAAAGAACACAAATAATGTCCAAATAACACAGTTTTGAATATGTCTGTGAATATGTTTTGTATATCCATGGGTGTCAGAATAATGAAACATTTTAACTGTTGCCATAGCAATTGACAAAAACAAAATATTATATTTTTTGGACCGTGAAAAGTTCTCAAATGTGACATAACAGGAAGCTGAAACAATGTCAATGTATTTTCAGTGATTTAAAAATAGATTTCACAGAAATTCTGGTGCTGGCATATACACAATACACTTTTGAAAGTCAATAGTACTATGGAGTATTTATTAAAAGTACTGTATATGCAAAGGGGGTACAGAAATATATGTGTATTAGGACAGATGCTTGCAGTGTGATCAAGAGACAAAAACAATCACATGTCTCATTTTGTTTAAATATGACGCAGGCATGTCTTATGGCATGTTAGTAATGCAGACAGCTGAACAAACACATAGTTATCCCTTGTCCCTTTTCGTATCTCTATCATTTACACAAAGTTATCTTAACCTCATTCACTCAGCACCAGTGATTTATCTCATGTTGTGAAGTCACTCATCTCACTTAAAAATGCCGAAACTCTACACTGCTCCGGGAATAGCACTGTTGTCATTCAGAGTACACCTAAGCTTTTCATGGAGGGAAAACCAGAAATATCGCATGTCTCTAAATGCTGTGTGTTGCATCATGGCCGCGCCCCTGTTTGCTCACAGCTACCTCACCTTCAGCGGTGCTAGCAGGAGCGCGAATACCTCAGTGATGATAGCTTACACACATTTAACACTGCCAGAAACGCTGCGGGCAGTGACTTGTACACCCGTGTTTGGCACACATATAGAGACAACGACAAACAGTTAAGAAGATAAATGGAGTGTTAGCGTGTTGTTAGAGCGTGTGGCTCTTTACCAAATCTGTGGAAAAACGACTCATTACTGTAAAAATAACCTTTTTGTTTCGTTTTTGTGTTTGGTAGTGTCAGTTGATTTCACAACTGCAATGCTAAAGTCCTAAGTTTTCAGATTTGCAACTAACTACAGGGATGTGGGTGGGGAGAGGGGGTAGATTTTCTGAGCACTTAAAATCTGGGCAATAAAGGATTATTCATACATGAATCAATCAAAATACAACTCTGAGTAAGCTAACAATGAGGGAACACTGTTAACATCATTAAAAGCTCATAAAAGTCAAGTTGATTTTGCATAATATGTCTCTAACATTATTTACACATGTAGGATCCAAGTTAAAAATGTATTTTACAGAAGGATGATTAGTCGTCTGTGCTATGATGTAATGATATTCAGGTAGGTTTATCATCTCTTGTTAATGCCAGGTCACATACAGTGAACAAATTGCCCTCCAAGTGTGGGTCAGATCAAATACTGACACTAATTAGTCTTATATAGGAAAAAGAAAAAATACCTAAAATGTACTAGAATATTCAAAATGAGAAAAAGAGTAAATACAAATATGCAAGCTCTAAAATGAATAAATAAGCAGGGTACTGTAATGCAGTACTTCCCTTTCTGCTTAAAGACACATGGAGTAGTGACAGACCAGGCAGAATTCCTTACCTCCTGGATGTGTCATTAGCCACAACTGTAGGCTTCCTCTTGTTATAGGCAAATGAGAGGGGAGTGTTTTATTATGTTCGTGTTTTTGTCTGTGTGTGTGTTTGTCTGTGCGTGTGTGTGTGCATGTGTGTGTGCATATGTGTGCGGTGTGGTGAGGTGGGGGTGGTGCAGGTGAGCGCCAGGCGTGAGCCTCTTTGGGGGGAGGGCAAACTGACTGGAACACTTTCATGTTCTTTCGGCCACAAGGTTTCCTGTAAACGTGGGCTTCTAATACTAAGGCTAACAATAAACAGACAGGTTAAGTATGATTATTCCACTTCAGTTTGAAGGATATATATATATAGCGCTTATTGTAAAGTATTTATTTAAAAGTGTTGCAATTATAGACATTTTAATTCATGTATTACTACCAAATACCATAATTGTTTGCAGATTATATAAGTGACTAGTTATATATTTTTTTCATACCGTGACCTATATACCACATCACATCAAAATGAAAATGGTAAAATACACATAGGTGTCTTTTTTCAGATGTTTTTCCCATAATATCTGGTCCCTTGTGAGCACATTTCTTGCCTTCTGCTCTGTCTGCTGCTCCCCCCCTTCACCCTGCGGCCCTGTGACGGTGCAGGTAATAAAGCCCCTGATGCCATGACTCAGCACTTTAGCCTCCAATTTAATTTCATCTGAATGCAGCCCTGACCCCCTCTCCCCCTCCCCCGTCTGACTGCAGCAGACTTAACCCTTTCCTGCCTCTGGGTTTGTTTTGATTCTGTAGCCTCTAGAAAGGTCATTCTTTACCCGCCGCCATATTGTTTCATAAAGTGAAATATTTTAAATTGACAGGGTTTTTTTTTTTTAGATTCATCTTTTATCTGTCGGCCTGCAGCAAACAGAACTAAACAATTGGCCAGATTTTTTTGTCTGTCAAACAAATTTTACTACACAAGTCAAAATATTGTGCATTCATATTATCTAATTAAAGGTATAGTATGTTGCTTTCTGGAGGTAGAGATAAGAGTCGGGTTTGTGGAGGTGCAAGCAGTACGGGCACATGTCTTTTGTGCAATAAAAGCAACCAAAAGAACAAAAGAAAATAAAGCTTGTAATTTAATCATCTTTGGGGTAAAAGTTAGATACTGTGGCTTCAAGCTACTTTTCAAAGTTAATTTAAACCAATGACTTGACAATAACAACTAAGTATAGCAGCTTTGAGTGTTTTCTATCAATTGAGCTTGCTTTCTCAAACAAATTAAATGCTGGTGTCCAAAAGTGTGGGTCTCGAACAAAATTTAAACTAAACTGAAATCAAAACTATATTAAAAGGTGCAAACTGCATAATGTTTCTTTAAATGCCCTGATCATATGGCCAGACAAAAGCTTACATAAAGTATAAACTGCAGTGGTCTTGTTTTTCTTGAGCTGGTCAATAGAAAATAATGCTCTTTGACTGTCCCTTGTTTCTGGTATGCAGTCTCTAAAGTGTGTAGGATTGTAGGAAGCCGAGGCGAGCGAGCACGAGGAGGGGGGAGGGAGTGAATGAATGTAGGCCACACATTCCTTTGCTAGGAGCTGTCTGGACCAAGAAAACACACAGCGCTACACAATCAAACCAGGATTTCCGCCGTTCCCTCACAGCAGCCAGCAGACACCATTTGACTTTTTCCTATTTTGCTTCTCACGAACTGCTCCGGCCCCATAGCCTCTGCTGCATATCTCCTCTCTCTCCAGGGCAGCTACTTTCCATCACTAAAACACATCCATCTATACCTCCATTAAACTGATTACTCCCCCAACTCACAGATAAATCTTTCAAGACCGGATGCTATTTAAATGGTGTGTCAGTCAAAGCTGCCTGCCGCAATATGTCTTGACCTTCAGTGTCTGGGCCCCTATAGTGTTCACACCAGCACGGGATCAAGTTACAGTTTTATTGTTTAAAGTCCTTCCTTTAAGTGCAGGTGGAGGTGAATTAGGTTTGGTTGTATTGAGACAAGGGAAAGATGTGAGGATTAGCATGCAGTTTGAGAACGCCCATATTACGATGTGTTCTGATCTATGATATAATGTTGTTTCCTCATCACAAACATACCTGGAGTTGTGGTTTGTTTCATCCACACATGTTTAATGCACAAACCCTGCACATTTATGCTGAGTTCTTCTCTCACACAGAAAACACTCTGTTCCACCTTGTGATGTCATGTGGTAATACTCTATACACCTTCACTGGATAATTTCAGCTCTGGAATTGCCAGTCTCTACTGAACTAATGATTAAAGGTAACTGTTAACTTGAAAACTACCACTATATGGCAACATAAGGTAGAATGGAGCATTTTGAGCTTTGGCGATGTAGACAGACTAATAATAAAGCATTACTCAAACGTGTGAATGAAACAAAACACAACTCCAGGCATGTTTTTAATGAGGTCACAGAATTCTAACATGGCTTATACTAAAGAGTTAATTTAGCATAATATTAGCTTTAAAGGTGCATTATGTAACTTCCCTAGTAGAGGGTCCGCTCTCACGGACATGTGATTGCTTGGAATGTTCCATAGTATGGCATTCAGCTTATTTATCATGTATTTGTTAATTGTTTTATTGCTCAAAAACACATAAAAACACTGTGAATGGGGTCACCTCTTCACACATCTGACCTGTAACTTGCTTGTGTCCATGGAGGTAAAGTAATAGCATCACCATGGAAACAAGCAGGTGGCAGCCCCTCCATCAAAATAGTTAGAGCACCTTTAACAGGCTTAAAACTTTCAGTTGTGTTTTTTCTATTTTACTTAATGCTCCCAGATAAGCAGGGGTTGTTGATTTTTCCACTCTTCAACATATCTTTAATATCAGTGAATTCCCACAATTATGACCAGATGTGTGCTCCTTTTCTGAATCTATAACCATACACTGATTCATATCTCAACAGCTAATTTCCTACTTCTTGTCCTAAAGCAAAAATGTGAGCATGCATGACCCTATATTGTAAACAAAACATCCCATATTTCCCATTTAAGTATTGTATACATTACATTTACATTATTACATTAAGATAAGATAACCTTTATGTGTCGCACAACGTGGAAATTGCAGTGTTGCAATGCAAAGTTCAAGAATAGCAGGAGAATAGGAAACGTGCGATCAAAATCAAGACGCCCGAAGCTTCTGTTATTATTTGAAGTTCAAGCTAACAACAAGCCAAGTCCTGCCCCCTTTTCCTCCACTGTTCCTCTCACATTTGGCGTTGTTTGTGTTACTTCCTGAGAAGAAGGCCTGACATTGTCCAGACCTGTCCCATGATATCGCTCCACTTCTGTCCACTCTATTTCCAGCTCTTTGTCCCAGCAGCTGCACAGCAATAACAGTGTTTGGAGCGACTCGGCCCAGACAGGACTTTGGTTTAAATAAGCACCCCCCCAGGCACTGTAATAAGCCAGTACGCCCCCATCACTACCAACAACCCCTCTTTCTCTCCCTTCTCTCCCTCTTTGTCTCATCCTATCCAAGTATTTCCTTGTTCAGTTTCTCATAGCTGTTTTCATTCTATCCTTTCTGTCTTTTTTCCTCTCTCTTTCTCTTTTTCCCCACACTCTCCTTCCTCCATTTAATTTGTTCTATCTCTCACTCCCTCCTCTTCTTTTCCCTCTCTTCTCTCTCTCACCTCATCCAAGTATCTCCCTGGTTAGTCTCTCAGTCTCTGTATGTTGTTTCTCTGTCTGTTTTCTCTATTTATTTTCCTCAAACTATCTGTTGTTCCCAAATCTCTCTCTCTCTCTCTCTCTCTCTCTCTCTCTCTCTCTCTCTCTCTCTCTCTCTCTCTCTCTCTCTCTCCCCTTCTCTTTCTTTATATGTCTCAGTTTCTTTTCTCTCTCCTCTTTCTCTCTCCCCTTCTCTTCCTCTCCCCTCTAATTAATGCTCTTTCCCTCTTCCTCTCTCTCTCTCTTTCCCTCCCTCTTTGGTCAGTCCCTCATTGCTGGGGCCATAACGCATTCCTGCTGTAGCTATAGCAAACCCTGCCAAAGCATTCAGAGCCAAACCACCAAAGGAAAAATACAGAGACGGGAGCCGTGATTCACAAGCCTGATATAGGATCGCCCTCTCCCTCCTCTTCCTCCCTCCTCCTCCTCTTCCTCCGCAATGGTCTAACAGCTGCTTTCCTGGAAACACTTGTGCTGTGGGAGTTTGGGTTCACAGAGAGATGGATTGAGGGGAACAAGACTGTGCTTCTTAAAAAGGCCTCTGAGTGTTCACATAACTGTTGCAACATCGACTGGACAGCCCCATTTCAACCAGGAAATACTTAAAACAAGCTCAGACAAATGAGTAACAGATGACTCAAGTGAAGGAATGAACTCTTGTGCTTGGATTTGAACTGGTAGAAATCTCAGCAATATCTGGAAAAAATGATTAATGATTCATTTAGGAACAAGTATTGAGCAAACTGAGACCAAAATATTGTTGTTTCAGTTGGGGGTGACGTATCAAAAAGCATGAATCTAAGTTTGAAAAAAACAAAACAAAAACTAAACCAAAACATCAAATTGCAGTTTTTGTGACAAACACTGGAATTAGATTTGCAAAAGTTTTGAAATGTGGATTCATTTCAGAGTGCCCATTACAAAGACATCCGTCACTGTGACATTTGAGAAGAATACAAGAATCCCCAAGCATTTCAGAACAGTTTGCAAAGGTTTAAATGTTTTTTTTTTTTTTTACTTTTCCTCTAAAAAGATGTTTTATTGTTTGTAGTGAACATCAATTACCCTCAAAATGTGCTATAATTGCAATATATTGTTCAGCCCTTTCCTACTGTTAAAAAATGTGATTCCAAGTTCGTTTATTTCAAAATCAGGGTCTAGTAGGACGATATGGAGCTTATTTTCCAATGTAAGTTTTGAGTACATTTTGTAATAAAGCATTAATATTAATACTGCAAAACTGGCCCTATAGCGTATTGAATAAAACCAGAAATCACTGATAGCCTATTTCATATCATTGTTAGGGGTTTGGACTTTGGTGGTGCATGAATTGGGAGGCTGAGGTGACTGCTGGTTGTGCTGCTGCGTGAATAGAAGCGTGGATGAGGGTTAGCGATGGGACTTTCAGCTCTTTTATAGGATCCGCATCTTTTGGAAACATTAATTTCAAAGAGCTGTTCAAAAGACTGTTTTTTTTTATATTTATTTATGTGACAGAAGCCAATGTGAGAACTCATTTTCATCGACAAACTAATAACAGAGAGAAATTGCCAAGGCTTAGATGTGTTTAAAATGGTTCAAACTGAAAGAGGGAGGATGTTTTATACTTTGAAACTATGAAAATCTAAATAAAACATTTTCACTAATTAAAAAACTAAATGTTATTATAATGCTAAATATGTTTCTTGTGCACAAATATCTCACTTGTGTTTCCTACTCTGCTTCTGTGATGATTCTTGCCATTGGTTCAGTGTCATCAGTATAAAAATGCATACAATTATTTTAAAAAGAGAGATTTGGTTCTTTTAAAAAATGAGATCCGGTTCCAATCGCTCATGTTAAGGAACCATTCATAAAAGCCGATTAGTTCACGAACATTACATCACTAATGAGGGTTGCAGAATGATTAAGGTGAAGTGGTAAAGTGTTTTTCACAACTTTACTTGACCTGGAACTGTACATATGTAGCTCGTGAGCATGGGAGAAACCACACAAAAGTAGGTTATCTCACATCACATCGGTCACTAGTTTGACAGGTTGTAATAATATCGTTTAGGTCTAAGCCCAAAGCATTCTGAGCTGTTCGGAGGTGACGAGGTGAAGTGAACGTGGCAGGTTTTCATTCTTCAGCTGTCATGCAGGTATGACAGACGACTCTCGTGAACCCATGAGTGCCACGAAGACCGTTTCACAGAAAATGGACAGAAATGGCTTGTCAGGGAAGATTCTATGGGGTCATTGAGTTTAGTCCAAGGTCCAAATGTTTTAAACGTACAATGTAACTTTTCAGATCGAGGGTTTCTCTTGAAAATGCTATTGCTTTGCCTCAAAGGTTTCACAATGTGGAAATCCAATCCAAGAAAGTTTAGAGCGAAACATTCCAGGCAAAGAGGAAACACCTCCATGGAGATAAGCAGGTATCGGACTCCTCCACCACAAAAGTAACATAATCCATCTTTACTCCTCCTAAACCTCTTGAATAAATGCAAAATAGATAACTTCAAGGCCATACTATGGAACATTCAAGGCAAAGCAAAAACAAACATATCTTTCACCCAAAAAGTTCCACAGTGTAGCTTTAAATGTGCCTTGAAACTACATTTTATATCTGTCCAGAGGTAACAGTGGATTGCATTTTGGGAAAAATTCTAAACATTTCCACCAAGATAAGCAGCCGTGACCTCGTATGGTGTTGTTTTAGCAAATATAGATATGTTGAATATGTCGGCTTCATCAAAAAGTCATTAAACAAAAAACTCTGTCGTTTGATCGTGCACATTGTACATAAATCATTACAGATAAATAAAACCAGATGAACATGTGTTTCTCTTCTGAATACAGCCATACATGTAGATCCATAGTGCATTTCCTTTCACTGACGTCAGGAGGACAATCATGTATGCGAACGCAGGCAATGTAACATAAATCTCATTGTTTGCATTGAGTCAGCTGGCTTGACATGACAATAGGGGACACAGAGCTTTATATTTATGCACAGAGAAGTGACAGGAAAGTTAAACTGTAAAAGACTTCTGTGGCAACTTTGCAATGCGAGTCAGCAATGTTTACAGCTCAAATTACGGCTCAAATAAATCTTGACAGATAAAAATTAATAATATGATGTCAACGAAAATGACAGACTAGCAACAAACCACTGCCAATATAGCCTGGTTTGTCAGGAACTCATTTATGTTTTCTATCAGTGTAAAATGGTTATATATTTTTTTTTTACAGCGCTTTTCCACCTTCAAGGCATTCAAAGCTCTTTACGTCAAGGAACCACTCACCCATTCACATAAATATTCATACAGGTGGCTTAAGTGTCTTGCCCAAGGACACAACAACAGCATTCATCTGTGAGAGCTGGAATCGCACCGCCAACTTGTGGGTCAGTGGATCTGACCGCTCAACCAATGATGTTTATGCCAAGAGCGGGATTCAATAACTCGGTGGACAAACACTCAACTAACCAACTGAGCTACTGTCACGTCAATATATGGAAGAATTAAGTATTTACAGTGTAACTAAAAAAATGTCACATTGGTCACCACATGTTTTGGCATTGTTTCAACCACTATACTGATCTCTTTATGCCAATATATTATAAGGGAACTACATAACCTTTCTGATGGGGAGTCCGCAACTTGCTTTTCTCTATAGATATGTTATTGTTTGCCAGAAATGTTCCAGAGAATATTGATAAAATTAGCTCGGAAAACATGCTTTACTAGGGTAAACGGGGTGGCCTCTCTACAGATCTTACCTGTAACTTGGCCTGTTGGCATCACCTGTTTTGAGATATAAGGGTCATACTTTGAAACAGGCAAAGCAATAGCATATCCATGGAGACAAACAGATGACAGACAACTCCCTTAAAAAAGTTACGTGTTGGACCTTTAACATGCATCTTTTTTATGATTCAAAACAGTTATGACGCTTTACTTGATCACTACCTGACGTTATCAAAGTGAGTTGCATCAGCCTTCAATAAAAGCTTCAACAACATCAATTAACTTGGAGAATTTAGCTATCTCTCTCTCCTCTCAGGTATTCCCATTGGCTTCTGTGGAGTACCCTTAACCTACTTTAGTTTGCATGTCAAGTCATACGTCTCTGTAGCCTGCTCCTGTCTGAGTGGAGCAGAAGAATGGGCCCGCGACGCTCTTCCCTTCTGTGCATGAACAGGCTAATTTAGGAAAGCGTGTCAGTGTGAACTCCTGTCACGTCCCAGAATGCACCATTGTTCTCCAGATAGAGCCATTTGGAGAAAGCGTTTTGAGAGCAGCATGGAGAGCACAACAGGGAAACTCAAATTTAACAGACCAAGTACCACCTCAGAGAATCGCTGGATTACAAAGTCCATGGCAATACCGTAGAGATATCAAACAAGAACGAAACAAATATGCAAGACAATAACTGATCCAGATGGAACTAAATCTTTACTTAGACTTTCATAAAAATGTGTTTATTTCACTTTTAACATCTCTTTATGTAATGCAATGTGTTTAGCTAATGTTAGAGCCATTTTGCACTGGAAATACAATGTGTTCTTTATGCAACTGCTGTGCATCCATAAAAAGGAGACGGACATTGCTAATAAGCTCTAACTTTACTAACTTATCTTATCTTATCTCTTTGTCTTGCTGACTGTATCGCCTCAACATATAAGTTACCATCACTGGAAGTACGGCGGTTTATCACAATATTAAGTCAAGTCAGCATTGGGTTAGAAATTATTATGTAGTGTTATGTTATTTGGCGTTTTTTTCAGTCTTGTTTTTCAGTCTGTGTTCTCTCTTATCCAATCATCTCATCGCACTGTGTAGCATCTCCTGAGCTTAAAACAGTCTGGGAGTTGAATAGGAACACAACGGGCCGGGCCAGTTCTCTTAATATTAAATCACTTTCGGACCGGACCAATCCGCTCCAAAGAGTGTAAATACACCCTGAATCAAGATGGAACACCAAAAACAATGACTTAATCAAGAATAAAATTTCTTCCAAACCCATTAACACAGCTAGTGTACCACCAGCTGTCCGTACCCCACAGATTGAAAACCAGCTGGTCCACAACATCTGCATTTGTATGTCATCCATTGTACACAGTTGTTTCCAGCGCCACGTGCACTATGGGAGATTAACAATGGAAGTAGGCTAGTATGAGATCATGCATGCCCTGGCGCACGGAGGGCATTTAATATAGTCTGCCTGAAAAGCCATCTGTTCCAATGCGCGCGCTGCCAGATATGATGTTATGTTGGCAGTCATTGTTGTTCCTGTTTACGCTTTTAAAGAGGGTTTTATGTGGTTTGCCCAGACCAGCCAGAAACATATTAAACGTTACAATATAAAGTACTTATTTTTAATGTGGGAAAATGTACGTAAGACTGAAGGAAGATGCCAAATTCAAGAGACCAATGCAAACTGTGTAATAGATAGAATGCACTACAGAAGGCAATTGCAATTTTTTAAAGATGCACTATGTAACATTTCTGCTTGTCTCTATGTTGGTGTTTGCTATGTCTACAACGGTCAACAATATGGAATTAAACTTATAGCATTTATGTCATTATAAGTGTTGCAAAACATGCTCTCTTACTGCAAATGGGGTCACTTCTCCCTGTGACCCCAGAGCTGAACTGCAGCTTGTTTAGATGGTGTCAACAGCTTGTGTCCATGGAAAATGACATAGGTTTAACGCCATACTGTGGGACATTCCCCAACATAACCTCTGCCACTACATTATTCCTATGCTGCTGTACACTATACATTATTCCTATGTGATTGAAGATATATTTAAAGTACCAAACACCAAAAACTCGATGATTGAAGATTTGGTAGGTAAACACCAGGTTCAAGTAAACTTAGATATTAACTACACAAATAGAGTATCATCTGAATATATATATATATATGGCCACCTGAAACTAAAGCATGCTTTGTATCTTGGCATGTAAACACCAGTGGACCAAAACATACTACGTGCATTGACTGAAATGGAGATTTTGAGGAGTATTTCTATAGTAATAAGATTGACACAACCGGACCATACACGGTTCAAAAGTGTCATTTTACTCCTGCAGCCTGTCTGTCTACATCTGCAAACCCATAGAGACTTGAAGCCCCGATGTCACTGATGATACTCTCCCTTCTCTCTCCCTCTCTCTCCACTTCCTCTCTCCCCCTCTCCCCATTTGACTGGGAGGGTCTTCGGATTAACTTTCCATTCCTATGATCCACTTTTCCGTCGGGCCGATAGCTATGTGTCTGGAAATGCGTTTAGTGGCTTTTGCTGCAGACACGAAAATCAAGGGCGAACTCCCAAATAATTTATGACCCCCATCTCAAGGTAACTTCTGTTCTTCGACTTGCCTCACTAAGTCCTGTTCGGCAATGACCTCACCTCCATTATGAATATTGCAGTAAACAAGGGCGTCATTCACACAAAGAAGACATGCACTGGTTTCTAACCCGTAACTCATGCTGTCACTATATTTTGTGCACTTGCTGACAGTAAAATCCATATTGATAGCATTACGTAAGCCCTTTTTGCATATTTCCATTATAGACGTGTAGTACGCTCGGCTCCATTCAAATCACAGTAATTGCTTCCTCTTTCCTAGGAGCTGGTACTCTGCAGCTGTGAGCGGTTTTGTTTCACAATCAGGGTAAAAATCAAGTGTTTTAGTGACAGCCCATTTAGCAGCACTTACTGCAAGGTCCCAATGCGCTGTTGATTATTCATGTGGTGGTATAAATTTGTATAGATTTTGTTTCTTCATCAAAAACATACCCGGAATTGTGTTTTGTTTTCATTCACTCACGTTTAACGCACAATCCACTGCATATTTAGGATGAGTTCTTCTCTCAAATTGAAAACACAATAGAGGAAGTGCTCTACTGTGGTTTTAAACTCCATACACATTCACAAGAATAATTTGAATGATTTCAGCCCTGGAATTGCCCATCTTTAATGAACAAAAGATAAAAGGTAGCTGTTAACTTGGAGACAACTACTACATGACATCAAAAAGTGGAACAGAGCATTTTGAGCTTTGACTAATAATAAAGGATTACTCAAACATGTGTGAATGAAACAAAACATAACTCCATATTTTGTATAATATAGGACCTTTAATGCCATAGTGTGGAATATTTCAAGCAAAGCAATAGCATCACTATGGAAACAAAAAAAAAATGGCATACTCTAAAACAGAAAAGCTATGCAGTGTCTATGGACATAAATAGAAGCAATGGCATTTATTTTGTAATTAACTCTTACCCATATCCCAGCAACTTTGATTCCTATATGGACTATTCTAAATAAGGTACAAGGTAGGTAGGTAAAGAAAGTACAAGAGACTTGAGTTAACTTGAAAAATGACTCTTATGCAAGAAGGTTAACAATATGGAAGTGAAGCACCATCAGATTTACTCATCACTCCAGTAACTTTAAAGTAGCTAGAATTGCCAGTCTCTGTGAAGTCAGCAGAGGAGGAGACGCTGAGGTTTTCCTTTGAAGTGGCTCCGATATTAAATAATTGAGTTGAGTTGGAGATTAAAGTTTCAGGAGCTCATTTGGTCCTGGTGCGTCCCGTCACAGCGGGTCGGACCGTGGTGCAGTCGGCGTGGTGATGAGCGGTGAGTCACTTCCTGTTGCGGCTCGGGGTTGGAGTAACCTGATCTGTCAGCAGGAAGTTCAGGCGGTACACTCACTGACTCTCAACGGTGACGCCATGTTTGTCTCTTCTTAAGGGGTTTTCAGGAATCCACCGCTCCAGTAGCTAAACAAGAATGTGACACAACTCTGAAATATTAAATGTATCATCCTTTGTACAATGGAAAGAGCTGAGTAGGTCTAATCAATCAAATCCTCATACTTTCTTATTATGAGGTTTTGTCTATTTCATAATTCTATAATAACTGTATAAAGGTCACCGTGACAACGAATGCTTGGTTACTCAAACAAACAAAGTGAAACAAAACAACATTTATGGTTTTGATGATGAAACATTATGGTTTTCAGTTTCCTGTTTATATGAGCCATTCGGAGCACTTTGGGCCATGCAAAAGCTATAATAATTTGTTTTAAATTGTTAATTGTTATGGCAACTGTGAAATTTCTTCATCAAGGGGGGATTAATGTGCAGGATTTAACACAAAAAAAAAAAAGCAAATTCAACAATACAAACATGTTTTTGATGGAGATATAAAATTGTAACATTGGTACAGCCTCAAAAAGTCAACTTCAAAACATCTTCTAAATACCAATACAGCAATAAGTTAGAATCCAGCACGTGTTTCCAACAATCCAACGTCCTGTATTCTGTATGAAAGCACCGTTCCATTTCCTCTTTTCCCCATAAACACACACACACACACTGTAAAGACTGACAGCTTATTCGCAGAGAGGTGCTGATGCAACAGGAACAGAGAGATTGGGTAATACTGGATTTGGTGATATTGAGATGTTTCGGTTTCAGTCACTGTTGTGTTGAGGAAGGCCTCTGACGCCCAGAGGCGAAAACACACTCCAAAAAATCTGTTCAATACTGCTTACACTGTGCGTGAAAGTTTGTTTGAGCTTTGTTTTGAGTCATTCATATCAGGCAAGTCCAGTATTTTGAGAGATATTTCAAACTATTTTTCCCCAATAAAGGTTATGGCTACAATTCTAAGCAATTTTTTCCACCAACAGCAAAACTTGACGTAAGTATTTCTAAATTAACATAATAAATAATATACTCACTATTTTAAGTAAACAAGATACCACTTTATAGTAACCAGTGGTGGAAAAAGTACTTCATTTTGTTACTTAAGTAAAACTACAGATACTAGAGCAGAAAATACTTAAGTAAAAGTAAAAGTATCACATTCAAAAATCTACTTAAGTAAAATGAATAAAGTACCCATTTAAAAAGGTACTTAAAGGTACTTAAAAGTAAAAGTATTTTGCAGTTTTTGAGATCTAATAAAGTTTTTGAGATCTAATAAAGCTTCAAATGTAGTGATTTTTTAAATTTTTGTTCAAAAGAAACAATTGAATCAATCGTTTTGGGTTTTTTTCCCCCAGTTTTTATTTACTGATAATAACTGCACCATAATTGGCCTTACTAAATGGAAACACATGTTATAGTTTATTAAGAATGATTCAGGCTTAGTAACTATACTTAATTAAGATGTTATGGTTGTCATGGTATTAATTAGTAGTTACTAAGCCTGAATCATTCTTATTTGTTTGATTTGTTCATTTTGAAGTAAGCCTACATTCATGCTTAAAGCTAATAAAAGTGTACTTATTATAAAGTGTTATTGTAAACATATACCCAAATAAATACTCAAATCAATATTCTGAATTCAAATAATTTCATCAGAGAAAAACGGTCTTTTTTGCAGTGCAGTCCCCCTATTATTTTTGTCTGCCCCTCTCTGTGACATTGAAACCCATTCTCCCAGGCACCTTGAGCTGACACTAACTCGTAAAGTAATTGATATGTATGAGGGCGTATATTATAAACAGTGTGTCTTTGGGACAAACAGCCTGTATAAGGGCATACATTGGGTGTGACTGGCTGTGACTATCGGCTTCACAGCGGGACCCCGCCTCCCCGACCCCAGCCCCTGTAGTGATAATGAAAAACCACCTCTCTATTTTGCCCAGAGTAGCTCAGGATCACCTCTTTATCCTTGATAGATTTGTCATTCTTTGGGGTTCTTAATCTTGTTAAGGTGCCGCTGTGAGACTGACTTATGGTGGACGTTTATTTGACAGTGCTGGCTGCAGTGGCATTTCTTGTATTTAAAATGTTGGATTTATTATGAACAATATTTTAAGTGGTAAAAAAGTAGTGGTTAAGTGGTAAAAGTACGTGCTTTGTTTTATTATAGTTCTTAAATGTGCACTATGTAACTTGTCTGGTAGTGGGTCCTCCACCTGTCTCCATGGAGATATGATTGCTTGGTAATGCTTCACAGTCTGTCATTAAGCACATCTTCCTCCAGTGGAACAAGCAGGTATTGCCATCAGGCCAAGGTATTTGTGATCAATGCAAACACCATTAAATGAAAATAAAATGCAAAATAGTTATGTTTAATGTCATACTGTGGAACTTTCAAAGAAAATTATTATTGTGGAGATAGGCAGGTGTATCCATATCCTCCACCACGTTACATTATGCATATATATTACATTTTGGCTGTCACTGAAGTAATCTTTTGGCAAATGTATTCTTAATATTCTTTATTTTGAGAAAGAAAATAGATATTAATATAGTGAATTTCGTTATCAGATTACGTTTTTGTGTCAAATCTAAAAACTGCCCATGCCACACCTTTGGTCAGAATAGTATTGGTGCAGACATCTCACAAATACCCATTTGTTATCCAACATTTTTGCTATTACTATTGTATCATTAGTCTACACACTGGTCATGCAACAATGAGGTCACACTATTTTGTTTACTTATACTATTTCTTCTTCCCCTAGATGGAATCTTTATTCAAATATTTTCTCTGCATACTCTATCTGCTGTGCATTCCCTCCCTGTTTGCATAGAGTCACCTGCACAGTGAATGTTTTGACTGTCGGGTTAGCGTTAGCTCAGGGCGTTGTTGCTATGTTGCGGGGGTAAACATGCCTGGTGTTGTCATGTGGGCCAGAGGGGCTGATGGGAAGTGCTCTGCTGGGACGAAGGAGTGCTATGTTTAAGAATGAGCCCCCAGTGTACCTCGCGTCTCGCTGCAGGAAAAACAAATAAAACGATAAACTCCAAAACATGCTGTTACCAACGTCCCGCCCGTCCCGCAGCATTAGGGGGGCTTTCTGTCTGTTGCATCATTCCAGACTAACTCCTCGCTTCTGGTTAAGTGCAGTTGTCAGCTCTAAATAAAAATGTTTACTGAATGGAAAGTGGTATTGACAGTCTCTCTCATAGGATTTCACAAATGCACACACAAAAAAACATTCTACACACACTAAAATTTAGTATAAGTGTGACATATATAACAGTTAAATACAAATGCATGCTTGTTTAAGTTCAATTGCATTTGGTACCTTTAATTTAGAGATTTGCTTTATTTTATTTAATAATTAAACTACTCGACTACATAAGACAAAAAATGCATATGTAACTTATCTTTTTTCCAGATGTTATCCCTTTGAATGTCAGATCTGCAGTGAGGCAATCCCACTCACGGTAAGCACAAGTTTTTAAGATCTATTCTATATTTTATTTGTAAAAAAAACAACAACAAAAAAAACATTGGGATATTCGTAAACATGCTGACTTTATTCATTCACATTTTAAAGTCCACATCTTGTTACATTCAAAGCTTCCTGTTTCATTCAATGCTTAAATTACAATCACGTCTTATTTAGTCACATAGATTTGTAAACATTTTGCCCGTATTCATTCTGCCACATTTCAGGTACATTCAGTGCAAAAGCGCGTGTCTCCTCTCCCTCCTCTCCGTTACCATGGAAACGTTAGCATTAGCTCCAAGTAAACACCAATTATTACCACCAAAATGACCACACCTGCTATAAGAATCGGAGTGGCTTTAAGAGTGGACCCTTTGCCCCTCACCTGCAACTTCCTTTTGTTCATGATAATCTCCAAAAAATCTCCCAAAACACAACAATAAGTAGGTCTAATGCTTCAGCTTCTCATTAGAAACTCTCCCGATGTCGTCCTTGAGGCATGTTGTGTCAGATGAAAGTGGTTCGAAAAGCAAACTGCGCTATGGGAGTGGCAAAGTGACATGAAAAACAAAACTTCCCCTTTGTTAGTAGCAGTGGTAATCTTGATTCTAGCTTGTCATTCCTTGTTGCCTCAAATTAGCTTCAAATTTGCAGGTACGTGCTATGTTGTTGATAAAATCTTGAATAGTGGAGGTTAAGGAGGCAGGTGAAGCAGGGAGATGCCAATAGGGAGAAGAGAGATGCTGGGTGGGTGGGGAGCAGGTGAGGAGGGGGTCCCCAGAGGTTGTATTCTAACATAGACCTGAATGACGACACCATGGAGCAATGCACGAGAGGCAGGTCAATAAGCAATAGGCAAACCGTGACAATGAGTAAATACGTTGACTTAGATTATCTTCTTTATCTGTTTTGTGCTGTACTTTAGAACATTCCAGACAAAGCAATAACATCTCCGTGAGACGAGCAGGTGGTCGACTTCCCTCTGGAATAGTTACTCAATGCACCTTTAAAAAGTGCTATTTAGAGTGATCTATATTGCACCAAACTCAACAAATTTAATTTGTACTGTTCATTGTCGTTTCAAATGCAAAGTGTCCTTATCTCGCAATGGTCAAGAGTGAAAGTTGTTCAAGCGCTTATCAATCTAACATTTATTGCAATAAACTGACTGACTTCAAAATTTGCACAGTATATGTTCAAAAGTGAATATATACTGTGTTAATGTGTTAGTATTCAATTGTATCTTTTGATTCATGATCAGTGGAAAAAATTGCTTATGATATTACGTCAATGAGTTATTTAAAATTCTTGTCTGGGTCACTTATCAAACATTAACAGTAGATTTTCAGGTGATGGTGAATTGTGTTTATCTTTATCCCCCACTTGCCCCTCCTCTGCAGCACTGCGACAAAGCTAACCACCAACATCTTAACAAATCATTAACTTCCCCTGTGCAAAGTACAACCGGGTGAAAAACACATTTGCTCTTCATGCAGCTTCGAATGCCAAACACTTCCTTTTACAGTCCTGATTTTCAAACTTTTTACTGTTTTTTCAGCCGGTCACATCATTTTTTTTTTTCTTCTTTTTTTTGAGGTTGTCCCAGATATCAGGGGATGTGTGATCTAGGCCGCTCCACAGCAGGGAAGCCAAGGGGAAACCAAGGAGCCAACTTAACTAGTTCATGTCACTCAACTTATTTCAACAGACACAAAACACATGACCTGCTTCTGCTATGGTTCTCAAGTGATGGGACTGGAACTGAGGGTGGAATGCAAGGAGATTGTTGAGGTTTAATGTAGAGGCAGTTTTACACATGTTTTAGCATCTTTCTAATTGGGGATACAGAGATGCAGCTCACACCTGGCGTAGACTTTTAGCCCTTGTTTGGACCTGGTTTGGTATACCTGCTTTCTCTGATAACAGTGTTGGCTGCCTGGTTGACTTGATACCCTGGCTTTAGCCTAAATATGGCCACGGTTTTCTCCAGTGCAATAATTGTGAAGACCAAAGATCGGGATCTGGAGCGAAATCCGCCATTTTTTGCAGCAGCAGTGCAAAACGTCCATAGAGATGCATTAGCCAAACATGATTCACTAGAACCATTTATTTGACACTAAGCAGCTTTACATCACATATATACTCCTCTGTTTACAGTTTTCCATTGCTTGGTCAAGGGGAGAGCTGAACTTCAGTTCAGGCTGGGGCTATACAAAGCATTTGCTGCCATAAACCATCAGATTGTAATAAGGCATAACCTAGCGCTGGGTGGGCGAGGGAAGCCGCTGTTTTTCTGCGATTTCCATTTATAGACCGCACCAACGAGCCCCCTGGGAGCGCGTGCATGACTCATGTCTCTAGTGCTTCTGGTCCAGACAGCACCTCCCACCCCCTCGCGCTCCTCTGCGTCCTCTGGCACAAACTTCACTTCTTTGCTATATACAGTGTTCATGTTGTTGTTTCTAATTCTCGAAACACAAATTACAGCTTTGTTCATGCCAGGCTAGACCAACACAGTTAATCCAGATTATTTTTTGGCAAATATGGTCGTCATAATTATCAAAAAAATCCATTGGTTTGGATCTGGTTAAGACCTTTTTTAGGCACTGTGACTACCACTGAAGCCTCACAGTAACAAGATTCCAGGTTTGACTTCCGAGTCAATAGGGCCTTTCTCTATGCAGTTTGCATGCCAATCTGCAATCCCTTACTGAAATCCACTAAACCAAATGATGCTCTTCACTTTTGGGAACCTTATGCCTGCCTTTGCCCTATTTGTCTGAGCTCAATTACACCTGGGTTAGTAACAACCACACCACACCTCAGTCTCCAAGCAGCGTCTTTCTCTGCTACATATTCTAATCTGCAGTATTTTTAACAACCCCAATCCCCTAAACACAAATTCTCATTCAGATAACGCTGCGGTGAGAAGAAAGGAGCCAGTGGGAGGCGTTAAGGTCAAGCAATGATGATGAAAGAGCACTAAGCTGCGTCGCTGAATCATCGCTGTGTATATAGCTGCTACAGTAGACAGCACCCATTTCCCAGAACTGTTGTGGTGGATCAGATGCGTCAATAGAGAGAGGGAGAGAGAGAGAGAGAATAAAAGAGGGATAGAAAGACGGAGAGATGGAGAGAAAGAGCGAAAGAGGAGGGGGGGGGTTATGTCTCATGTCTGCCTCTCCTAGCACACCAAGCTGCAGGCATTTTATTATCACGTGGTACTCCTCTCTCCACTCCTCCCCTCCTTTCCTCCGCTCTGTATTTGGGTTTATTCCAGTCACGACACGACCCCCCCCTCCCTCTCGTGCTCTCTCTCTCCCTCTCTTTCTCTCTCTCTCCCTCCCCCTCCCCCCCCCCCCCCCTGTGCTCTGTCAGGTCACCCGCCTTGTTTGTTCAGATGGAACACAAGAGGAAATGAAAGCCTGGGCTGCACTGTTAACCCATTCCTGCCACTCGGATACTGCATAGCTTTACCGCGTGTTTGCATGCCTTTTGTTTTCAAGGCGTACAATGGTAACTATGGTAAACAAGGAAGTACGTTAAGCATAAAAAGTACACAACTGAACAAGAAGAAGAACTTGAGCTAAAAATATGACATTTATGTGTGGTTTGAGTTTTGACTTTACACCACATTTCTTGGAGCTGTAATCAACAACAAACAGCTTTGTTACAATACCAGTGCTGTGTATGCAATCTTATGATGCTTAATGTAATAATACTGGTGTGTGTGAATAAATGCAGAGGTGTATGGGAGGTCATCTGACACAATATTTTGGTACACACCTCATACATTTATTAGCATGTGATTATGACATTTTAACTGAACTAGAATCATTAAAAATATTTTCTTCATCAAAAATTTGAGTTTGTTTTTTTCTTTTATTTCAAGTGAAACCTTTCTAATCTGCAAAAACATTGGATTGCATGGAAGATAAATTTTAACTGTAACCACTGCGTTTCCGTATAAAAGTATCTTGGTCAAACTTTCCGATTGCCTTTTTCACTGGGACAAATTAGCCCATCGCTCTGCCTTGTGCAAACCCCGGGGCTGCTCCAGAGTTTTCCTGGAAGCGGTCTCAAAGTCCGGAGACCTGTGTTTGAAATCCCACATGCTGCAGATTATCACCGTGGACCAATGACTTCACTGGAAAACTGCTGTGTCAGTGTGATGATGGAAACGCCAGATATTTCTGTCTGACTTTGTGCAAATAATATGTTCCTGTTCAAATGGGTTATTACACTGTCAGGGATTGTCAAACTTTTCACACTGCGCACAGCCGAAAATATTTGGCATTTAGGTTAAGTACCATCTTTAGGACTAAAATGAACCTCAACCAGGGCTAAACAGGGTCAGGAGTAAGCCAGGTCCAGAGTTTAATCAGGATTTAAACAAACCAAAAGAGGTCTAAACTGGTATCGATCAAGGACCCCAGGAAATACACTACCACCAAAATCAGTCACAGACACAATCAGGAATAAAGGGGTCTATAAGGAGCTCTACAGCAGTCTAAAGTGGGACTAAACCACATCTGAAGAGGTCTAGAACTAAACCAGGTCTAAACTGGACCTAAAACAGGGCCCACTAGACCTATTATATTGCTTCAAAGGGACACATTGAAACTTTTCTGGCAACCTATACTTGTCCCATGGAAATTTATGTTTTTTAACAATACTCCAGTGTTACATTCAACAGATTTAGCCAGCACTTCGTCATTTACAGGTGGTTTTATTGCTAAAAAAAAAAAATCTTAAAAAACATAAATTCTTGTTGTCGGGGGATCACCCTTTCATAGATCTGATGTCTCTCTTTGAGATATTTGCCCGACAGTTTGAGAAACACTGCACTATCAGCATGCATACTGTATATATCTGCAGTCTTTGTTTATCTGCCACGTTCCTGTTCCTGACTGGTCTCCACGCGACTGGGGCTGGGAACAACATTGGACTCACCGCAGAAGCTGAATGGCCATTTTGGGTAAAAGCTCTCTGCAATAATAAACAGCTTCTGGCAGTCGTGAGTTGTTTTCCTTGCTGTGCATTCGGTGCCAAAATACAGAATTAACTGCAATAGCATTTAGCACTGTGGAAAAACATGAGCCGTCCAAACCCACATACCTTTCCGAGGCTTTGAAAACGACTTGTAATCCCTCAGCAGCCCAGAAACACGTCTCGCTGGGGCCCCTGCCAAAGAAATTATAGTGTTAATTTAAGTACTTTTTCAGCAGGCCAACCAAAAAGTATTCACTTAAATTGTTGCTTTCTATATCTTGATTTGGCAACATCTGGGTATTGTGTGAGTGAACTCTGGAAGTCTGCAGATGTCTTTACATGGAGAAGATAAGCCATAGAAACACAAAAAACAGCTGTCATGGATTTCTGCAAAGTTGGCCCGGGAATGCCTCATGCTTATTTTGAAGTTGGTCCAAAGATATTTTGGAACAATCCGAATGGGAGATGGAGTGAACTTTCTTACCCTCTCTCAGGAAAAGCAGAAACAGAGACGCAGAAAATGCCAAAAACTGGAAAGCTCCAATGAACTTTTATGAGAAGGCAGAAGTGGAACAGTTAACTTTAAGCCTTATCTCAAACACTTGCAATGTATTTAGATTGTTTGAAGATATCAACACACATCTTGGGACGCAGAGCGAAATAAAGAACAAAGCAAATCAATCAAATATGGTGCAATAAGAGATTATAAAAAGTGTATTTTAAAAGCTATTAAAGTCAGATGCCTTGAGACCAGTTAAGGTTGTAAACCCCCAGACAACTCCCATATTTTTTTTTTTTATGGCTAAATAAAAATATATTTAAAAAAACATTCATATTTGTATTGTATTTGTTCACAATGTAGGGTTACTGTAGTTCATCTGCCAGAATGATATAGGGGTACTTTGAACCCACGTGATCTTGCCTGTTTACCTGGAAGCTACAAGTTAGTAGTGAAGCTGGCCTATTTCTCCTTTTCTGCTTTCTGGTGGATGTTCTGCCACCTGCTTGTCTCCATGAAGATATTATTGCTTTGCCTAAAATGTTTTACAGTATGGTATTTATCTTCATGGAGACAAGCAGATGGAGCGCTCAGGCTAAGCTACTGGTCAGTGGAAAGATGACCCCACTCACAGTGAGAATGAATGTTTTTTGAAGGTATTTTTGAGCAATAATGTAATAAAGTAATACAATCATGCTAAAAGATGTATTTATTGCTATACTGTGGTACATTCCAGGCACAGTAACATCATAGGGAGACAAGCTGGTAACCCAACCTTCACCAGGAAAGTTACATAG
This sequence comes from Periophthalmus modestus, assembly GCA_019594935.1. Taxonomy (NCBI): domain Eukaryota; kingdom Metazoa; phylum Chordata; class Actinopteri; order Gobiiformes; family Gobiidae; genus Periophthalmus; species Periophthalmus modestus. The sequence continues at coordinate 24,239,834 of JAIEZT010000441.1, forward strand.
TGCACATTTAATCTGTACAAAGATAAGAGAAAAGCCAGCAAATGAGTTTATTCTTTCTATAACCATGCCATTGACGCAATATTCTTGTACTTAAGCAATAACTAATCACTCTCTTTATCTTTGCCCTGAGCCCATGTGAGCAGCTTGTGCACACTCTAAAGGTTAACTGTTCTTCTAGCGTCCATGTAGCGTTAGCCTTGCTTTGACATGCCATCATCATGGACCCTGTGACCACACTGTATGCTGCTTTCTTGGAATCGCTGGGAACATTGAACTATTTTATCTGGCAACGAGCCACTTTAAACACATCCATAACAGAGTGTGTTTTGTAATCGAACCAAGAGGATAAGACCGGGCACTAAACATTCAAGGGAGGGCAGGGTGCAAGTGGAGATTTTGAGAGACACAGGTAAAGCTCCGCCCTCTTAGTGCTATAGTTTGGGAAAGCCATGATCTGAAAGCACGTGGCTGGATAATGTATACAAGCTAAACAAGCACTGCAGGCTTCTCACACATGCAGTTTAGAGTGGAAATACTGTACTTGTGAATTCATAAACATGGGACTGTAAAACATGAGTGGTGTTTTTCCAGTGTCCTACAGAAGAGCTGCTGTGTGTTCAGGGCTCCATTACATGTACTGCTTATATAAAGGATCTGGAGCCCTAGTGATACATACCATTCTGTGTTAAAGGGAATGTGATGTTGAGCGATTTCTGTTTTGGTCTTTTTCTCAGACTAAAATGCTTTTGTTTTTTTGTTTTTTTAACATCATCAAAGTTTCAGTCCAGTAAAGGAGGTCACAGTTCAGTGGAGCACTATCACCAATTAACAATAAAGGTAACATTTCAAACCCCTTTCCCAATAATAAAACCTGTAATAGAATAGGATACCTCACTGTTAGCATCACTGCTTCCTGCCCAATTTCATCTTTAGGTTCTCGAGGTTTTGCCACTTCACTATAAAATAACTAAATATTTAAAGATAAGGCAGTGGACAGGGAGCTGGATGTCACTGACAGCATGTTAAAAACTACACAAATAAAATGAATACTGCAGCGGAGGAGTCCTCTGTGTTTAGAAAGGGGGAGGTTTGTGTCTCAGTGCTAATTTTGAGGCATAATAGATGTAAAAACAACACCACAAACGTGAAGTATTCTACATACAATAATAATTGGGTAGTCTTTATGTGAATAAATCTGAATTTTAATAGGGGCTTTATTTTATGTTTTCCAATTTGTATAAAAGTGACACAGTGAGCATGCTAGTGTGCTGCTGTGCACAGAGAATACTGAATTAATGCAAGATCCATGCATAGATCCATTTAATGTGCTGTGAGACATCAGTGCACCTTGAAGCAAGACAATTTTTTTTGTCACTGTGGTTTATGACTGACCAAATAGGTCAAAGGTTCCTTGCTTCTAGTAGTCGTTATAGAAATATAATATAACAATCTAACATGGAGATGGACAATGGGTCTGGACACTAGCTAAACTATAAGTTGTAACATATAGTTTAAGAGTTACAAGATTTCTATAGTAGCTTCATGTAGAAAGATACAACTGTCTGTGTCCATACATTACGCTTGGCTCTGACCATGACACTCTGGTCTCCAATAATAAATCCTGTTATCTATCACATCTGAGTCTGTGGCTGGGGTGCACATTGTAAATCACACCAGTCAAATGCTGAAGTTAATTGGGGCGCCGTTTGTCACAAAATCAATAGTGCAATAATCTAAGGATGACCCCTCAGGAAACCAGATCGTATAAAAATCCGTTGACCAGAATTACAGCTATGTTTTTGTGGTCTGTTCTTCCACTGTACATTTCTGCTAAATTCTAATTTGAGTTCACGTATTGCCTTGGTCAATTATGGTTAAATTTGGCCTTCTGTCCAAAAAGTTTAGTGAGGAATGTAGTTGTCCGTGGCGGCTACATAGCTTCAGGAGTTAAACCGATGAAATACAACAAAATTACACACTGTGAGACACATTCCTCTGCTTTATTTGCAACTGAACTACTTCTGCTCTGACAGCCTGAAGAGAAAATGCCAACATACTTTCCACCACAGTTGAAACAGGGACACACATGAAGGAAAATAACAGGGATTTTTCAGTAACATAATTAAAACCGTAAGTAAATGGGAGCATGACAAGAATTTATCTCTGTACCACTGCCACCAATGTGAACAAAGTTATCAAAACAAACTTAGAGCTATGAAGTTGTAGGTCAAAAGTTGATGTTGGCCCAAGGCTCAGTTCAATGTGGTGTTAATATGTCTTACTTTGAACATAATAATTGATGGATATACCCATTTTTGGTAGTAATCTCATTTTTTTATATGGCTTTTAAAAATATTTTTGAATGACTGATATAGCCATTTGGCCTGGATTACTTGTATAACTTGGAAAAGTGTTACATCATTCCAAAGTGTACCACCATATCTAAAAGGCCTGTTGCAGAACTCTCTGCTTTGTGTTTGTTTGAGTGATAGAAACAAACATATAGGCAATGATTCAAATTGTTATGGGATTCAGCTTTCAGACAGTTGGCCATTCAAGATATATATATATTGTTTTGAATTGTTAGTTGCTGTGGCAACAGTGATCATCATATATTCATCATTCTGAAACCCATGGATAGGGACTTTGGAGAGAGAGCCAGAATTATCTCAACACCTGATATAGGAGTAGATATCTGCACCACACTTCCTCTGCTTTGAAAATCACACTCAGAGAAATATGGCAGGGAGAGTGTGTATTTGAATGATGCAGGAAGAACGCCATGCAAAATTGATCCCCCTGCCTCCCAAACACTTGAATTATATAAGATCGCCTGCACACATAAATCTGAGTGTGTCTCGCAGCTCTGCACAGCTGGTGTTTAGAGATGAAGGGGAGTCTGTCTATCGCCTGTATCTGGTTGAAGGCACGACAGGAATATTAATCGACTGCACACATAACGTGAAAACAGCACTCAAGCAACCCCCAAACTGATTTATGCACTAAGGGTGTGATAAGACATAGACTTTAGATAACAGGGAATAAAAGCAAAACTGCTTGTCACTATTATCCCTAACGGTTAAAAGTTGTTGGAGTTAAAAGTTTGAAGTTTTGGAGTTAAAACACTATGCATGCTCTAAATGAGTGGTGGTGAATGGTTGCAATATGATTAGTACTGTGCCCCAAAAAACAAGCGCATGTTTCAGTACCCAATTCATCTTTGGTCTTTTTGTGATCCCCTTATGTCTGGGTGTGGGTGGGATCTCTATAGGTGGTCTAGGCACTAGTGACGGGGGATAGTATCTGGGACGCTATCCATTTTTTTATAAACCATTTTTTTCTCCACAAACAGTGCTGTACTCTTACCATGATAGTTGTTGTTAGCATTACCGTGGCAGCATGAAAGTTGTGAAAAGTGCTTCTAAACTCACTGCAGTAAATACATAGGAAGATGTAATGGGTCAAGAATGTGAGGGAAGTTTGGACGGCTGCTAAGAATATGAAATTAACTTGTTCTGTTTTTCATGTTTAAAGTTGTTTTATGTTGAACACAATTTACAAAGGCTTGGAGGAAGAGGAATAAGATGCCTTTGTGTTACCGCTCACCCCAGATCCATCTGAGTTAGTTTCCCATGGCAACCGTTTCCTGATTTGGCTGCATCCTCATCACCAACGACTAGCGACTAACCCAGAAATAACAAAGGAAATCAATGGGAACAAGAAAGTGCATATACATAATGTCTTCCTTGTGTTATAAAGGTGTCTCCAAGTTGTACCAATTGAATAGATGTGAATTGGAGGTGTCTATCCAAGCCTTGACTATTTTAATGCAATTTTGTATAAAAACCTTTTAAAACCTGTGTATAAAATGTCTAGGTATTTAGCAAGGCTTTCATCATGCTGCAAAACCTCCTCAACCAAAACCGCCAAACCAGCAGCCTCTTCAGCCTCTCCTTTTCCTCCTCTTCTCCACTCTCTTGGCCCCGGGAGATATTTCTATACAATACATCTGTCATCCTCTCTCACTCTCTGGATGCAATGATACAGTTTTTCTGATTTGTATCTTGAGCATGCCAAGTCAGAATATCACACTTTATGAATAATGCATTGCAGCTTACAAATTTGCTTGTGCCTCTTCTTATTGAAACAATAATAAATCAAAAGAGGCATTTTGTTAAAACAGATGGTGTCTAGGTTCAATTTAAATGCGACAAAAGTATATGACAGAAATATAAAAAGATTTAGAACTATCTCTTTTAAAGATTGTATATGGCCAGAGGGGGATTGCCAGTGCAGTGGTCGCCTCTGGACTCTATAAGGCCAATGTCCATTTCACAGCCTTGTACGATAAGACAGGAACATCGAACCCTGACCAGCTATAATGAATAGGATGTCACTTCTGCTTAAAACCACCAGCCGTGCCCTTATGTGCAGGTGAGTGCATGTGTATGTGAGCCTAAACTGGTAGGACATATCCAATCCCAAGAAAACGCCTCTACTGTCTTTGTTCAGTCTCGAGCATCGTAACAAGACCACCTCACTACAAAATGGCAAAAATAGTTGGACATCTGGTCAGTGATGGGTGGTTTTAATCTGTACCAGGTAAATAGCTTTAAAACAATGGTGAATTTGGAATGGTTCCCGATTTTTGAAACAGGTGTGCATGAATTTTTATTAGATTTTATGGGGTTTTTTTTGCTTTTGGATATTTTTTTCTCCTCACATTTGCATATGGAGGAGACATGACCAGAGTTGGTGCCAGCGAAACTCAAGCCAAGCGGTCAAAGAGCATCTAAAGGTTGGCTCCCCCATGATGGATGAGAAAGGTCTGTTTCTATGGCAACCTTTACATTTGATGGAAAGGCTTTCGATAGTAGGTTGTTGCCTGTGGTTGGCCTAGTTTTTTGGAGCATATAAATAGTACACAAAGAGTTTGTTGTTGTTTGGGATGACCTAGTCTCTTCACAAACATCATTCAGTATAATAGTAAAAGGATAGTATTAAGCAAAAAACAGGTCCATTAGTAATAAAATAGGCTGCACTGTACTAGCTGTTATTGCAGTAATGTTAGTTCTTTGCATCACTTTAGAACTAGTCTTTGCCTATGTGGTGTTGTGTTTGTTTGCTTCTGTTTGCTGTGCATCAAAAGAAAAAAATCAATTCTGTCTGTGCTATGGATCATACCTGGACAACTGAGGGATTACACAGACATCTTTATCTGCTGGGCCATATCTGAGTAAAGGGCTAACTAAATGAGAACAATCAGACTGAACTAATTGAACGCTCCCTCCCACTCAGTACTATGGGCTATACTTGGACAAGCATTTTCTTAAAAGCGTGGAGGAAGATCGAGGGCACCGGGTCACAGGACAGGAAACGGAAAGCAGCGAGAGGTGGAAACGGGAAGCAGGTGACAGGAGAGTACAAATGGACAAGACAAAGGACCAGGCAAAGAGACTGTTTAAGCTAAGTAAAAGAACATGTTTTAAAACTCTTGTGAGCATGAGTGAGACCTGGCCCCAGATGAGGGCGATGTTAATAGACAATCTCTTTATACGCAGTCACCCAGCTCTGATGTGCCGACGGAGTCCAGAGGGGGAAAAGAGCAGACCAGATGCGGGCATGCAGGAGACGTGGTTGCACTGATGTAACGCCTTGCAAAGTAAAACAACTTGACGCAACTGTCCCTTATGTGTATGTGGCTAATTTGTAACCCAGGGGAGGTACTGAAAGCCCAATCTGTCCATCCACAGCTAATGGTGAGCAGAGGACCAACAGGGGATCGGATACGGAGTGTTTTATCGACCTTCATCAAATTAAACTGTTAAACTACTACATTGTCCTTGCCTCATTTCCAAACAGTTTGATGGAGTAAGTTGGCAAAGAACCTGACATAGTACCAGTTGTTGATAACCTATCTATCGTTCCCTGTTCAGATGAGATAGAAGTATTGGTTGTAGTGCTGTAATAGGCTTAGTATTAAGGTTAGCCCTGTAAGAAAATTTGTCCTCTGCATTTGATCCATCCTTCAATGCCAGCAGGGCAACCTGTCAACCTGTGAGCAACCAAGGACCCACTTCTTGTTTGTGAGCTAGGTTGGGTAGGATTAACTTAGCTGAAGGTTTTTTCCTGTAGTACTGTACTTTCCTCACATGACATCGTAACAGCAAAAGTATTACTAATGGTATTTGCTGAAGTTGAAGTACAGTGGTATAGTGGTGGTAGAAAGTATTCAGCCTAATGGAAGAAGTATGAAAAGTAGGTGTATAAGAAGGACCAGTGAAGTTGTGGCTGTAGGCTAGTAGTAATAATAATAGTAGTAGTAGTAAAAGAACAGTAATAATAGTTTTTATTGATCTAAAGGTCTCCTGCTGAGAAGTGGTTGAAAGGTTGTTTATTCCCTTCCAGAATCCAGCCCTGTTTCCATGGCAACCTTTCACAGAGCTGGCAGCTCTCATCCTGGCACTGCTCCTGCCTCTCTGTCTTTGTGGGCGGAGTTTGGCAGGGTCCCGGACGACTGCGGGCCCACAGGTGCCCCGGCCCGACCAGCTGCCTCCCCCGTCCCACAAAGAGGGGTCTGTTGTATGGCCCCACCAGTCTGAATGTCACTCCCCTCTTAGGCCTTTCACTCCACTGTCTCTTCTTTCGGCTCCTCTCTGCGTTTTTTCCTCCTTGGCCTTTGATCAGGGATTGGGTTTTGCAGCGGGACGACAGAGGCAGGAAGTGAAGTGAAGGGGGGTGGGACGGAGGGGTAATGGGGAAGAAGAGAGGAGGGTCCTTGGGGGTATTTGGGTCGAGGCCAGGGCGGTCCACCACAGCGCTCTCTGTTTCCTGGGACTGCGTCATCACTGGCTTGGCTGCCCTCATCATGGGCTATCTGTCAGATGTCTCGACAGAGAGAGAGGGGGGGGAGGGGGGCAGCCCAAGGCACAATGAAATCATGTATTTATTCACATTTCAGAGGTGGCCTGTTTCAAAGCCTCAGGCAAGATTGTGACCTTTCATCTTAACTGTATGCCCAATAGGATGAGAGGACATGCACATGTCAGTGGTCTACGATAGCTACAGGTTCTACCAATATATAAAAATTCAACATAAATATAGAAACCAAATTAAATAAAAGTGTTTTTGAACTTACTTAAGGTTCATAAATCTGCCTTTTTATTGGAACATTCATTTGTCATACTGGAATAGGCAGTTCCTATATGATGTGGCACTATGTAACTTTTCCTGTTTGCATTTTTTTTCCATGGAGATGCTATTGCTTTGTCAAGAATGTTTCACAGTATGGCGTTAAATGTATCCATCTCCATGAAGACAAGCAGGTGACAAGTCCTCCAACAGGCCAAGTTACAGGTCTGCTCTCTGTAGAGGCGTGCCCTTTCACATTATAAATGTATGTTTTTAAATTTATATTTGACCAATCAAAAAACATATAGTTGATGCAATCCGAGATTGGTAGCCTATGTTCCAGACAAAAAACATTCCAGACAAAAAACATACAAAAACAGACAAGCAGGCAAGCAGGATAATTCTTGTTCCCTTCTTTCAAACTCACTGCAGCAAAATAGTGAGACTCTTTTTCCCATCATGCCCCTAGGTTCTCTGGTCTCCTCTAAAGCGATTAGTCCGTGAGGCTGTGAGTGGACCACAGTCTGGGAGCTGCAGATATGAGCACATAGGCCCTGAAAGACTCAAGCACGTTTCAGTGGCATTGTTGCTGTTGGTTCTACTTATATTACTGTGTTTTGAGTTGTTTACATGAAGAGCAGCCTACAGTGTACAACTCCTCAGGCCAAACACAGGCAATCAACCATTAAAAATACATGTCTCTTCTACTTGAGTTCTCTCCCTGTTAAAAGCCCTAAGCAAGTTCAAAAAACAGGCGCAAAATGTGCAGTTGCATTGATAATGCTTACTTCAGTTTCCCATACATACACTATTCATAAACCAATTATTATTACACATTTATGGTACAGCAAGGTATTGGTCTGCCGTGGGGCTTTCCTGGAGTTTACAGGCTCTCTTTTTGTCTGGGTGGGTTTCCTCCTTATTCATCAACCCTTGCATGGAATGTTAATCCTAAAACTAGATCCTCCTTATCAGTAAGATTCTGCAGAAGTGTAGAAGCGTCCCATGAGTGCTGCACTGTCACCTACTGCTCTTGATATGTTACCATGACAGACAGATGGTGTAAATATGTAGCTCAGTTGGTGGAGTGTTTGTCCACTCATCCGAAGGTTGGTGGTTCGAATCCCACTCTCAACATGAACAGCATTGGTAGAGCGGTCAAATCCACTGACTCACAGGTGATGTGATTCCAGCTCCCACACACAGATGAATGCTGTTGCTGCATCCTTGGGCAAGACACTTAACCCATCTCGCCCCCCAGTGTCTGGATACACTTGTGTGTGAATGGGAATCCTTGATATAAAGGTGGAAGGTGGAAAAGCACTATATAAAATGTGGCCATGTGACCCTGTACTTGCATATTTTGAGCTTTGCATTGGGCATCCTAAAGTCATCAGGGTTCTTGTATTAGAGTTCATGCAAAAACAGATAACGTCCCTCATTTAAAAAGTGGATAAAGTTTTTGTAAGTTTTCTACAAGTAATATCAGTGGGTTTTGAAGATGGCTTGCAGCTATGCCAAAACATGTCCACAAGGTAAATACATCTCCTAACTTACTGTCTATTGTCTAGAACCAAGGTTGTGAAAGCTAAAAAAGTGAAAATTAATGTTGATTATGTTTGATCTTGGATTCATTCCTTCAAAATGTTCTTATACTAAAACAGATGTAGCCTTTGAAAACACTGCTGCAAATATTAAATTAGAGCCTGATTTGAAAACATCACAAAACTTTTTTGCGAAATAACTTTTTCTTGTTTTGTCGCCTTGTCTCTCACTTGTCATACAAAAGCCTACTGTACATTTTTGCATACACGCCCCTTTTCCCCTGCAGACTGCAATCAAGGTTGAGTAACTGTGGCATTGCGTAATCTTTTGTTTGGTTCCCTCGCTCCCATTGCCCATGCATCTACATCTAATTCACTCTCCCATCTCCCACAAAGAAAAACAAACCCACCCACTCATGCTAATGTCCCACGCAGGCCTGCTTTTGGCCCTGTGGCGCTGAGTGCTTCATGTTTTACGCCTACAATCGCGTTCTGAGATCACCAGTCTTTTTTCGATGTGTGTGTTGCAATATAACTCCCAGCTAACACAGCCAAGTCTGCCCTGCCCCCGTCACACTGAAAAAAAACGCTTGCATGTGTAAGTTTTGGCCCCGAGGTTCGATGAAGGAAAAGTAACAGTTGGCGAGCATGTGTGGAAACTTGACTGGTGCCAGCGTGCAGAGGTGGGTATGGCTAGGGGCACTTTTACTTCCAAATAATATTATTAAGTCGTAGACAACCAAGGTATTATTCAAGTGCTGAACAACTTTTGAGATTTTTATTTTTTCATCAGATTTTTTATGTATTTTTTTTATTTTGGACATGCTTAAAAAAATCACCAACTGTTTGTGACACATAACAAAATGTTTAGTCGGCAAAAATCACAATGTAAATAAGTAAAGGCCATAAACATATTTTCAAACATATAAATAATAAACAATTGTGTAAGTAAATAACGTTTTACTTTATTTAAAAAATATAACACAGATTTCTAGTTTTAAATTGTCTTCAAAACCAAAAGCTTTTGACACTGAAGCACATATTGGTAATGTTAAGGGTGAGTAAAAAAGCTGAAATGAGTGTATCTCTGTCCATCTCTGCCCTGTGTGCATGTCCCCAGTTCTTCTGCATCTGCTTTGTACCAGCTCTAGTGGTGGAGGTCAAAGTTCGTGCTGTGCATTGTCCCAATATGGAAACGTCTCTTCCAGCTTCAATGCACAATGGAGCAGCTACACTGATCTCTTTGTCCCGCTCCGGCAGGGCACCAGAGTCAGGGCAGGGAGGCAGCTTTCCATCCAATTAACACCAGATTAGGCTTTTGTGAGGCACGCACCACCTGACCCCATCATGTGTGCAGCAAGGGGCAGCTTACTGGTTACTCTGCAAATCGATACATCTAGCAACTGGACAATATTTACAATGCAGAAAAGATAGACATAATTTGCTGAAATCATTTATTTATTTATTTATTCATATAGCATTATCCCTAAATTGGAATTCGAGCTTGAGGAGTTATTTTATTTAAAAGTACACTACATATGCTTTCTTTTGGGTGGTTAATATTAGTTGCTTTGTTTGGAATGTCCCACAGTATGACATTAAACATGCAGTATATATCTTGCATTTATTCAATTTCAGGAGTTTGCATTGCTAAAAATAAATACATTGAAAAACATGCTTGATGTGTGGGCATGCCTCTCCACAGATCTAAACTGTAATTTAACCTGACGGCTCTTTGAGTGCCTTGGAGAAAAAAAAGTACAATAAAAAGTATGATAATTTTACTAATTACAAGAAGGTGACACCACAAAGCCAAGTTACAGGTCACATCTCTGGAGGGGCAACCCTTGCTGCATGTTTTTCAAGCCATTTTTGAGCAATAAAACAACTATAATAACATAGGTTCAATGTCTGGAATCTCAAACATTCCAGGCAAAGCAACAACATCTCCATGGATACAAGCAGGTGGCAGATATTCCAAGAAGTTGCATTGCTTGCTTTTATATGACGCTACGATCTATTTGCTGCAATGAAAAGTAATTCATCAACAATGTTTAAAGCAAAGGTTACAGGTTAGATTTCTCTAGCCTAAACATTAATGGCCACACATGTTGGATTTTTTCGGGTGATATAAAACATGTTGCAAACCCCATCTGCCTCCTTTAGTCCAGCTGTTTTGAAACAATAGCAAGGCGGGGGATGTTGCTAGGAAGAGGTGGGAATGACATGAACGCATACACAAGAAGATGGAGGAGGGAGAACTGACAAGAAAAAATCCTGTTATGCAATGGGTTTCTATGGCTGTTGCATCTGTTAAAAATGGCTGCTATGGAAAAAAAAAAAAAAAAAAAGCTTTGCAATTAGACGCTGAGTTGTCCTGAGGGTCCTAAGCTCTCCCCCAATCACAGCGCAGTGTCCTTGTCTCCCCGGTGACTGGTGAGCCTGTTGCTAAGCAGATGATGTGAGTCAGACTGCAATCACACCCGCTGATAACATTACTCTATCTGATGCTTCCGGGAACAGGCCAGTCGCCGCAGTGCAAATTAAACCAACATGGAGAGGCTGTGTTCTCTTCTAGGCTGCAAAAAAGAAAAGTAGTCTTCAGAGTAACATTTTGTACAACACAAAAAAAGCACAACTAGCCTAAAATTTAAATGATTAGTTTACTTAATTGGTGTAAAGTATTAACCCCCAAAAAAGTGTACAGATTGACGTTTTGTTACCTTGAATATAACCAGTAACCAGTTTTAAGATATTTTTCGCTTAAATGTTTGTGGAATCTATGAACACACAAAAACGTGTATAGCCTACAGTTTGAATGTATACTATAAAAAGGTGCAAGTCTAAAATCTATACTACTATCTACTATAATACTTACTATTAGTCATAGCCACTTATTGCATGTTTTTGCAGCCTTATGTTGTTACTTGCACTTTGTTGTACTTATATTTGTATGTATTTTTGTATTATTATTCTATTTGGAGTATTTCAGACTTACATACTTAGTTAGAATGACAATTTGACGACATTTCTTTGTTTCTTTGTTTCTTTCTTTATTCTTTAGTTGTCAGGGACCTTGCACAAAATCAATCATCTTGCAAAAGAAAAGATGATTTGTACCAGATTTAGCTACTGCTACTTTCCATCTGCAGTCCCTGGGCAGGTAAATACAGATAAAATTACACATTTCATTACAATTACATTATAAGACCAACTTAGTTCATTATTAACATCATTAGCAGTAAAATACAAAAACATGTCAAAATTTCCTATAGTCCACACAAATTCAAAAATCATTATGTGCAAGTTTTTTACAGTGAATATAGAACAGCACACATGAACTAACTTTGAAGTTTATTTCAAGCAAAATTAGCTCACTGGGGTATCTGTTACCATGGTTTGACTGCAATTATCTTCTTGAAATAAGAAGCCATTTTGAATATAATTTAACTACTGTTCGTTTTGCAGTGTATATTTAGGGATGCGTATGGGGTTTAAGACAGCTTAGGGTGTGGTTTCTAAACAGGGTTTGCTTTGTGGTGGAGATTTTCATGTTTATGGGTCTGGCTCAGCTTCCGGCGTCTTTTCCGATAAGGACCACCCAGCAAGACCTCATCTGTGCAAATCTGTGAGAAGCCAGCGAACCCCAAAGGATGTTCCAATCCAAAACAGTTGTAATTGCTCAACATGTATCAAAGAACAGCATAAAACAGGATACGGGTTCCCTTGTTAACATTGTTCCAAATAGTGCGGTGTTTAATAAATACAACGTGGAGGTATGCAGCCCCTCAGGGTGAACAGCAAAGACACGGAAAATACATCAAGACCTGACAGCTGAGTTAAACCAGATCCTCTAATTGACATTGTTCAGCTAATTGTTTATGTTGCTTTTTGCTGAAGTTACTCCAAGCCAAAACTAGGCGGGGGTGCGTAACGTGAGCCCAGAAACGATCGGATGTTGATGTGATACAACGAGGTCAGGCGATATTAGGAATGGCGTTGCGTTGAAGCAATCTAGTTGTTTAAAAGGGGAGGCTGTTTCTCATTGTTGCAGGGGGCTAATGGCTGCTCTTCCCTGGCGTGAATGGAGGACTGGGATGCATTATTTAAGAGTAAACAGGGAGCAGACAGAGGGTGGTGTGGTTGTATTGATTGTGGTAGCACAGAGGAGACATGCACACCTCTGCTAAGTGTCTGGGGCATCTCACAATACCTCCACAAATCAACTTTTATTGCTGCAGCTTTTGGAGTCTCCCCCATCAGCAGCCTATCAGCCAAAGCAGCTTAGCACATATATCCCGCGGCAGTCCCAACTTAGCCTTAGTGCTATCAATCGATCTCTCATCGCCTCTCTGTAAGAAACAAAAACATGCTGCTAAAATGTGGGGTGGTGTCTAGCCCCTTAGTCGTTTTGGTGATTAATTGGTTGATGAAGTTGACCACATTTTCTATTAGTGAACCAATTATTTTTCTAGGATTATAAGAATGTACATGGACAACAGCAGAAAGGACAAAGCATGGTATGATTTAGCTTTTGGAGAGCTTATGCATGGCCACGCCCATGCACCCTCTTTTAATAAATAAATACAAATAAATAAATAAAGACACAGTGCCTGTCATTAGCTGACCAAAAATTTGTTTTAAGTTGTCTACAGCCCTAGTTGTACACACATTTGCACCAGTGGAAGAAGGCTATCCAGTTTTTTGGGGAACAATGTTATGAGCCTTTTTTGGAAAGTTAAAAACATTGAAAAGTAATAATAAAAGTAGCTGAATGCGGTGAGATGAGACGTGGCCCCCCCAGTGTCCCTCTCTTGTGCATTCCTCTCCCCTCCGCAGATCTGGCGTGCCCCACAGGAGGCGAGGCACAGTAATCTGTTCAAAAGGGCGGATTTGAGCGGCCGCCAGGGCAGCCAGCCAACTATTTCTCATTTGGAGCTGGCCTGGAGATGACCCTCCTGAAAAACACAAAACGCCAGCGTTGAGTGAGGGAGCGCCTTGGCAACGCTGGAGTGCAAGGAAAACAGGGGAACCGCAGGCAGCTCTCCGAAACATCTGCAGCGCCTTCCTGTGCAAAAAAACAGTCTCATCCAGTCTGCAGCCGCCCCCGGGACCCCACAAAAACTCAGTCTGTGTTTCTTGTCTACATGTCTTTTTTCTTCTTTGTCCATTTCCCTCTCTGTTTAAGTATCCCCCTCCATGGAGCCTTGGCCTCTCGCTCTACAGCCCACCCTCGGCTGGGGGAGGAGCTGGTCTGGTCTGTTGTGTTCCATGATGGATGGACAGGAAAACTAAGAATCCAAATCCAGCATTCCTGCCTTTACAGTGGGACGGGCGGGGGTGCAGGAGGAATTCCTGAGTGTCTTTGTAATCACTGTATGTTTGACAGGATCTGCTCTGAACGGCCAAAGCTGTGGTCAGCGCCTCCACGAGAGCACTCCATAATTATTTGGGTGTTTCGTACAAAAGTAGCACAGAAAGAGCTTCCAGAAAAGTCCCAAAGTGAAGGAGTGGAAAGGACAGGACATGTGGAAGTGTTTGGAGCTAAAGCCTTTGAGTCAGATTCCACATGCGGGCTTCAGATATCGTGTCTGTGTGCAATGTTTACTGCCACATTCAACCATGACTTGGCCACGGGGCCAATAAGACGCCCTTGTGGCCAGCTTTAGGGAGGAGGCAGGGGACCAAAACAAAAGCGCCCTTATGTTTTCCCTCTCAAACCGTCTCTCACCCCGTACACAGACACAGGCTGCAGTAAAACTCTCTCCCAGCTGCCAGACCCAGCCAGGCCTGCCTCCAATTATCCGCCCACCACACGCTGGAATCCTCTGTCCGGCCGACCGTTTGATGTTGCCACGCAACATTTGACAGAGAACAGGGCGGCTTTGAAAAGCACAGTGTAAACCTGCTGCCAAGTTTGACGTGAGGAGAGGGGTTGGCGCAGGGAGATGGGGAAAATGCCACAAGATGGAAAGCAGCTGCTGAGGAGGGAAACATGGCTTTAAATGGGCCTCACTTTGGTCAGCATTTACCCAGTGCACCAAAAACCCAATGCACCAAAGCTCTGAATCTGTGAATGGTTTAAAAACTGCACTCTTTTCCATTGCAGCCAAACAGCCGCACTGAGGAAACCGATGAATAATTGAACAAATATTGTTTTGGTAATGTGACCCCAATCATCCCTGTTACAGAGAGGAAATCTGGTCTCCTCCGGTGAATCATTCGCACTAATGATGCTGAATGATGACTGTAAAGTGAAACCAGTATGCTCAGTGCGTCCCGCGGTGATGAGGTCATCACTCTGCTCTGTTTGCAGTCTTTCCCCATGACACTACTGGTCTGAAGGCCGACACCTGGAGGAGCGTCCTGGGAGGGCCACACCCCCACAGAGACACAGAGTACAGTAGAGCACCACATTCTTTCCCACAATTACTGGAAGAGGCAGGTAAGGCGAGCTGGATTAGTTACACTGCAAACAAATGCCACCATACCCCCACCTTGCGTTTGACCTTTACTCCTGTCAGCTTAAGATGCCGCACTTTTAAAGACACACTTCCCCCATTCACAAAAACACACTTAAAACACTACAGGCTTCAGACAATGGAAAAAAGCATATTTATATGGGTATATCTTGAATTCAGAAGTGAGTAATGGTCAGTTTTTCTTGAGTATTTGACATGTTTGATGTATTCTTAGGAGTAATTTAAGTCTATTTAATACAATATATTATTTTTAAGTAAAAAATCTGAAATAAAATGAATTAATCCCTCAAACTAAAAAGCAGAACTATGTCATTTCCTTCCTGCTTTTTTCCATGGAGATGTTTATACCTTGTTCCACTGTATTGCATTAACTTATCTTTTTTTTATTGCTCAAAAATGATTTGAAAGACATGCATTCTTACTGAGACTGTGCTTGCCTCTCCACAGATCTGACCTGTAAATTGGCTTGGCTCGTTTAATGCCATGCCATGCCGTGAAACATTCCAGACGAAGCAAGAGCATCTCCACGGAGACACGTAGGACAGAAAAGTTAAATTGTGCACTTTTTGTTATGAATTCTAATGATTCAACACAAAATAAAACTAATTGACAGCATTAAGTAGATTATTCCTGTAGACATGAAACACATATATGCAATTCTTACTTAAACCACAATAGCACATTGGGTTAGTGCCTACAGCCATAACTGCCCTGAGGTGTAATGCAGGGACAGCTCCGTGCACACCTGTTCTCTGTCTGTTTGGAGGGTAATCATGACAGTGACAGATGAATGCTGTATTTCTGTTGCTCCATGACCCCAGGCTCACCATCTCTATGCAAGTGGAGATTAGCAGCACCCAAACAAGCCCTACCAGCCACCACAACACTAAAGCTATGAGCAGCTATGAGAGAAGACAAAGACATTACAAGCATTGTGCTGTATATGCTGTTGCAATTTAAAACAGGACTGTTCAGTTAATGGAGTTGAATTCTGAATGTTTTGCTATGCTAATTTAGACTAGTTTATGTATTAGGCATATTATCTATTGAGATAATATGAGTAAAATGATAATATGAGTATTTATTTCCTGATTGAAGGGAAATTATCTTCTAGAATTTTTTTTTTTTTTTCCTTATTTCTGCTGCATTTATATTTTAAAGTCAATATCATCACAGGAATAAGAAGATAAATATTGAAATTGTTCAGAAAAGTTTAGAAATGCATCAAATAAACACTTTAAAGTTAACAAATTGCCATTAAACTTCTCAAGATCAATATGCTGGAGTATTTTTTTTCTAATTTAGATTAATTCTTAAAAATATAGAAAATCCAAGTATTTCTACCATGGTAAGATTGGTTTGTGTCTTGGTTTGCATCACCTAGTTCCACCTGCATCGAGCCAAAGTTGATTCATCGATGCAGGTTTTTGTGAATACAAAGGTGCATTTGGGATTTGAATGGGAGCCCAGTTCTTGTTGTGAGCATTGTGAAGTGACAAGTCTAATGGTGCAGGTGTTCATATTGTTCCAGCCACCATCAAAACAACCATTCAGTGAAAATAGTGGAATAGCATCAACCGCTTAATGGGCTTGCATTTTCAGCATAACACGCTTGCCTAAGACAAAGCTAAAAGTTGGCTAATCCTAGTTAGAGCAATATAACTTTCACCACTGTACTATTTGTAATGTTGACCACAATTACATCAGCAATATGCAAGAGTGCACTTTTGCTAACTACACCGTTTGTCTCTATTTGAGAGCTTATTGGTCGTTTACAGGGCTGGGAAGCATTTAGCCATTTATTAGTGACCAAAAAGGCAATTTTAGTCATTTTTCATGACAGCAACCATGTAGAACTTTTTGCATCCAAAACGTAATCATTATATCCTATCCTATATTACTTTTATCTTATTGTTTAATATATGCTTACACTATAATGAGCATCTGTAGATCAAAAACAATTCTATAATTTGGTACCACTTTATACACCTTCAAGGGCCCAAATTACAACATTTCCTGTGCTATAATGTTGTTTCCTCATCACAAACATACCTGCAGTTGTGTTTTGTTTCATTCACATATGTTTAACATACAAACCCTGCATATTTAGGCTGAGTTTTTTGTCAAAGTTAAAACACTCTGTTCCACCTTGTGATGTCATGTGGTAATACAAAAAGTTCCCCACTGTGTTTTTAAACTACACCTTCACTAGAAACATTTGGATAATTTCCAGATTTCTAAAAGTAGCTGTTAACTCGAAAACTACCACTTCATGACATCACAAGGTGGAACAGAGCATTTTGAGCTTAGGAAATGTAGACAATAATAATAAAGGTTTACTCAAACATGTGTGAATGAAACAAAACACAACTCCAGGAATGTTTTTGAGGAGGTAACATCAGTATAACATGGTTTAAACCTCACAAGAGTCTGTATTGCTTAATATAGGACCTTTAATTTGCCTTATTAAAGCATAAAGAAGGACTTCAGGCTTAAGGACTTAAGGCTGGAGTATCATTTAAGTCATTAAGCTTGAATCTTTCTTAATAAACTATTTGTTGATTATTAATTAAGTCTGTGTTCATGCTTTATTAAGGTGTCATTATTATAAACACTGAGTCGACCATATAGTGCATGTCTCTAACAGCCGAGGGTGTAATTCTGCTGTAGTCCGATATTCCCGGATAATACAGTCAGCTCGGATCACATGGGGTAAGGAAATCTTTCATGACTTGCACAAAACAGCAATGTGAAACGATGACACACAAACCCAAACACACACCCTCTGTTGTCGTCCGCGGCGACAGTGCTCCTCTGATACATGACCATCCCTCATGCTTTGTCCTGCTCTATTTAAGCTCCAGCTAATGTTACACGGCTCTTCCGGACAAGAGAATAGATCACATTGTTTTGTTATTGTGTCTTTGTTTGCTGTTCAAATAGGACTAGTCTGTTTGCGCTGAGACGGGGCCATAGGCTGAGGTATGTGTAATTTATACAACATGTGACTGAAGCAGACACGCTGGGTACATTAACAGCAGTGACGTGGACAGAAGCTGGCTTTCATTAAAGGTCCTATATTACACAAAATTGATTCCTGTGAGCTTTAAGCCATGTTATAATGATGTTACCTCCTCAAAAACATACCTGGAGTGGTATTTTGTTTCATTTAGGCATGTTTGAGTAACCCTGTGTACCCTGGGGTCTCTGCATCTCCAAAGGTCAAAGTGGTCCGTTCCACCTTGTGATGTCGTTTAGTGGTACTTTTCATGTTTAAAGCTACCGTTTACCTTTTGTTCAGTAGATTGGCAATTCCAGATCTGAAACTAATGCAAATTATTCTGGTGAAGGTATAGTTTAAAAAATGCAGTGGAGCACTTGTATTACCACATGACATCACAAGGTGGAACAGACTGTTTTCTGTTTGAGAGAAGAACTCAGCCTAAATATGTAGGATTTGTGTGTTAAACATGAGCGAATCAAACAAAACACAACTCCAAGTATGTTTTTGATGAGGAAACAACATTATAACATACATTAGAACATAGCATAATATGGCTCTCTGAGTATTGGTAACTATTACTGTTTTAACTGCAACTACAGTTACTACAGTTACTACTGCAACAACAAAATATGATTACTGTTACTACAATTGTGTTCATGTTTCCTTTATATATCCTTTATATAAATTATTCTATCTGCTTCTGTTACACAATAATAAATATCACCACTGTTACTAAAATCAAAGATTCATTATGTGACTTTTCTGATGGGATGTTACTTTGCCTGGTACACTATGGCATTTATTACATTTATCTTGCATTTTGTTTATGTCCATGCATTCTTAATCTGATCACGGTGGCCTCTTTATAGATTTGACCTGTATCTCGGCCTGCTGGCGTCACCTGCTTATCTCCATGGGTACAAAAAACTTAATTGTCGCACTGTGAAACATT
Organism: Periophthalmus modestus; assembly: GCA_019594935.1. NCBI lineage: Eukaryota > Metazoa > Chordata > Actinopteri > Gobiiformes > Gobiidae > Periophthalmus > Periophthalmus modestus. The sequence goes on from JAIEZT010000441.1 coordinate 24,258,947, forward strand.
CACACAAGAAGACAATGAGGTGGCAAAACCTCCACTTAACAAGCTATATGTAGTGATCCCATAGACTATATAAAGAAGTAGACTATAGGAGCGTGACATCACCCATAGCGTTAAGCTCCAGTCAAATAAAGTTCATGCTGAGCTGGAAGCATGCCTATGCTCACAGTCTATAAGTGCACCTTTGTGTCACCTTTACTTCATTTCAGTATATTCAAAATAACATTGCATCCTTGAGTGTCTAAGTGCATGTAAATCTTTATATCTTGATTATATTTGGTAGAAAGTTTTGAAGTGTATAAGCAGACAGCTCGACAAAAGGACATGAATTTAATGCTTACTAGTTTTGTAAACCAGCAGTGCATGTCCCTTCTGTAAGCCCATGTTTTATTCAAACTTATTAGAGAGTGAAACCACAGAGACATGTCTTGTTCCATAAAGGGAGGTACTAGTGTTTGTGTAACATATGCACCATGTGACTGCCTCCTCATGCTGAATACATTAACAGGCTGTGGGGCAGGGTTTGGAAACAGGAAACCCCTTTTCCAGGAGCGAGAAAGCGTTTAAGTAGGCCAATGACTCTTTCCATTATAAAACAAACTGCAGACCACTGTGCAGGGCTTATATAATGGCAGAGGAGGGTGGAGTAGTGTATTCATGTCAGAACATTGAAACATATACCAAAGTTGTAGTAAAGTTAAAAAAAATAAAAAATCCTTAAAATTACAAACTGGTCACATGAAAACATTAGTGTTCATTCATTATTCCAAATTTTCCAGTAGTAGGTACGAGCAAGCATTGTCTGGAATGTTCCACAGTATGGCATTAAACTAATATTGCAGTTATTCAGTTATTGGTCCTTAAAACCAAACCATGGAGCATGTCAGGCAAAACACCAACACTTCCATGGAGACAAGGAGATGGCACACCCTCTATCTGAAAAATTACACAGTGAACCTTTAACAACTTGCAGTTCCAAAATATAGATGTAACCAATGGATGCAAACATAAGCTATGCATTAAAACCCATTAAAACCCACATTTGTAAACTGGGACCATATCAAACAATGCTATAGCCATAATGACAGCAAGTCGAATACTAATAGCTAATCTGAGGCTTATGTTTTGTTTGTTCCTCCCCATTAGTTTGACGTTGAAGCTACAGAAAAGGCACTCAGAAACACGTAAACACACGGCTCTTACTCGGATCAATAGTGCAGCGGTAATGATGAGGTATGGAGAGACGATCAGCTCAAAATGTTCTGCTCTCTTGTTATGTCTACGTGTGCTGCATAAGTATTCGATACGTGGGAGATTTGCTCAAAAACACACAAAAAATGGATTTATTGTATTTCTGTTTGCATATGTATTTCATGATAATAACTACACCTTAATTAGTCTTAGTAAAGCATGCAGAACAAATAACTGATTAAAATTAGGTGTAGTCGTTACTGTTAGCGTGATTACTTCCTATAAATGTATATGACCAAATGTACAAGGTCATGGTCCAAAAATGCATAAGTGAAAGAGGTCACAAGGAGAGCATGCGGAAACTTAAGCATGAGGTATTGAATCCATTATTGAGGAAGAAGAAGAATACATAGCCCTTATATCATAATGCAAAATTCTTGTTACCTGTCTGTGTGTCTCTGCATTACATCACTATTTTTGCATTCCTACTAATCTATGAACCTGGCTACTTCTGTATTAAATATTTCACCATGTTTGACCATTCCCCAAAAAATCCATCAGTCTACAAAATAACTATCTTCTCAGATTTACTCCATATACTAATAATTGCTGTTTTACTTTTAAAAATCTGAACTTTCCAAGTGTAAACCCAGTGTTTAGATTGCAGCAGTAGTTATATAAAATGATTTCCATGTGGGTGCCCCTCTCGTTGGTCCTCTCCTGTGTTACTGCTCCTTGTTGACAGCTCGCGTGGGCTGTGCTGCCGCTGCTTTTCGCTGTTGTTTTTTTTTCCACTTCATGATCTCGCCGGGCACAAAATGGCAGAAGCAATTTGTGCCAGTGAGAGAGTGTGTCTGTGTTATTGTGATGTCGGCTCTCTCTCCTCTCCTCTTTCTCTCTCTCCGTCTCTTTCTAGGTGTCCCCTGTCTCTTCTTTCTATCCTTCTCTCCCTCCCTGCTCCCTTTGTCTTTCGTCTTTCTCTCGCGCCCCTTCGATATCTCACCCCTGTTTTCCCCCTTTGTCTTTCTCTCTCTATCACCTTCCCTGTTTCTCTCTTACTTCTCTGTCTCACCCCCCCCCCCCCCCCTCCGCCACTCTCCCCCCCCGCTCTCCCTCCCTCGTCTCATCTCTCCTCTTCCCTCTCTTTCTCTAACCCTCCCACACCTCTCTCTTTTCCTTCTCTGCTGAAAGTGAAATAAATAAATAAAGTTATTTGAAAGGATTTACCCAAAGGCCATCAGCTGACTGTCTGCTGCAGCTGCTTTGGGCCCACATAGGGGTCTCCATGGCAACAGGGCTTCTAAATCCGGTCTCGTTCGCCCACTCTCTCCTCCTCTCCCTCCCTCCCTCTCTCTCCCTCGATCATAACAACAGCTCCCATTGATGCGGGGCTGGTATGTGCCCTGTTTCTAGGGGAAACCTGGGGCCATCGGAGCAGCTGCTGAAAGCCCAGAGTGTACAGTGCTCAGCGTTGACTTCACCGCTTTGAGAAGGAGAGAAAAAATGGCACTAAAACTGGCAAGAGGTCTGACATTCCTCTAGGCAAAGAAAAACATTGAGTTTATTTACACCCAGCCTGGAATCCACTTCTGCAAGATCTCACTGTTTTTATGCAGAGGTGAGGAGGCTTAAAGCAGTCCAACATATACAGAATACTCAAGTGAAAATATTGTTGCTATTCATGGCTTTGAGTTTCCTGCTATAGGCGACATTTTTAGGACTTTTCACCATTCAGAAGATGGGATACTTGGTTTTAAACTGTTAACTGCTAAACTCATGGACAAATGGTAGTTGTAAAGAGAAAGTTCAAATATACAGATTTATTTAAACACACATATAAAACTGTTGAAGAAATGCATTGCAATGATTTAATGCTTTCAAAATTTTGCTTGGCGCGGTGCTGTCCAAAAAGCAGGTCATTTGGGACTTTTTCAGACAGTGCGAACTATGCTGAAATAAAAAATAAATAACTAAATAAAATAAATAATATAAATAAAAAAAAAAAAAATAATAAAATAAATAATAATAAATTATAAAAGTGTTCAGTCCAAGGGTACAAAGTAGATTTTATTCAATGGTTTGCCCAAGCAGAACTGAACCTATAATAATCTAGTTAGCGGATTTGTCAAAAAAAAGAAACAATATAGGATAAAAAAATAAAACAAATAAAATAAATAATGATTATGTAATATGACACATCAAATTAGAATTCATACATTTTCTTACAGGCTTTGTCAAAAGTTGTATTGCTACTCCAAGTATTTCCCAAGCAAATACGTCATTATAAAATCATTTGAAGTACATTATTATTAAATGTTACCAAATGTAATTCATAACTCCATAAGCACAAAGCCGCCACATCAGTTACTCTTGATCTTTGATGATTAAAATCAGCTTAAACACTTCACTCAGTTGTTTTCACTTTGGTTTTATTTGGGGCTCTGAGACTTTTCGCATCAATCCAGCTGCATCTCCACCATTCGACACTGGCTTCTCACTCATTAAGATGTAATTGCTGTTGTGGAGCGAATGGCATGTCGTTAGTCAAAAATTAATTAGTTCTCTGTGTAAAGCAGCCCCTCAATAATAAGTCGATGTGTAAATAAAGACTGAAGGGGGCCGTGGATCAGACATGTCGAGGGCAGAATGGTGTAAAGTGTGGATCCACAAAACACAGCTGACAAATTACACCTCATAATGAGTAAAAACAGTTATGTAAGGTTAGACATATTGATTATATCACCATTGTATTAAGCTGTATTATGTTAGTTAGACTGGGCTGTGGTGAAATGCTTTTTGTCATATTTATAAAAGATACAATATGAAGTTTTTTTGCCAGACAACAGTTAGTACTATTGTAGGTTAAAGCTGCACCATGTAACTTTTCAGGTTGAGAGACTGCCATCTTCTTGTCTCTGTGATTTGCTCTGCATGCAACGTCCCATACTATGTCATTAAACTTACTGGTATCTATCTTGTATTTATTAATTTACAGTTAGTTATTGCAAAAGTTATTGCAAAAAAGAAAGAAAGAGAGGGGGAGAGAGAAGGGGATAGAAAGAGAGAAGGTTAGACAGAGAGAGAGAAAGAGAGAGAGAATGAGAGACAGAGAAGGAGAGAGAGAGAGAGAGAGAGAGAGAGGAGGAGAGAAAGAGAAAGGGAGAGAAGAGAGATATATATAAAAAAAAAGAAAAAGGACAAAAATGGCCTGGTTGTGTCAACTGATTGACTCCATTGGGAAAAAAGGTTAGTTAAATGTCACTGGAACATTTCAGGCAAGCAGTAGCATCTCACTGGAGACAAGCACTTGATGGACCCATCACAGGAAAAGTTACATAGTGTACCTTTACTGTCAAAATATAGTTTCTGGCATCTACTACCCAGTGAAACAGACAGCTAAAGAGAGAGCCGTAAAGTATATGTGAATATCATTATCCTTTCCATGGTGAGGAGTGAAGTCATTTCTATGTTTAGATGTTCATTGATGGTTTATACACGGAGTGATGGACTGATATAGACTGTAATGCAGCCACTCTGAGCTCAGCCTAAAAGCATCTGTGGAAACCTAAGCCCTTTATATTAACTTACGCTATCAACTACTTCAGGCTATTGATCTAGTTTGCCTGGGTTGAAAGCTTCAATGCTCAGAACAAGCTGGTCTTTGTCAACATAAAAGTGTCCTTCCCCCCAAACTATTCTATCCATTTTCCCATTTCTCGCGGCCAGTGTGTAATCCAAGCTTACAAACATACAAGTCACGAGCTACACTCCTCTTTCGTATTGCCTCTCTCTCTTTTTGGAGCAGGTAACGAGATCAGCCATCGCCATGGTTACCGGGAGCAGCAAGTTGCCAGAGCGATGAGGTGAGAGGAGGGCAGGAGAATTGCAAGGACGACTCAATCACATCCACAATCAGCTATACTCTTATGTGTTTAAGATTATATATAGAAGATGCAGTTAGAGTTACTAGACCAGACAGGACCAAGTACCCTTTGAGAAGACCTTTGTGTCGTTCCAAATGCTTTCTAACTGTATTGTAATTGTAAAATAAAGATGTGGGTAAATTCAGGCTAAAACAAGAACTAACCTGAGAGTAAATTGTAAAGAAGAACCTACACACAAAACAAAGTCACAGTCTCAAGTCTCAAAGTAAGAAAACCTTTATTTGTTCCATACTTGGGGAGCCGCAGTTGAATGCAAGTGATTAAAAGTTCTGCAGAAGATATTAAAAGCGCAGTTTTAATATTTTTCTGGTAGAAGATCTGCTACATGCTTGTCTCCATGTAGTTGTCATAGCATTATCTGGAATGTTCCCCAATTATTCATTAAACATATACAGTATATATTGCATTTATAGCTATAAATTGCCTTAGAAACATGCATTTTTACTGTGAGCAGACTTGCCTGTCCACAGATCTAACCTATAATTTCCCTTGTGGTATTACCTCTGTAATACAATAGTGCGGAACTTGCGACAAATACGGCAGTACCATCTCCATGGAGACAACCAAGTGGCAGATCGACTGCAAGAAGTTGCATAGCGAAGTGAAGGTCCAGATGTTTGTATTAACTGTATATAGATTGTTCCTTCATTATACCCTTCACTTATCCAGGTTTGGGACGTCTAAAGTGTACTTGCTGTTGTTGTAATCATAAATAATCCAACAAAACATTGAAAAAGAAATAATTTGTCTATGGAGGTTGAGCTCACCCAAAACACTGCACATAAAGAAAAGTGTAGAAATCCTTGACCATGCTCAGAATAGCTTCATGGACCAGTCAGAGTGAGTCAGCTGCAATGCTAACAGGCCATCTGGCTCCCCCTCACACTCTATGCTCTCAGCCAAAAAATAAACGCAAAATATGGAAACCAGTGTCAGGCTGCGATGAGTCTGCAGCATCACAAGACCATAGCTCACTCATCATCCCCCCGCAGCCGCCATCTTGGAGACTAAAGCACAGAGCAATGCAGAAACTGTGTGTCCACTGCGACCTGTTTGCATCGGTAAATTACTGTACGGGGAGTAGAGAAAGGCAATTTGCAGGGGGATAGAACATAAAATATCTTATATAAAATAAAAGATCTAGGCATTTTTGCATATTGTGTCTTATTTTTTGTAACATATTGAAACTGTACGGTAGAAACCACTTTACAAGAATGCACATTTGAACTCACCTGACAAGTAGGTCTGTTTAAATTTAGAAAAAATGTTGCAATATTGTCACCACTCTCTGCTCCTTTGGGCTAAAGAGATAACACTGATTTTGTTTGCCCGCTTTGTTTCACAGATAAGCCCCAGTATAGAGGTAATAAATCCCCTCAAATGATCTACAATATTGAAAAACAAATTTTACCTAGCTGCTCTCCACTGACTACCACCTGTACCTTATGGTTGTCCCGTACAGAATAGATTGATGCCATATGAATTGTGTAAAAAGTGAGATTTACATAGACAACATGATTTTTTTTCTCTCTCTCTCTATACTTTTTGGGTGTACTGACATTCAAGGTTGAAATGACATCTATTGCTATGCCTATCTCTCTATGTGTTACGAATGATAAAAAACACAGTTATTGCAGTTCTAGTATTTTAAATGGCTCATATTATGCTGTTTTCTGATTATAATGTTGTTCCTTCATCACAAACATACTAGGAGTTGTCTTTGGTTTCATTGACATACATTTAACACACATAGCCAGTTTTGTGTAATATGAGACCTTTAAATTTGACTCCATGTCCAACCACAAAGTGTCCCCACCAATCATTATAGTTCTCATAGCACGGTTCGCATTCACACCATTTAAAAAATCCACATTTCCCTACAGTATTGCCTTTGAATTTGAGATGTGTGACATAAAGGAGAAATCTGTGTGCACATTGTACAAACACCTCCCTGTGCTCTGTGCTCATTCATCCCGCTACCGACTGCGTTGCCATGGAAACTGTGCCGACGGGAGCCGCTTGGAAACGTGACTATCCTGTAAAGACGCCACAATACCTGCTATTCATATGGATTCCTCGCCACTCACTGGAGCATGTGAGCAGAATACATATCCCAATTCACCTGCGTAGGAGACTTGAATGACATTTTGCATTGAAGCAGCTGGTACACCCACCTCGCAGCCTGCAAATTCTGTATAACCTTTAGAAAAATAACACAGATGAAATATTAATCAACTTGAAAAAGAAGGCTGTGGTTTTTAATTATGCTCGTATGCAATTAGCATTCGGGTAATTAGCGTCAGTAACATGACTCCATCAATCCTAATAACAACAATGCAACCTCTTTGAAATGCTAAACGCCTGGAAGTGCTTTGTCCTGTACATGAAAGACATTTAGACAGCAAAATAATACAAGCGCACAATGCTAGCCTCATCAGTATTATGCATTTCTGGTAAATACGGTGCTTAAGAGATGTTTTTAAGACATGAATCAGTTCCTGGATGAACCAAGCACGCCCACTGTGCAAAACCTCTCATTTTTTCCTTACATTAGGGGTCATTTTGCAGTAATTATTTGTTTTACTTTACGATGATTGAAAAACAAGCTAGCAGCGGTGCCATGCGGTGTTTGCCACATGTTGCTATGGTTCACGGGATTCTTTAATTGGATTTTGTTGTTGCTGGAGAAACAAGGTAAGTCAGCATCCTTGGCTAATTTGCACAGTGTGTGTGTGTGTCAGGAGATGCAGATGATAGAGGGATATTTGACATTCACGGGAGCAGAAATGTAAGTCAATGAAGCGCCGGGGAGCACGGGATCACGCCCCTAGAGGAAGCGATTTCACTATGCAAGTCAACACCTGTTTATTCACCCTGGTGTTTTTAAATGGCAGTGCTACCTAATGAAGTATTCAGAACAAATAATTAAAATGTCACTCACAATTTGAAGTCTTATCTGCTACAGTCTAATGTCTAGGAGCAGTCATTTTACTTTATGTGTAAGGGCACTCACAACACATAAAGGAATAATTAACCCATAAAATACATTTACATTAACAATGGAGATATGGCAGTTGATGAAACTTGGTGGTCAAGCATACCTGGAGCATCAGTCTGCGTGGTTAAGTTGAAGAGATAAGAGAAGCTATATCATACCATGACCATACCTTCTCGTCTGATCTCGCAAACTAAGCAAGGTTAGTCCTGGTGAGTACTGGGATGGAAGACTGCTGGGAATGCCATACGGTAGTGTGACGGCAATGGTGCGGTGGTTAGAGCATTCGCTACATTGTCCATTCAAATAAAGCTGTTGTAATAATGCTGTTAAGTCATTGGGCACAACACTTCATCTGCCTTCCATCGCCCACCCCCTAGTTCTGGCACAAAATTTCTCATAAATTTTTCTCATAGACTTTCTGAAAAAACTAAAAATAAATAAAATTAAACATTTGAAAGTGTGCTCAGGGCTAATCAGCTCTGTGGTAACTAATGGTCACAAAACCTATAATTAAAATCTGTTTCTAAAGCATTTAGCTGAATCTTATATTTTGAATGTGCCTGTTGGCGTAAAACGACCGCGTTATGGATATTAGTTGCCTCATAGCTGGTTAGCCTCCGCGATGCCTTTGAACCCTTAATATTTGAATTTTTCGAAAAGTCTATGGGAAAAATTATTGGGAAATTTACTTCCAGAACCGGAGCAGGCGGTCACTGTTGAGCTCCGTTGCATGAACGAAATATCAAAACCAAAACAGGAAACAAACCCTGCCACACTTTATTGTTACTTATTGTGTAACATTAGATGACCTTTGGAAACTCCACTGTTTTCCTTGTACATGGTTTTCCTGTGTGTTTTTGCTCAGTGCAGTTGGGATGACTCAGCTGCCATGCTCAATAACCTGCAGTGATGTCCCGTGCCCTGACTGCCTCCTGATGTTGGCTGGACCTCTCCGGGAGCAGAGGGGACAGTCCTAAAATAGAAATGTTTCATGAAAATATTAGAGGAGTAAGTCTTTCCACTGTAAAGGCTGCTTTGGTAATGGCCCCGAGGACCAAGCCTGTCTGTTTCTTTTTGCCCTAATTCACTGGTGCAGCGTGAATGTACTCTCTGTGGTTTGTTACGCCGGCCTTTGCTCCTGTCAGGTCAAGTTTGTTACGAAAGAGTAGAGAGAGAGAGAGGGGTTTTCATATCTGGTAAGTTATAACTGGTTCTATGTGGTGTTATGAGCTAACAACAGAGGTGTGGAGAAAGTCATGAGTAAAAATATTACCACAACTACCACTAGTACAATTACTGATAACAGCAAAATTACAGGTCAGAGCTGTGGAGAGGCAACCCAGCTCACAATAATGGTTAATATAGATGGTTTTCAGGGATTCGTTTAAACAATAAAAACAAATGAGTAATTGCTAGAAACATGTAATGCCAGCCTACCCATTCAACCACAAACTTGCAAAATAAACAAATTCTCCATCTTGGTATCCCGGACCAAATTATAGCTTAAGTATTATGACTATAATTTGTAACAATGCCACAGAGCAAATGTAAAAGTAAAAGCAAGTTGAGAACCTGAATATACATTTTTTGTTTTCTCAGTATTGGATGATCATGCTAAAAATACATGTATGCAATGCAATCACCAAAATAAATCAAACTGAGAATACACAAAGCAAAGGCGATAAACACATGTGACCACAAGTGAGTGATTCATTCTGTTGTATTCTCACAGATTTGCAGCAGACAGCCCTCCCCAGAGACTCCCGTGTAAATGGGCTCTTCAGGACTGAGGGCAGAACAGAGGATGTTTATGTAAGTGCTGGAAATAGACGGAGCATTTTGTCATGTTTAACACCGGTCATGAGTTCACAATAACTCACTTCTCTCCACATCAAGTGACCGCTCAATGTGGCCTACTTTTCTCAACAAAAACAGCACTTGAGAGACAATGGCTTCCTGCGACACATATTACTGACCTCCTGTGACCTCCTACACACTCACAAAAATCACTTCAATGCACTATTGTTTGAGTAAAAGTAAGGCTATGTTCACCCTTCCACTCACACCACATCAAAACTGGGACTAAACATAATACTAAACACGGAAAAGACCAGGACTAATCCAGGACTAGTAGATGACCAAACCAGTTTTACATCACAGCTATACACAGAGGCCAAAGCAAGATAAAATAAGACTAGAGGAAACCGCACACAACCTTGTTCCTTATCTTTAAATGCTACTTTTGTACTTTACAGAGCACCTTAACATCTTAAACCAGCACTATATGTTGTTTTACACTGTGTTTAGTATCTGTCTTGGGTGTGTTTTTGCCTTTATGGTTTGTAGAACAAAAAGCAACATTCTGATTATAACATTGCGTTTTGTGAAATTTACTGCTGTTGGTGTCACTTCTATTACAACATATGACTTTCACTCTTGCACATTCACCACATAAAATTTGAGACTAAACCAGGGTTAAACTTTAAAATTAATCTTGACTAGACCAGGACTAAACAAGGACAACTACAGAACCTAACCAAGTCTACACCAGTACTAAAATGGTTTAAATTCAGGACTAAACAATGATGTGAACACACCCTTACACCCAGGGGACGAGCTCGACAGGAGTCCGGGCCCCCAGGGGTCTTAGGAGCCCAGAAATAGACCCTCTTCCTCTTTAGTTTATATTAAAGCGGGGTCCATGCGAGACTTCGTGCCCTGGGCCCCTCAAATTTCTGTCAATGGGCCTGAGTACAGCAACTACTCCCTGTTTATAATGCTCTTTTTTAAAGCAAAAATGTAGCACTCTGCTTTGAACAATGTTCTTCTTGGGGACAATAAAAAAAGTGCTCTATGTAAATTTCAGCTTTAAATTTTCTGTCAATATACTCACAGTCTATTACCCTCCACTCCTCACAATTAACAGAATCTCCACTGATTTACAAACCATAGACTCGGGGCTGTTAATCAGAAGAAGCCCCTCAACCAAAAGGGCAAGAGGAACAATGGAGGCGCTAACATTTTACGGTCTATTGAGTCGATAAGTCTTGTCACATACAAATAGCTAATACCAAAGCTAGGCTAATCCTTATAGAAGATTGTGTGGCTTCTTTTGAAAACCTTAATTCCATTTCCAGGTAAAAAAGAAAAGGCCCAATAGCCAATCTGAACCTGCCTACTTCACCATTTGGCCACCAGCTGATTCTCAGGCCAAATCAATGCCTATTCCGATCAATGGGCTTATTAAGGCCGCGGTTGAGTGGGGAACAAAGCCGATTAGCCAAGTCTTCTGAGTAGGTTGAACTGAACACCCAAAAGGTCACCAGTCACAAGGTCGCAGAGTCCCGTGGAGCTGCCCCCTGCTCCTCTCAGAACACAGAGTAATGCAATTAGACGATGGGAATAAATGATCAGGGCATCCTGTGTGCACTCTGATACACACAGGAATATTAATGATTTTTTTTTTGTTTTTTACTTTCCCATCTGAGCAAAGCTGTGTGTGTGAATGTAGTTCATGATTTAGTTCTTCAGTGTAAAAAAAAAAAATAAAAAAAAATAAAGTAAATGCAAAATCAAACAGATATCAATTTAACTGTGCATATATGGATTTTTTTTCCTTTTTAAACTCTTTTGAACTTTTCTGGTAGATGTTCTGGCGCTAACTATAGATGTAATAGTTTGTACCTGGAATGTTCTACAGTATGACATTAAACATAGACCACATCACAGGTAAGATCTGTGGAGAGGCGACCCCGCAGGAAGTAAGATATTTTTGGATACATTTGCATCATGTCAAACTGTGGAACATTGACAGTAAAGCAGTAACATTTCCAAGAGGACAAGCAGATGGCAGACCCTCTACCAGAACAGTTAGTGGGCTTTAAATGTCCCAAAATACTTTCATCCTGATCAAAAATACTCTTTAATATTCTGTCAAAAGCTATGACATAACTTTAATGCTTAATCCATATGTTAGCCTGGATTTAGCTTGTTAATTTTAGACCCATGTCACCCAAGGTCCCAAAAGACACCCATTACTTTGTGTCCTGACTCCTTTAGGTGGTCCCAGACTGCAAATGTGGGACCAATGAAAAGCCACATTCATTTCACTGTAAGGTCAACTCTCGATCATGGGAACGGGAGGTCCATAAATCTTCCCAATCATACGCGGCTTCAGGGGCTAGCGCTGCTCTTAATGATTGTTTATACTGTGTTATTTCTGTGTTTGTTTTCTTACATTGATAGGGTTAAGTCAGGTTTACGCAGAGCAGAACAAAGCCGCCCTCTACAGCTCGGGATACTCTGAGAACATGTGAAAACAGTACTAGAAAAACATAGTGGATTTGGTGCAAAAACAGAGGTTGTGTTTCATTATGACATCACTGAGACCTTGAAAAAAAAAAAAAGGTCCACCTCCCATCTGCATTAACAGTGCACTATATGTACTATTTAGGCTTACTTATGAATTAAACTAAACAAATCTGATGCTAAATTTTGCGGGGATACAGCTATTAATAATTTTAAAACTAGAGCCAATGCCAAAACTGATGGCAAACCATTAGGCATGGATTCATTTTTTTCTCACAAATGTTCATTATGTGCTATCATCTGCAATTATCTTCACTTTTGCTTGAGTGTTATTTTTAACTATTGCATAACTTCGTTTAACATTATATTATGTTGTGTTAGTTTCATATCTGCTAACCACTGCACACGTGCCCCAACCCAAAGGACGGAGGATCAGTTCCAGCTCTGACCAGTTTCTATCCTTTGGTAAGACTCTACAAATGAATGTGCTGTGTGTGTAGGTGGTGGACAAAGGGGCCATTGCACAGATTGGCAGCCTTGCTTTTACCTGTCTACTGCAGGACAGCTGTGGGCACAGAAGCTTATGATAAATGAGTAAGAACAATGGTATAGCATGTTGCCAACTGTATAGGGGGGAATTTAAGTGTAATGCATTATTATTGTTATAATGAAGTATACTTTTTGCACTAGTTTATTATTGGTAATATTACTTGATTACATTTCTGGAATTATTGGGCACTTTCTCTATCTATCATATATCAAGAGTATAGCTTTCTATATTTGCCCCAGATATAGAAAGCTATACTTTTCCACCTCTCTGTGAATGGCGGGTTCTCTGTTACAGCATAAATTGGGTAATGGAAACTCAAGTGTGTGTGTGTGTGGGACTGTCCTGAGTCCTATTCCCAGCTCTGACCCCCACACAAAAGGCATCTTTGATCGACCGGGCCTGCAATGAGAGGAGAGGGGGGAGAGAAGAGAAATGGGGAAGGAGAAAGAAGAGAGGAGAGAGAAAGGGAAGAGATGGTGAGGAAAGGAGAAAGAGTGGGGGAGGAGGGATGGTGGAGTGGGAGGCCATGAGGTCAAAGCAGGGGGAGGAGATAGAAGGTGGAGAAAGAATAGAGGGATGAGGGGAGAGGAGGGGGGAGAGAGAGGCCATGGGGGAATATGTGATGACTAAGAGGCTGTGAACGCCACTGTACACGTCTGTTTGATAAATGAGTGCGGCATCATCACAAACTGGCCTCTGCCCAGCACTGCTTTGAGAACACCAGCTCCATAAGAGGAACCAGCAAGACTGATCTAAAAATGGAAAGTTAAACCCTAACTGTATGGATTAAAGAATGCTGTGGTAGTACACTTCATAAGAGCAGGGAACTAAGTTTAATAATGGTGAACTAAAATAAAAACTTTTTACTTGTGATTGATGTGCCGCATTATTTGCCATACCATTATTCTACCAATGATTTTGTCCAAGTTCAAAAGAAAGAACATGTCATATAAACACACATGCAATAAAAGTTATATAAATAATAGCCTATTGCTTACTCTAAAGTGTAGTTTAGTTTTTATAAAGGCAAACTCTGGTCAGACCTGAAAACTGTGGCATTGGGTGTGAAATAAAAAGACAGGCATTATATTATACATTTTGCAAAATATAGTATTATAGTCTCAATACTAAAAAGTACTTGTACTCTTAACATGTAACTCCTTTGCATCTACAATGCAAGTCTTTGGGGAGAATCTTTTTGATAACATTGGGGATTTATCTGTAGCAGAAACCATTGTTCAATAAGCAGCAGAATAAGCAAACACACCATCGAACTACATGAACAAATGACTAATTGTTCATAAATTAGTGTAGAATATTTCCATATTTTGTGAATATCTTTCACTAACATATTAGAGATGTGACATTTGTGAACTAGTCAGCTTCTTTGAACATTTCCTTAACTTGAATGATTGGAACCGGATCTCATTTTTTAAAACAACCAAATCTTTTGGAGCCATTCATTTCAAATTTGTATGCATTTTTATACTGATTAACCCTGAACCAATGCAAGAATCAACACAGAAGCAGAGCAGGAAACACGAGTAAGAGATTTGTGCACAAGAAGCATATTTATCATCGTAATAACAGTTTCCACTTTCAGTTTGAACCATTTTAAACAGATGTGAGCTTTGGTCATTTCTCTCTGTGATTAGTTTGTAGTTAAAATTAGTTCTCCAACTGGCTTCTGTCATATAAATAAATATGAAAAGAGTCTTTTGAATGGCTTTTTGAAATGAATGGTTCCAAAAGATTCGGATCCCATAAAAGAGCTGAAAGTTCCATCTCTGTCCCATATTACTCCACTCATTAGATCAACTATCAACTAACTTTCATGTAATTTTACTTATGTTTTTGAGTTGTAGTGGTGCAGTCTGGACCTTTATCGATCGCTGCAGGCCCTTTATATCGCGACGCTGGCTCAGACCTTATTTGCAGCTGCAGTTACTGGAAATGGATCCCTGGTTTCAGCTGATCCAATTAAACTGTGTGAATAATTGATCTGACAGTGAAACCCAGCCCTCTCATATGGGACAGCGGTGACATCATCATTGTCAGGGGGTGGAGGGGTGGAAACTGTACCCCTCTGAGCAGCTGGAGTGCCCTAGGACGGCTCCACAATCACACCACTGTATCTGATTACAGGCGTGAAGGACAGAGCAGGGCCAGGAGGACACGAGGAGAGGGAAGGCTGGCATTATATCACTGATAGGAGCTCATGGGACCATCACATGCTACAAATTAGATAGACATTGAGACATTTAAATGGGGAAAAGTATGATTTTATCTAGTAATGATGGTGATGAAGTTAGTCTTAAATAAAACAGCGTAGTACTTTTTAATGGTGATTTGGCAATGAATGACTGTTTGGGTGACAAAATAACTTATATTGAGATCATTTCAGGGACACTATATAAAGTCATTGAAACTTAATGATGAAATTTTGGAAACAAATGTATAGGCCATACCATTAGAATGCCCAATCTTGTCTGATCTCTAAAGCTAAGTAAAGTTGGGTCTGGTTAGTGTTGGGATGGGAGGCCCACATGCCGCAGTGGGACAGTAGTGGTTCTAGTAAATACTGTTGCTGTGTCGTTCGGCAAGACACTTCACCCGCATTGCTTAGTATGAATGTGGAGCGTGAGTGAATGTTGGTGGTGGTCGGAAGGGCCAATGGCGTATATTGGCAGACTCACTTCTGTCAGTCTACTCGAGGGCATACCAAGAAATTGTAAAGCAAATTTAAGCATCTGGAAAAGCGCTATCTAAGATGAATGCATTATTATTATTTCATGTTTGTCTGTTGTCTTATACTAGTGGGTAAATTTTCACATGGCATTTTAATGTAATTATTTATTTGAAACATATGTGCTACTTGGAACTAGTTTAAAGAAGTTAACAAATAAAGTTGTTTCAATTTACAACAGAATCTGTAACACATTCCAAGGACAACTCACAGCAGATGTTGTTGAACCACTTAACCATCCTCCAGCACTTTGCAAACTTGTTTTTTCTTGGCAAAACCACATGGAACAAGACTGGATTTGTCCAATGAAATCCTGCTGTTTTGTCTAGACCCTCGTTGTGATACATTTTTATACCCCAACAATCAATGAATCAACTCACTGCAGTGGATCTAGTATCTACTTTGAGTTTAAATTGGCGGAGATATCTGCAAATATGGACTGAGAGGCCAATATTGCTACTTCAAAATTGAGTTTTTCAAGAAGTAAATATATGGTACAATAAAGGATAATGGTCATTCTATATTTGACGCAGAATTGTTTTGCAGTGAGATCAGAGATGACATTCCAATCCATATCAACATCAAATAATATGCACCAAAATGGGATTAGATAAATGATCCTCAAAGTTCCACATTTGAATAATTTTAAACAGTGCATGTGCAGATGAAACTCTCCTGACGTGACCCGTACTGTTTTTAAGTGAAAACAAATTGCCTTTTGTTCCTTTTCTCACAGTGAAGTTTTTCTTCTCATTTCGGGGCGGTGTGGGTGCGTACTACAAAGGCCGTCCCAAAACAAGACCTCCATGTGAACCAGATGGGCTCGGCGTGGGCCTGCTTATCTTCTTGGCCGTGAAATAAGGTGTAAATAGGAGCCATCTTTGACCCTGGCCTTGGAGGAAGCTCACATTGTAATATTCAAAGAAGGTCCTTTGCAGTGGTCTCTTCCTGCCTATAGCATTTTTTCATCTTTGGATCTGAAACAGAGGCTGAAAGTCCAACAGCTTGTCTCAATTAGTCTTAACCCCATTTGAGCAGTAAGTGATGGGGGGAGGTTAGCGCTGTCTTTATAAGTGCTAGAAATGTCCAATATGTAATTTAACACAGTAGTAGTAGCAGTAACCATTCCGTAACTTTGTCAATCATTTTCTATTTCCGAAGTTAATTTATTTTGGATATCGATAAATACCAATTGTCCCATGGTTTCAGTTGCCTCAACAACTTATAAAAACATAATAGGATAATTTTCCAGCTATACTCCTGACCAAGATCCTGCCCCCGGGGAGGCTATACTGATTAAATGCATAAGTATATTGATTGTCTTATCTTGAAACCTTTACTTGGGTGGTCAATGATCTACTCTATATTGTATTGTTCAATGTGCATATGCATGTTTATTCAGGCTAAGTGCTTCCTGTGTCATTCCTCTTCCAACTTGTCAAAATGTCTTATACATTTCTGTGTAATCCCTCAGTCGTCCAGGTCTTATACAATTTCCTTTTGATTCAGTTCCACATCTTCAAAAAGGCAAGATAGTCCATCCAACTACAGCCTCTCACATCTTGTTTGAATTTCCCATAAACCCGTGGGGCATCGCAAGCTGAGGTCTTCCCGATAGGAAAGAGAACAGAGGGTGTGGGGTCCTTTTTTTCAACTGATGCTCAAACATTTTGCTGTGTCGGCACTTTTGACCCGCTCATAATGAACTCATATGAGATGAAATCATCAGTGAAGCTCTCCCATCCACTGCACAGTCATCATGCATCACAATGTAATGGCTTTCCATGGAGACATTACACTGGTCTATCTAAATGGTTCAGACTAATGCAGACAGGAGCTATAGGCACTTATTTTATGACTTCATTCTTCCATTTAGAGTAATCAGACAGGCAGGAGAACACCATATTCAGACAGTTCATAGTATCTAAATGGCTATTAGTTACAATAGTGATAAACAGTGTGAACAAATGTCTTTAGGATACTATAGGTTTTATGTGTTTAATTAAACTATTCTGTCAAGACCTGGGACAACAACATTAGATCGCATTGATTTAAATGTCTAGCTAATTAGATGACTAAGTTAGTCTCCACAAATGTAGAGCTGGCAATGCAAATGTTTTCATGTCTGGGACTATTTTGGACACCATAAAATGCTTTACATTTCAATGTTAATTTACACGACTTTGATGGTAAGTTAATATTGTGTAGCCTCGGCTGCCCTGGGGTAGGCTGACAGAAACAACGCTGCCAATCTGCACCATCAGCATCAACCACCTCCCGCCTCTCACACACCACTTCCATACAAGGCAGTATTCAGTAGTTTGAGCGTGAACTGATCTTTTAACCTTTGGTTTGGTGGATGAGGGCTCCAACCAGAGCCACTGCGCAAAAATGGGAAAATATTTTTCTATTGTCTTTTAATTTAAGTATTATGCAAATGTAAGCAGGTGTGTAGGGTAGATGTTTACTGCTAAAAATACAAAGCCCAATCTTAAGTGACATGTTGCAAATACATATTTCAACCATCTAGTACAGGGGTGGGCAAACCTCTTATTCTCTTATCAGCCCTTCTGCAAAAATGAGCTTATCAAAGAAAAGAAAAGTGGATAGTGAGCACTGAGTGTTTAATACGGAGTGAACAACAAAATATTTTTTCACAAAGTCCGATCAAAGTACCAAGGCAAGTTTTTTTGCTGGCATTCAAATAAGCAAAAGCTAGCAAGCCTTTCTCGGAAGGCGAGTTTTTAAAAGAATGCATTTGGAAAACAATTTGTACAATGATCCTTGCATATTCATGTTTTGCTACATGTTACAGGCCAAATCTCTAGTGTAATATATACACATCCTGGCCCGGCCCCTTTGTTAAATTTTAGAACCCACTGTGGCCCATGTGTCAAAAAGTTTGCCCACCTCTGATCTAGTATATCTTTCAAAACCTGCCAACCATTCAAACATTTTTAAAAAGTTTCAGATATTTATTGATGCTTAAAATTGTCAATTCGCATCTCCGTCACAGCCAAACAAGACACCTCCTTTTGCCAGTTCCTCAAGTGATGATAAGCTTGATTCAGACTCATTTTTCCAATGTGTGCAGCAAAGTTGGCATGAGCTCCTATGTTTGTGCACCCACTCATTTCTGTGTGAATTGAGTCATTGGGACCTCATGCAGAATAAGACGACCTGTCAGTTAATTGGACAGGCGTTGACAGCTCCATCTATCACCAAACATTTCTTTCACCTCAACTTGGAGTCCAGTTGGACCCATTCCCTCATCCGTCAAACCACAACTGCAAAAGAAGACCACCAGTGTTTGCAGTGCCAGGCCTTAAAAGGGAGGACTGAACAAGACTCACTCTGACATGAGTACGACCTCTTGCCAAAGGTCACGTGGTGTTTCCCTGGCAACACGAACACCGACAGTTTGTTAAAAAGGTAGCACCGAGAGAGGTCAGAGCTGAATCTATGGTTGCACAGTGGAGTGGGAGGATGTATGCTTGTTGAATTTTAAGGGGATAGGCTACTTCAGATGAAAATGGTAAATTATTTTTGAAACATCCACTGTAGATTAATGGCATTAACAGTAAAAAAAATGTATATATTATTTAAATTTTATGTGAGGCGTCCTCATTTAGTTTTCTTCTTTCAATAAAAAGGATCTCCACTTGGCCATGATGACAAACGGTAAAAATAAATGTTATCTTTAGTGAACTGGTACTTTCACGTTCCCTCAGAATGCTTAGGTACCTGTCGCCCTCTGCTGGTGACAGGGGGTAATGAAACATGTTGAAATGGATAACTAGCAGCACAGTTATTAGCAACAAAACACAGTTAGATGGATTGTAATGAGGCAAGTTAAGAGGCGAAAAGTCCAAAACAAGTGATTCTTAAGGTATGTTCTTGCACTATTATAGCAATATTATAGTTCAAAGAAACCATGAAGCTGAAGTCTGGCTGAAGACTGGGTGAAGACCGGCTATAAGGCTGAAGGCATCTGTAACTTCCAATATGTTTTCCAATAATATCTGCACCAAGCGGGTTTACTGTGCCTTACTCCCTTTGTCCATAAAAACAACTATTTAACATAATATAGAAGCATTAAACATATTACGCCATTATAGTCAGTGAGGCCTCTATCCATTTCTTGCCTGTGATATGTTCCCATAACCGTTAACATCTGTTGAAGCCCATACAACACAATGAGGAGAGTATTTTTAGACATGTTCTCATTAGCACAGAGAGATCGTTTGTAATGACAGATCAGGGGGAGGCGGAGGCCAGGAACATATTCAAATACTTGAGGTGTTATAGCGGTGCTGTGGAGAGAGGGGTGAGTGTGAGGGGCAGGCCAATCAAAGCTCTGAAGGGGACTCATGCAATAAAGCAGTCAAGGCAAGGTCAGTGGAATTATACAACACATTAATATGCACATCTCCACACCACAGTCCCCCCTTCTTAAATACAGGCACACACTGAACACAATGTTAAACTCAAAGGTTCTCAAACTGTGGAGCATGGACAAGAAATTACTCATTTTGGTGGAACAGCGTAAATTTTGAGTAGGTCTGCCATCTGCTTGTCTACATGAAGATGTTATTGCTTTGTCTTGTTGCTCCACTGTATGGCATAAAAATTCCATCGACCCTGTTAACCATTAAAATTAATGTTTTGCAATGTACTACTGAGCAATAAAAATACCTGAGTGAATAAATGCAAAATACTTATGTTCAATGCCATATTGTGGAACATTTCAAAGCAACAACATCTGAGACCTTGAAGCAATAAAGTCCTGGTTTAGACCTGAATTGCTTTGGTAGTCCTGGGTCAAAACGTTCATCTTCACACATCAGTTGTGATCTTTAACTATTTAGCCCAGTTGTAATTTTATTCCTTCTTGGAAAGACAATATTTCCTGATTATTCAATAGTGACAGTTGACAACGAAGGCAGTCGAATAAATAGTTCTCACTGGATTTACAGTCTAATTTAACTATAATTTTAATACTCTTGTCAGGTTTATTAACACTGAAGCTATCATTCAAAATTACGCTGCATATTGATTCACTGGAAGCTTTCAATTATCAGAAATATTGTGCATGCAGCAGCCATTTTTATAGTTTTGGTCACACAATAGTGCTTTGGAATTGTGTTATCTGCTTTTCAATAATGGGATTTTAGTTTAATTATCTGCACAGTGTAAAGCAATGTAGAGTATTCCATTATTGTGTGTAAATAAAAGTTAGATTTGACAAAAATAAGGTGCTATTGTTCAAGAAGTGAACACAAACAGATTGAGCAGTGAACTGTGGCAGACCCATGTTTTTAGTGTACACAATTGCAGCCTGATACAACAGTGCCCCCTGAAGGATATAGTGTTAAATAGCAGCCTAAAATACACAATCAGTTGTTTCCTACAATACAGCAGAACAAGAATGTGATAAGAGTAAATTCAGATATACTAAACATAATAGAATTAAAATAATGAATGTATTGAATGTATTGAGGCTCCACTCTCAGCTAATAAATCTGCAATTCGGATGATTAACAGCTACAGCTGCTGTTGTTTAGACTACAATCTTCTCTACTTTATGTTTTCAATCGACTCTAAGTCACTAATATATTTAAAAAATCTAGATTACAAAACTAAAAAGCATAATTATATTTGAATAAGATTGTATCTAGATTTGTGCCTTAGCATTAGAAAGTGTCACTATGCAAAATACAATAGATTACATTGCCCATTGCAGATTTTGTTGCCTCTCATTTGCAGTGGCTTCACTCTTCACCGTGAGGCCAAATGTGCAGCCATTTTGTGGGAGTGAATTTGGCTAGTGCCTTTGGTGATGCCAGCCCAGCCTTTGTCCTGTCGGGGAGCCAGCAGATGGGACAAAACTCAGGCCAGGAAACACCAAACAAAGATAGACAGGTTCATTTGAGAATATAGTCATGGTTTTCACATATCATTCATTTAAACTTAACTAAACACTAAGGTGTGTCAAAGTGGTTTATAGATATCTGATATATTTTCATGTGAAGTAGACAACTATCTGTTATAACAGAATAGCGATGACATTCAATCATAAGGCTTATGGCCATAAGGGTTTGTCAAAGCCTGATCTCGTCAGATCTCAGAAACTAAGTAGGACTGGGCCTGGTTATTTCTTGGATTGGAGACCGCTGGGAGTATCAGGTACCACAGTGGGGCATAAGTGTCAATCCATGAAAAATCCAAAGACTTTGGTCATAAATCATAATATTTAAAATTAAAATGTGTCTGATACCTAAAGATATCTGGTTTGAGTTCATTGGAGGCCACTACCACTGCAATATTGAGACAATGCCTTAGAAGGGGCATTTAACTATTTTACTATATAGTACAGTTCCTGAAAACAAATGTACTTAAGAGACTGAGAGTCACTTAGTTACTAAAATAGGTCATGTTTCTTTTCTTCTGTGTTCATTGGTTTAATCGTACACTATAGCTTTTGTTGTAAAACTGTTTTTTAAATCCTTACAAATTTCCTCCCATACTGATATTCTCTAAATATCATTTTTATTTTGAATAATGGGGCCATAAAATCTCCGGCGATGGCATAGAGCTGACATGCTGAGAAGCCTTAGATGCACTGACTTCAGACATATTTCTCTTAAATGGACATGATCTCAGAAATCAATAGAACCACATTGCTCACACCATCTCCGAGCCATGAGCTGTTACTTAGTGTCGCCATGACAACAGTGGTCTACTGGAGCTCATAAGGGACACTTTCATGGTGTCTTCCTAGCAACAAGTCTACCGACTATAATATATGGGGGGAATACTATCTTAGTTGAAAGTACCTCATCAGGATCAGAGTGCGGCGCAGTGCAACGTTCAGGGACCCATCTCTGTGATCTTGCTGCTAGACTTCGCCAGGACTACCTTAGCTGGAGGATTGCCTTGGGTTGTCTGTGTGAATGATTGGTGGTGGTTGGGCCGATGGCGTGGATTGGCAGCCTCTATTCCGTCAGTCTGCCCCAGGGCAGCTATGGCTACAACATCATCAAGTATCCAGTGAATGAATAATTTCTATAGCGTAGCACTTTGAGATGCCTTGACAAGCCTGTGAAACGCATTACATGTGCAAGGCATTATTATTATATTATCATATGTTGCTGTGTGCCAGCCACTGTGCCGCCATGTGCACACTGTGTGTTATACCTCAATGGGTGTTGCATTCTGGGTAAAAAAAAAAAAAAAAAGGGCCTGGGACAGTGGGACTATGAAGACAGATGGCCACATGGTCCCTCTGACCCATCACACACAAGAAATCCATTTATGAGATGGCTCTGAGTACAGTGCCTTAATTTGAGTATGATGAAGAACACAGTGCTCGGGACGTCCAGCTGGGCTTTAAAAGGGTTTGGGAGGGCCCAGGTGTGCTCCATCAGATTGGATACAAGACGGGTTTTCCCCATGGAGCGCTCTGGAAAAGTGGGCTTATCAGGTTAGGGACAAAACATAAAAGACATTACACAGAACATTTGGGAACAACATGGTGCTTAGACATAACATATTATAGGAGAAGAATATGACCATCCAATTAGGAGATCCAGATGAGTAGGCATCTCTGTGTAATGGTGATTTATTTGTAAGTGACAGCATACTAAATTGAAACTACATAGACAAACCAGTGTAAAACCTTTCTGTAGTCCCAACAGGCTTATTTTGGGGTGTAATTGTTCATCTTTCAAGCTCTGAAGGTCAGGTGGGATGAATGAATATTGTGTGTGCCTGTTTTAAATTGGGAGCAGTGCTATTTTTGCAAATGTTAGTCTGAGCTTTTAAATTCTTTTATCCTAAATTACTAATATATATGATATGTGAATCTTAAAATAAACCTAAATTTAATCTGATATCATGTTACGTCGAGATACAATTTCAAGTGCTTCAAATTGTTAGAATTTTGATAGGTACCACAATGCACAAGCCAAATACTTCATATTGTGACACATAAATGTAGTTAATGTCTTGGCCAGGGAAATATTAACAGTATGTGCTCAAGTGACACTCAAACCAACAACCCTCTGGTAGTTGGGTAAAAACTGAACCCATTGTGCCACTGTGCCACAAATTGTATTACATATCTCAATTAATTGAGTCCAAGGCATTGTCCCACTATTGCAATTGAAAGCCATTGCAATATCTGAATAATGCCTTGGCAGAGGTCTTCTTCTCTTTGTACCAAATTTTCAGTTTATTTATGACAGAGTTGTTATTTCACCTTTAAAATACATAAATGTCGTCTCCAAAGTGGACACAATTGATGTGGAGCAGTGTGCACAGAAGGGTGGGTGGGCGTGTGGGTGGGTGAGGAGAGGCAGAGCAGATAAAACAGATCCTAAAAAGCTCCTGGCATCTGAAGACCTAAAGGCTGTCTGTCATGGCACGGTCTTCAAGCATAGGCCCATCTCTCTCTTCTCTTTGTTCACGTCCTGGTTTCTCAAATGCTTTCATCTTTGCCTTGGCTGTCTCTCTCCGAAGTGTAGACGAAATTGCATCTGACATAAAGAAGCACAGGCAAAACACAGATACGCAAACATTACAGAAGCAATTAATTCCTGTCTATTCATGCCATCTTTTTGTTCATCTTCCAGTTGGATCGGATCACATTTCCAGGGTAATTTTGGCTTGACCTTCAGATGAATTAGGATATATCTAAAGCACAGTTAATCAGAACTGACAAGAGCCAAAATGAGCAGCTCTTTGTGTAATTTCCTCAATAGCTTCACCTTGTTTCAACCTGTGAGATGGTGAATATTGACCAATCAGAAACCAGATTTCAATAAAAGAGGGGGAATTTGACATGACATATATATATATATATATATATATATATATATATATATATATATATATATGTATGTGTGTGTGTGTGTGTATATATATATATATATATATATATATATATGTGTGTGTATATATATATATATATATATATATATATATATATATATATATATATATATATATATATATATATATATATATATATATATATACATATATAATTGAGAGAGAAAGACAGAGAGAGACAGAGGAGAGAGACTATATGTAATTCCTCTAGCAACAGAAGGTGCAACGCCTTGAACTACTACGCCACAGACCATCGACCACGTTTACACTGTCCCAAACTTAGATGAAAAGAAGATGTGCCCACAAGGTGCATAGACAGACACCATATTAATTTGAGCCACTCCTGCCCCACCTGGGGTTCTCGGGCTCTCAGAAGTGTGCCATCCAAGTACTGACCTGGCCCAACCCTGCTTAGCTTCTGAAATCAAGATTATTTCCATGGTGATATGGCTACAGGTATGTGTGGGTTTTTGGTGTGGTAAAGTGAGGTCATGGGCCCAAACATTGACATGATTTAGTATGAAATTACAGTGCATTTAATAGAAAACGGCAACTTGCATTCAATAATCTGAAAATAACCCATTGTGAGATACAGACAGTATTTCCTATATTTCCAAATAGGTCTTTATTTCCTTTTTGCTTGATTACTGTCTGTAATGTATGCTACTGCCAGCTGCAGGGTTATCTACACCTAGAACTGAAAATGTACCAAATTCTAAAAATAATGTAAACCGTCTGCTAACCACAATGTAGTTAATAACAGACCACACACTTGTTCACTATCTTCATGCAGGTGCCTTCTAAGTCATCCAAAGAGGAAACTTAAACTTGAGCTTCCTTAGAGCTGCCTATTGCTGGTATATTTCTGACAGATCTGTGGGGGCGTGCTAAAAGGATCTGTCTAGCCGCATTAGTGTTGGTGGTTGCAGAGGGAAAACCTGCCAGAGTACCCCGTGTGACACCTGGGTGCGTTTTTCTGCTCAGCTCAAAGATGGCACATTCTTGGCACCTGACTCCTCGCTCTATCCACGTGCGCTCTTGAGAAACGCGCCTTACATCACCGTTGCATCACTTCACACACCTCTTTTGCGAGCGGGAAACTGGAGTGGCAGCTGGGCCTGACGAAAGGTGTCAAAGAGAGAAAGGATGAGCCAGAGGGAAGTGATGAGAATTGCTTCCTTAAAGGTACACTATGGAACTTTTTTTGTTGGAGTCCCATAGCTGTACCTTGGACTTGTAGTGTCACATGCATGAGCTATATATCAATGCCATACTGTGGAACATTGCAGGTAAAGTGCATTAATGTATCCATGGAGACAAGCAGGTACGAACCCACAACTTGCCTAGCCTATGGAAAATTTACATAGTGCACCTTAAAAAACTTAGACCTACTTTTTATTTGTACTTTGATAATGTTACTTTGAAGAATCAGTAGGCTACTTTTACTTGGCTCAGTGTGAAAGCCCCATTACTGGAAGGGCATCTGGTGCAAAAATGTGCAGAATCAACATTCAGCAAATTAGGGAGCCGCTGCATGAAAATAAGAAAACACATTTAATCGACAGCATTTTAATTTCTGCATGATGATATTATTTTGAATGTTATTTTTTAGTTACACTCAGGGAGCTGGAGGGTGGACGGTTGAACTCTACTGGACCTGCAGACACTTTATTAAAGATTTACAGGTTTGGTCTGCTATTGTGCCCTTGACCTTCACAGCAGCAGCAGCAGCAGAGAAACAGAATCAGTGCGGGTGAGGAGACAGGAAGCTGAAAAACGGTTTCTCCAGCATAGACTTGGCACACGGTCAAGAAAGAGTCTGCAATATGGTTTGGAGTGAATTATCGCACTGCACTTCTGACATGAGGCAGGGTAAGTCATAAAGTTTGACAACTCCTTCAGAGGCACTCATCATCTAAGAAGTGCATCAATAGACCGATCATGCAAAACATTATGACCACTGAGATGACGGGTCCGCCACCTGTTAGGCCAGTTAAACATTTTGAAGTTGGATATACTGCTTAAGTAAATATACACAAAAAAGGATAATATTGAAAGTAGTGACAATAACCCAAGAGGAGATTTATATCACAAAAAAAAAATTCTAAATCTAGTGTATTGTAAAAAAAAAAAAAAAAAAAAAAAAAAAAAAAAAAAAAAAAATATATATATATATAATATATATATATATATATATATATATATATATATATATATATATATATATATATATATATATATATATATATATATATATATATATATATATATATAAAAAAACAGCAGAATTAAATACTTGAGTACTTAGTTTACATGTAATGAGCCATAGAAGTTATTATTTCAATCTTTCACAGCTTAAGTCTTATCATGTAACCAAAAAATAACCAAAAGTTTCCCAGCAGTGCAAAGAAAAATAAACATATATTGTTCGAGCTTTTCATATATTGAACGATAAGTCAATTAGTAGTAATTATTGTTACAGGTCTGCCAGCTGCTTGTCTTGCAGGGAGATGTTACTGCCTCCCCTGGAAAGTTCCATCATTTGGCATTTAACCTATCTATCAATTATTTATTGAATTGCAGATATTTGTCTTGCTCAAAAATACTTTGCATTTTTACTGTGAGTGGGGTGGCCTCTCCACAGATCTGACCTGTATATGGACTTTGTGGGGTCCATATGCTTCACTTCATGGAGCGAGATATGTCTAATGCCATACTGTGTAATACTCCAGCCAAAGTAATGATATCTCCATGGAGACAAACAGGTGGACAAACCAGGCCAAAGTACAGGTCAAATCACAGTAAGAACAAAGGTATTTTTGAACAATAATCAAAAGTAAATTAATAAAGAAACTTAAATAAGCACCATCTGATCACTCATTGTCCAGTCTAGTATATAGAAAATAGTATAGTCTTTAATCAATGAATTTGTGGAAAAAAAACACACACCAACACACCAACACATACCAAAACAAACTTGACTGATCTATACACAGAGTAATCTTTCGCTCCCACCCCTGGGACCTCAGACTGGGACTGGTGACTCTTTTAGCCCTGCTGTAGACCTACACAGTCCAGGCTACGGTCGGCTCTGCTCCACTGCCCACGCGGCTCTCAGAGGAAGTGACCTCAATCCATCCAATAACCTGGTTCACACAAGCGCGACTGCCTCACAAAATTGGACACAAAACCAACTTTCTTATCGTGGACTTAAATGAATGTTTATGGGAAAAGGAGCAGTGAAAGGGAAGAGTAGAGTAGAGTGAATTCAGGAATTAAAAAGTGGAGTTACAACCCAGAAACAGCTATCAAAAATATGTATACATAGACAAATAAACCAAGCAACATGCTGGGCTTTCTGTGTGGAGTTTGCATGTTCTCCCACTGTCTGGAGCCAGGTTGGGGTTTCCTCTGTTACATCATGGTTTATTTAATGCATTTAATATGAGATAATATGCAATACAACCTCTATAATGACCCAACTGAGATCTAATATCCAGGCTCATGTTATGGAAAGGGGTCCCTGAGTAACCCAGAGTAACTCCTGATTCTACCCTAATGGTCACATTTGATCTTTATTTGTGACAGCATCTTTTATACCTGAATTTTGAAGTCAATTAAAATGCAAACTTGATAAGCCCCGCCTCATCATAATAGCTTTTTTAATGTAGCAAGCAGCAGATTATGGCCAGGAGTCTAATTTTTCTGGAATAAACACAGGTTAATATAGAGAAGTGGGAGGGAACAGGTGAAAACAGAACTTTTCTGAGCACACATATCTCAAGTATGAGATATGTATGAAATCGTCCCTGTTACTGTATGAAAATACAGTAACAGGGACGATGCTATAACATAGTTAAACGCATTTTGCATAATAATAATATTGATAATCTCCTTTAAGCTACTTTTGTTTCATGAGGGCATGGTTGAAACTAAAATATTGCAACTGGCTCCGTGACTGTAAATTAGCTTTAACACTTTCAGACAGAGCCAGTAGATGGAGTCATAGCTCCATCTACTGGCCACTCTGTACTAGTTGCAAAATTTTCTCTAGTTTATACTACACAGTACCATCTAATAGGCCTATTTGAATTTGCAAAGCTGCCCAATATGAAATAATGGTCCATAATAGTTAAATGTTTCATGTTAACTCATGATATTTATTTAAAATGCGTAATGCTGTGGTCATGATCAAAATAAAATGTCCAGCTCTATTCATTTAAGAATTCATCAGAATTTTCATAGCACATGATTTCAAACAAGATTAAAATTAGCAATGGTAATAGTGAATATCTGGCATGATACATACAATGATTTCATTACTTTCCCATCACAAGTATATGACACAAGTAGTTCATTATTAGACCACCTTCACTTGTTATATGTTATATGAATGTGAATGAATCCGTCATATGAATGACATCTACTGGCTGTAAATTAGATAGTTTTTTGGTCAATGTCCTCCTCCGATGTCTGAGTCCACTTCTGTAACTCAGATTTCAGTGCGCTGGCTTCTGGTCTGTCTTCAGGCCTCTTACTCAGCATAGTTTTAATAATACGGCTCTAGAAAAAAATAGGCATACCAATTTGATCAGATAATATGATAAGAAGTAGGTGAAGCAGAAGGAGGCCAATATAGCATTGGTAGTTCTTGTACAGAAGCACTGTTTTATCAGCAGCTAGACAGAAAAGCCATTAGCTATAACAAAAAATATCAGCCTTCTATAGTAGTCATAGTACACTGATATACCTATACTTATAGTAATATAGTATAGTAGTAGTAGTGTTGACATAATGGATTGATTGAACAGCAGTAGCTTAAGTCCTTAGTAAATTATATTTCAGCTTTGGGAGGTGACTACAGCATTATCACTCCAAATGTGAACTCTGTACCTCTATTGGATAAGTCCCGGTAAACTCTTTTGGCAAGTCCTGATTTCTGACATCTATCCAGATCTGTAGAGGGGGAAGATCATATATTCATGAAATAAGCAGACTTAAATCAATAGTGCTTATAACTGATATATTTAGTAGTAATACAGAGTACAATAAACAGTAAATAACAAGAAAACACATACCGCCACTCTTTCATGGCCAGTAGATATTCTCCAGAAGAGCTCAAACAAAATCAAGCCCAAAGCCCAAATGTCCACTTTTCGGTCATATTTTACACCAAACTGTTTAACAAAATAAAAGTGTTTTAAATGTATAATAAATAATAATTTATTTTAGCCTGTAAATAATGCATTCTTCTTCTAGCAAACACAGGATCATTGCCTCACTTGTTCAGGAGCCATGTAGTTGCGGGTTCCTGTGTCTTCGGTTCTCTCCACCACTTCATCGTCATTATTGTCTTCAGTGACCAAACCAAAATCCCCAATCCTTAGTTTTCCATCATGTCCGAAAAAGATGTTTTCAGGCTAAAACACAAAAACACTAAATGCGTCATTACATAGAATATCGTCAGTAAGCAATAGATAATGAATCTGACTTTACCTTTAAGTCTCGGTGGATGAGTTTCTTGCTGTGAATATACTCTACGCCACTTAAAATCTGACCAGCGAGATCTAGACTCTCCATATGCCTTGAGTTTTCCTTAGGCTCTTTGTTCTTTTTATGTATCCAGCGCCGGAGCGTTCCTCCATCACAGAACTCCATTTCAATGAAGAGGAATTTTACATTTGACCTATGCACTGGACTAAAATGGAAGAAATGCTGCAACTCTTCTGTTTAAATAAAACTATCTTAGGACCAACATTCACCAGTGTCATGTACTTACCGTCCATATCCAGTGTCCTCAACCCAAAATGTGTAATATCTCACAATATTTGGGTGGAGCAGCTCTGACAGTACCTTCACCTCCTGAAGAGACTTTCTGAAATAAAGCATGATGCTTGGTAACCATAGAGGATGTTTATAAATGATACTATTCTGTAATTTTGATTGCACACACTTTATGTCTTTAGACTGTATTTCTTTTACAGCATAGTCTTTCTGCAGCATTCGTTTTTTTGCTTTGTAAACACGACCATAGGATCCATCTCCAAGAAGCTCAATACAGTCATACTCTGAAGTAAACCTGTTAAAATCAACAAAGTATGAATTTTGTTATATTTTGATATTTATGTTGTTGTATTATTCAATTAAAAGAACATACCTTAAAGTTTTGGTAGTCAGATCATTCTTAGTATTTTTTTCCAGGCCAGTATCCTTACATAGGAAGTCAAGTGTAGTTAGTGTAACTGTCAAGAGCTGTTTCAGAGATTTTGTTTTATTTTTAAGTAAAAAAAATACCTGAGCACTGGAGTTGCCTTGTGCAGAGGAAGATTTAGACGAGTCTTTGAATTGTATCCAGCTACCTCCACTACTGGACTGTGCACTTTGACCAGAAAAGCCAGGCTCCCTGGATGAATATAATGACACAGATGACTGCAGAACACATAGTATTTAAAATCTTTAGTTAATACTCTATGTCTTACAGAAGATTTGATTCTGTAGCTGATGTTGAAGACATTTCTAAGTCTTCATCTTGAGACACTGTCGATCCTACTGACACCTAAAATGTTCAAAAATATATATCACTGTTCTCACGTTGCCCTTGGATTATCTATTTGTGTAAAATGTGTTTAGATTTGAGTCATTTTGCGTTATACCTTACTATCCCAGTCTGACTGTTTCTGTAGGGCAGCCCAGGCCAGCTGAGCTGCCATTTGTTTAGCCTCTCGTTTGGTCGTTCCGGTTCCCACTGGATAGCGTTTTTGGTCAATCTCCATCCTATACGCAAATCTAGTGGTGGATTGAATAAAAATATAAGATAAGTAAAAGATTACGTCATTTGCTCTGAAGCATTCTCATAAATGTGCTTGACTTACGGCTTTTGCGATTGGGCCTCTGGGGTTTCTTCAATGTAGTTATTGGGGCGCTTTGTTTTCTGGCAGTAAATGTTGACCATTGACACAAAGTCTGTTTTATTTGTTGTGTCCTGTGTGCTTACATTTAAGCTATTTGTTTTCTCACTGTAAATAAAGTAAAACAGTAAAACACAATTAGCAATAAAATAAGACTTACATTTTTGAAGTATGCATATTCCTCACCACAGTTCATCAGTATCTCCTGTTACACCTGATGGTTGGTCCACATCTTGGCCTGAAGTCTTCAATTAGTAAAATATGAAGGTAAATATAGTAATATATATAATTACTATATATATAATATAGTAATAGAGCATTGTCAATTGATGCTAGAACTACACCAATATTGGGTGTGTCTGATCTAGGAAAATTTCATGTATGGTAGGAACTATTGCTTCCAGAGGATGTTTTCACTTCACTTTACTTTGTACCATACTGTTGCAGAGTGACTAAAAGGCTAGAATAGTTCTTACAAACTTACATGTACAGTTTTGGAGGCAGAAGCTGGCTCCTCTAGGCATCTCATCAGGGCTTCATATGCATTTTTAGCTGCATTGTGTTTGGCAACTCTTTTACTATTTCCCAAACCATCAGGGAAGATCTTGTCTTCTAAACGCACTCTCTGTGTGAAACTGTTGATCCAAAAAAAAAAAAAAAAAAAAAACACCCTTTAAAGACATGCTTATGTACACAATCTTAGCAGTTTCTTAGTAAACAGATTGTATGTGTGCCTTCAGATCCATGCCACAGTTTCAGCCTGTATTCTATCAACCTTTATAATTCAGATCCTTTTACTTGAGCCTCTTTTGTTTATATGATAGTCTAACCTTACTGTGTCAGGCCTGACACAGGTTTGACTTGTGCATTATAACATGATGAGAACAGTTAAATTGTCCCAGTATAGTTATGACAGTCTCAGCAGGATATAGGGCAGATCATCCTAAACACCTCATGTGTCATGTATATGTTATCTACTATTCAATAACACATTAAGTAACTACATGACATCAGCATCTTTTCACTTACATTCTCATATGATCCGGTCCACTGAAGCCCAGGTCCTCGTACATGGGAGGTTTCAGTCTCATTTTCTGTGTGTACTCATTGAGTTTACTCACGTACTGGCTTCCACTGTCCATCTCGCAGCTGGAATTAACTTCAGCTTAAGAAACGACTCTTCCTGCTCTGTTATACTGCTTCTGTGATCTTCTCCTCTTGTATCCAGTTTGGTGTTGCGTTTTTGCTCAAATGAAACTGAAACTAAAAGTGTGCGCATGTGCGTAATTTTTTTTACCCGCAACACCACGTTTGGCGTAACCACAAACCAAGTTCATTACGGTTTTTTTTTTAAACTTGCATTGTCGTATTGGACCATTTGCATATTGGCCTATAATAGTGTCAAAATAACTGTCAGAAGTTCCTTTTAGTGCATTTGTAGCCCATTTTTAATATTTAAAATGTTGTGTTTTGACCACAGACCACACCTGGAACAATGAGGGATTACATATATTATTTTAATTCCTGATGTTTGACACACATTTGCATCATCATCAACCAACGCCAGATACAGACCTACTGTAAACATCAATTAAGTTCATAATTCATTAAAACCAGTTTATAGTCACTGGAACACTAGCTTTTATTTTAACATTAACATGGAGTTATCCATGGAAAGCCTTATTAGAAATTGATAATCTCAATTGAGAAAGTTCAACAATGTAGAATTAATGCAAGAAATATTTCCTGTAAATTCAAGTAGATAAAATGTGCGTGTTGAGCATGCATGGACTCTGACATGATGTAGGAAAAATGGCTCATACAGTGCGCATGCTTTTAAACATTGTGAGTAACTGGGCACATTCTTCCAGCTCCTGCATCACTTTCTTGGCCTCTGGTCGATCCTGTGGCTGACCACACAGCATGGACTTTATTATCTGGCCCTATGTGGAGAAAAAAGCAATAGCGTCAAACAATAGGTTAAATACACTTTTGCACAATTAGGAAAAACTGTAATTTTCTTATGGCTGGCAACTCTTCTTGTTGCTATGGTAAAACTTACAAACTATCAGCCAACTAAGCGATCTAAATTTAACATCTTAATAATTATTGATAAAACCATCAAGTTGATTTTCAAAAATATAATTTTAAATCATATCTTTACCTCTTGTTGAAAATAGCGAGTAAAGTCTTCAGGAAGCTTCTGGGCTTTAAGTGCATCCCAAATCTGAATATAGTACAAAATATAACACAGTAAGATCTGTCCACAAAGTGTGATACTAACAATATATTTGAAAGATTAATCACTGACCGCTTGGCGTTCTTGTACTGTTACAATATTCCATAGGAGTTCAAAATATATCAGTCCCAAAGCAAAAATATCCACTTTCCGGTCATATGTTTTCCTGTTTATCTGTAAATCACCACACAAACACATTAGTGTGATTTGAACCATTGTTTAAAATATAAATATTCAGTAAAGACAACTTACTTGTTCAGGGGCCATATATGATGGTGTCCCTTTGTAAACTGTTCTTTCTATGACATTTTCTTCATCAGTGCTCTCTGCAGTAACCAGACCAAAGTCGCCAATCTTCACATTTCCATCACGCCCAAACAAAACATTTGCAGGCTAAATAACAAGATGAATATTCATTATCATTGGGGGCGACAGTGGCTCAGTGGTTAGAGTGTTGGTTCCCCAACCCGAAGGTCGGAGGATCGAGCCCACATTGCCTAGTATGAAAAAGGTGTATGCGTGAATGATCGGTGGTGGTTGGAGGGGCCGATGCCGCAAACTGGCAGCCTTGCTTCTGTCAGTCTGCCCCAGGGCAGCTGTGGCTACAATAGTAGCTTACCATCACCGAGTATGGAATGAATGAATTATGACTATCGTGTAGCATAGCATATTCACTTTGAGAGGCTCTGACAAGCCTGTAAAGCGCATTACAAGTATAAGGCATTATTATTATCATTATACAGATAAGATACTGTATTTTTCAATTCTGTTCAAGTCATGATTTGGACATGCTTTTGTGCTGGTCTCTACTACTTTATTCCAAGTTTATAATCATATTAGAGTAAAAAAAAAAAAAGAAAAAAAGTAAAGTCCTGGTTTAGAACTGGATTAGCCAGCCCTGGATGTATGCATGTTTAGACTTGGTTTGAGGATTTTTTTTAATGTTTCAATCTAAGTTAGTCTTAGATTCATGAAGTACTTAATGACAGTCAGTTCATTAAAAACATGACAGCAGTTGTGAGATGCTGTGTTGATGTGCAAAGGTAAAAGAACCTGGCATCACTATTTAGGTCTTTTTAGGTATGCTGTGTTGAACTGAGGGAGGGGGTGATATTTTGGATAAATGTGCCATGAATATAATGTGATTTGTAAAATTCGGTTCAACATTTGGAAATTTCCCCTCAGGTATTTGCAGTAATATTGTCTCTTGTCTCTATTTGAGTGAAACACTAAAGGTCTTTGTGTGACCACTAGAGGCCACACAAAGCACACCACAGCTCAGGGACAGAATGATAATGCAGACCTTCAGATCTCTGTGGATTAATGCCAGTGAGTGAATGTACTCCACTCCAGCGACCAACTGCTGAGCGATCTTCAGGCTTTCCTCTCTTCTCCGGGGGTCACGCCGAGATTTCTTCACATTTTGAGTGTTTTTCTCATCGATCCAGACTCTGAGGGTTTTAGTGTCACATAACTCCATTTCAATGTACAAGTACTTTTCAGATTGGTTACCTGTAGATCTGGAAAAAAAGAAAAAATAGGAATACATGATTAGAAACTCTTTCAGACATTTCTTGTGTCTGCACAATTATTGGGTATTATGACGTCAGGACTAAAACTTTTTCCTCAGTGACCAAACTGGAAATCATTGGGTGCCACCAAATAAGACTAGTTTAGCACCTGTGGTACCTGGACCAAAGACTGCATAGAAGCACAGACTTACTGAGATGAGCTGTAGGTGTCAATAGAGGAGTCCCACTGATACGCTGTATCCTCCATCCAACAGGTGTAGTATCTCACAATATTAACATGACTCAGGTCTGACAAAGCCTTTACCTCACGTAGGGTTTTCCTAAAATGTACAATGAATGTTTAATGCAGTCTTACATTATATAGATTGTATAACAGTCATGCAAAGACTTACTGTTGTGCCAATCATAGTACTCTAAACTTACTCTTTGCAGCGAATGATCTTTATGGCAAAATATTTCTCAAGCAGTTTTTGTCTTGCTTTGAAGACAGTTCCAAAGGCACCTTTGCCAAGACCTTCAATGGAGTCATAATCTGATACAAATCTGGGAAAAATGAAAAGAATATTACAGAATATCCAAAATACACATTCAAAGCATAATTACATGCCAATTATGTTACTTGTTATTTGATTACCTTGAATTAATTGGTTGTGGTGGTGTTTTCTCAACAGGTATAACATCTTTCTTAGTAGTTAAATTTGGCATTATATCCTTTGGAACAAAATGAGGAAAATCATATGGATGAAATACTACAATAAAATATTTCTAATTGCCTTGGTTAGGGTACCTCTTTACTTTTATTAGCATTACGAAAATTTGCTGCAAGCCTAGACAAGATGGTTTTAAATGAAAACTTGACCATTACATTTGAACCATTACAACACATGCACCAAACACCTTTAAGAAAACTTACTTTATTTTAGGCTTTAGATCAGGACTTACAGCCTATGGGCAGAAATACAGATAAAAACCCTGTACATACTTGGTTATTTTGTGAAATGTAATAGCATAATATCTTACCTGATGTTCAGGAGGGCTAACGGCATCTGAAGCTATTGCT
This sequence comes from Periophthalmus modestus, assembly GCA_019594935.1. Lineage (NCBI taxonomy): Eukaryota > Metazoa > Chordata > Actinopteri > Gobiiformes > Gobiidae > Periophthalmus > Periophthalmus modestus. The sequence continues at coordinate 24,295,312 of JAIEZT010000441.1, forward strand.
GAGTCACTTGTAGATATTACTCTTACATTTTTGTTGGCATCTTGAGCAACAGAGCTAAAAATAAAACCAAAATAAATAAAATTGTCAGAATTTTGTTTTCAGTTTTGTACAGGTTTGTTTACCTACTTTGAAACTGCCGGTGTAAGGAGCCGAGCAGGTGAGTCTTCAGAGGATCTAATAGACACCTGATATAACCACAAAGGCGACATAATAGTGAAATTTAGGCTTATTTAATATCTTTAATAATAAAACTGTGTATGTATTTGAAACTGATGAATAGGACTTTTCCAGTGTGTACCTTGCTGTCCCAGTCGGACTGTTCCTGCAGAGTGGACCAAGCCATTTGAGCTGCTTTCTGCTTGGCTATTTTAATGCTCTTTCCTTCAGCCAAAGGATATTCCTTTTTATCTATAACCACCTTGTAGAAAAATCTGTAAAGAAGAGAAAAACTACACTATTAGACCAACCTCTTTTTGGATTAATTATAATCATTTAAATGCATAAGCTGAGACTGACTGAGGGTCATGGGGTGGCCCAGTTCGCTTCTCAAATACAAAATCATGGAGGAGATTTTTCTTCTGACAGTAGTGATTGAGAATCCCAATAAAATGAGTATCTGCAAATCCTTCATCTTCAGTGGTGATGCTCCGTCTCTGTGTGGTTTTACTACAATAACAAAACAGAGCAACAAATGTCAATACAGCTGATGCATTATTGGACCATACAATGTGAGATAAATATACATTAATAACTCACATGATTTCTGAAACACTTGACACTTGCTTGTCGTCTTCCTTAAGATGATCTGGTATGCTTATAGCAGTCTTAAACACATGATTAGAGTCATGTTACAAATATGTACAAAATGCTTTACAATTTTAGCATTAGTAATACTCTAAATACCTGAGTTGTTTCATTGCCAAAAATTGCATGGTAAACAAGCTTGGCTGCCTCTTCTTTGGCTTCTTTCTTTGTTGTTCCATAAGCTGTTGGGTACTCCTTATCTCCCACTAGAAATCTACAGCACCTAGAAACCAAGAATATAATTTCCTAATTCATAATAGCCTAATTAATAAAGGGTTTCAAATGTTACATATAGAAATGTACTTCCTTACTGAGATGCATTTATTGAGTCTGCTGTAATCGACTCCACAGATCTGACCAATAATTTATTTTTCTGTCCATATTCATTCAGCCAGCACATGTACTTAAACTGGGGGATGCCTGTTGACTGCACCGGTGAAGGGGGTATACTGGATGATGAAGCTTCATTCTGTTAAAAGAGTTAAACAGCAGATCAGCAGAATATGCAAAAATAATAAATTAAGACACAAGTGAGTAATATTTACCGATTCAGGTGCTGGGTCATTGAGGACAACTTCCAGGGCATTTTTAGCAGCCATTTGTTTAGCCTCCTTCTTGTTCTTCCCCACACCATTAACATAGGCTTTGCCATCCAGCACTGCCCTTACAGAAAACCTAGGTAAAACAAGGAATAAGGAAAAAGGAAAACGTTAAACAGTCACACAAATATGTAGGCCTATCCCTAAAATGTTATTAAAATATACAACAACATCTCAAACAAACTAGACTCGTGTTCATCCATTGTGTGTAACAATGTAATACAATCCAATGATAAAATGACAATAACGACAGTAAGTTCAAAGTGCAGCATGGACTAGCCTAAATTGTGCTTCATCATAAGATTAAAATCGGTTTAGTCTCTGCCAACAGAATATCTGAAACTCACGTTTTCATGTGATCGAGCCCTTCAGAACCAACATCTTCAAACTTCAGCTCGCAGCGTCTTCTTTGCGCCAATTCATTTAATTTTGCGATATAGTTTGTAGCATCCATGATTAACTACAGTTTATTTGCGTAAAAAAAATTCAATCATACTAATAGATCAATAAATAAGTTAAAAAGATACGCTTTCACCAAACCTCCTCCTCTTCCACTATGTTTTTTACTTTCGATTCTGCGTTCATTCTCAAGTTTCGACAAGCTTACGTCATGACGCACATCCACTATCACGCAAAATATTTCAATAGTTCATTACAATCATTCAAACCAATACAAAATACACAACTGTTAATACACGATAACCCGTGGACATGTTCCGATCATTTTTACATTTGTTGGCTTTAGTCCTAGCGGTGACTGCGTCCCTTTCCGTGTTTACGCTACAGCACAAAGCATTGTGGGGGTTGTAGTTATTTAAATATGTACTACAAGTCTATGTGAAACACAATAATAAGCCAATTTTCCTTGATACTATATTTGTACGAAAGAGAATATTTTATCTGATTAAAACAAGCTATATGGATCTAAACAAAACAGCATTAACTTATTTTTCCATTTTACTATTAACACTATCACAATATTATATAGTCTAATCTATCATAGTAGGGATTCTTGCAACATGATATATGAAACATAAAAATACCCTTACATTGTAAATGTCATTTAGAAAAATTCCATATTCCAACATATGCCTTCATTTACATTATACAGTCAATACTACCAAAATAACAAGTATCTTTTCTTTTTTATTCATGTTCTGCCGCAGTATCTCCTGGACAATTTGAGCAAAGGTCCTCTTCATCTGTACAAAAGTATGTGGAAGTTATTGGAAAGTAAGTAATGAAATATCAACAATCAGGCTCATTTGAGACCACCTGTCTTTGGTTCCACTAGACATGCCTTTCATTTTCTGAAGGTGTAATGACTCTTCCTTTTTAATAATCTTTCAACTATATTATACTATTTAGTAATAATGAGAAGAGTTCTGAGTTTCCTAATATTCTATAAGCCTACATAATGTGGAAAAAATGTATGTATTTCACTGGTATTATTATGTAAGCAAGAATATTGATAAGGATATTAGGTCTAGTAATCAGCAGTAAGCACTCACTGAGCTTTACTTTATTGTTTGTACTGTGTTTTCTTACTTGAACATATACAAGATGATTGACACAATACTAACAGTTAATTCAACTGCCTCATCTTCCTTATCCTCTTTGTGGACCATGTTCTTCATCCACCTTTTCTTCAAAAAAAAAACAAAAAAAAACATCCCCTTGTTTTACACCAGTAGGTATAGGGAACCACTCAGTCATTAGATCATTCACTTCAACACATCCCATATATATAGGGATTTTAATGCTCGATAAAATCTCGCATCAAACAAAACAAACAAAAGTGGGCTTATTTTCAGCCAGTTGAGTTTTCACTATTGTTTAAACCTTGCAAATATGATCAATACAAGCTCTGTGTAATATAAATCCATTTTGTTCATCCACCAACAATTCTTTGTTTTCAAGAAAATGTGTCAACCTGGCATTTAGGATACTGGAATACATTTTATGTATTAACTGTATCTAACAGGCTGATTCCCCTATAATTAAGCGGCACTCTGGGGTCACCTTTTGCCGACTTGAGAAAGGGTATGGTTATGGATTTGTGCCATGTTGAGGGGACAGTATCATATTCAAAACAAAGATTAAATAAACAGAAAAGAACAGTCAAAAGATTACAGTTACTGTTTTAATTCAATTCCGCTTATTTAGGTTTGACGCACATTTGCATCGTGTACCAACACCAGATAAAAACAAACAATTAAAAAAATAAAAAAAAAACAATAAAACATAGACCTACTGTAAGCATCAATTATATTAAATTCATAATTCCTTAAAACCAGTTAATAGTCATGGGATCACTGCCTTTCATTTAATCATTAACATGGAGTTATCCATGGTAAATACATGCAGGGAGCCAAAGAAAAACTCATATGGAGTAAAGCCTTATTAGAACTGGATAACTTCAAATGAGCAAAGTTCAATAACATACTATAACTGCAAGAGATTTTTATAACGTAAATTCAAGTAGATAAAATATGCTCATGTCGAACATTCATTGACTTTTGTCATGATGTAGAAAAAATGGCTCATACAGTGCGCATGTTTTTAAACGTGTGTGTTTGAGCATATGCTTCCAGCTCCTGCATCACTTTCTTGGCTTCTGGTCGATCCTGTGGCTGACCAGACAGCATGGACTTTATTATCTGGCCCTATGTGGGAAAAAAAGAATTAGCATCAAACAATAGGTTATCGACACTTTCACACAATTAGGAAAAACTATTTTCCTATGGCTAGCAACTCTTCCTGTTGCCATGGTAAAACTTACAAACCGTCAGTCAACTAAGCGATCTAAATTTAACATCTTAATAATAATTAATGATAACAATACCAGCAAGTTGGATTTCAAAGATATAATTTTAAATTATCTTTACCTCTTGTTGAAAATAGCGAATAAAGTCTTCAGGAAGTTTCTGGACTTTAAGTTCATCAAAAATCTGAATATAGTACAAAATATAACACAATAAGATCTGTCCACAAAGTGTGATACTAACATTAACATTTGAAAGATTAATCACTGACCGCTTGGCGTTCTTGTACTGTTACAATATTCCACAGAAGTTCAAAATATATTAGTCCCAAAGCAAAAATATCCACTTTACGGTCATAGGTTTTGCTGTTTTTCTGTAAATTACCACACAAAGAAATTAATATGATTTGAATCATTGTTTAAAATATAAATATTCAGTAAAGACAACTTACTTGTTCAGGGGCCATATATGACGGTGTCCCTTTGTAAACTGTTCTTTCTATGACATTTTCTTCGTCAGTGCTCTCTGCAGCAACCAGACCGAAGTCTCCAATCTTCACATTTCCATCAAGCCCAAACAAGACATTTGCAGGCTAAATAATGAGATGAATACTCATTATAAAGATAAGATACTGTATTTTTCAATTCTGTTTTGGTCATGACTTGGAAATGCTTTTGTACTGGACTCTACTACTTTATTCCAAGTTTATAATCACATTAGAGTTGAATTTAGTCCAAGTAAAGTCCTGGTTTAGAACTGGATTAGCCAGCCCTGGATGTATGCATGTTTAGACTTGGTTTGAGGATTTTTTTTAATGTTTCAATCTAAGTTAGTCTTAGATTCAGGAAATAGTTAATCAGTGTCAGTTCATTACAAATATGACAGCAGTTGTGAGATGCTGTGTTGATGTGCAAAGGTAAAAGAACCTGGCATCACTATTTAGGCCTTGTTTTGGTATGTTGTCTTGAACTGAGGGAGGGGGTGATATTTTGGATAAATGTGCCATGAATATAATGTGATTTGTAAAATTCGGTTCAACATTTGGAAATTTTCCCTCAGGTATTTGCAGTAATATTGTCTCTTGTCTCTATTTGAGTGAAACACTAGAGGTCTTTGTGTGACCACTAGAGGCCACACAAAGCACACCACAGCTCAGGGACACAATGATAATGCAGACCTTCAGATCTCTGTGGATTAGTGCCAGTGAGTGAATGTACTCCACTCCAGTGACCAACTGCTGAGCGATCTTCAGGCTTTCCTCTCTTCTCTCAAGGTCACACCAAGATTTCTTCACATTTTGAGTGTTTTTCTCATCGATCCAGACTCTGAGGGTTTTATTGTCACATAACTCCATTTCAATGTACAAGTACTTTTCAGATTGGTTATCTGTAGATCTGGGAAAAAAGAAGAAAATTAGGAATAAAAAAGATTACTGGGTACTCCAGTTTCCCCCATCAATCTAAGTCATGCACAATTATTGGGTATTATGACATCAGGACTAAATCTTCTTTGTTACTGACCAAACTGGAAATTGCTGGGTGCCACTAAATAGACTAGTTTAGCACCTGTGGTACCTGGACCATAGACTGCATAAAAGCACAGACTTACTGAGATGAGCTGTAGGTGTCAATAGAGGAGTCCCACTGATACGCTGTATCCTCCATCCAACAGGTGTAGTATCTCACAATATTAACATGACTCAGGTCTGACAAAGCCTTTACCTCACGTAGGGTTTTCCTAAAATGTACAATGAATGTTTAATGCGTCTTACAATTTATACATTGTACAACAGTCATGCAAAGAATTACTGTTGTGTCAATCATTATACTCTAAACTTACTCTTTGCAGCGAATGATCTTTATGGCATAATATATCTCAAGCAGTATTTTTCTTGCTTTGAAGACAGTTCCAAAGCCACCTTTGCCAAGAGGTTCAATGGAGTCATAATCTGATACAAATCTGTGAAAAATGAAAAGAATATTACAGAATATACAAAATACACATTCAAAGCATAATTACATGCTTAATTGTCATATGATTACCTTGAATTAATTGGTTGTGGTGGTGTTTTCTCAGCAGGTATAACATCTTTCTCAGTAGTTAAATTTGGCATTATATCCTTTGGAACAAAATGAGGAAAATCATATAGATGAAATACTAATATAAAATATTTCCATTTGCCTTGGTTAGGGTACCTCTTTACTTTTATTAGCATTACGAAAATTTGCTGCAAGCCTAGACTTTATTTTGGGCTTTACATCAGGACTTACAGCCTACGGGCAGAAATACAGATAAAAACCCTGTACATATTTGGTTATTTTGTGAAATGTAATAGCATAATATCTTACCTGATGTTCAGGAGGGCTAACGACATCTGAGTCACTTGTAGATATTGCTCTTACATTTTTGTTGGCATCTTGAGCAACAGAGCTAAAAATAAAACCAAAATAAATAAAATTGTCAGAATTTTGTTTTCAGTTTTGGAAAGGTTTGTTTGCCTACTTTGAAACTGCCGGTGTAAGGAGCCGAGCAGGTGAGTCTTCAGAGGATCTAATAGACACCTGATATAACCACAATGGCGACATATTAGTGAAATTTAGGCTTATGTATTATTGTATGTATTTGAAACTGATGAATAGGACTTTTCCAGTGTGTACCTTGCTGTCCCAGTCGGACTGCTCCTGCAGAGTGGACCAGGCCATTTGAGCTGCTTTCTGCTTGGCTATTTTAATGCTCTTTCCTTCAGCCAAAGGATAGTCCTTTTTATCAATAACCACCTTGTAGAAAAATCTACAAAGAAAAGAAAAACTACACTATTAGACACTTATTACACTTTTTGGATTAGTTAAAATTATTTAAATGCATAAGCTCAGACTGACAGAGGGTCATGGGGTGGCCCAGTTCGCTTCTCAAATACAAAATCATGGAGGAGATTTTTCTTCTGACAGTAGTGATTGAGAATCCCAATAAAATTAGTATCTGCAAATCCTGGTGAAGGGGGTACACTGGATGATGCAGCTTCTTTCTGTTAAAATAGCAGATCAGGAGAATATGCAAAAACAATACATTAAGACACAAATGAGAAATATTTACCGATTCAGGTGCTGGGTCATTGAGGACAACTTCCAGGGCATTTTTAGCAGCTATTTGTTTGGCCTCCTTCTTGTTCTTCCCCACACCATTAGCATAGGCTTTGCCATCCAGCACTGCCCTTACAGAAAACCTAGGTAAAACAAAGGAAATAAGGAAAACGTTAAACAGTCACACAAACATGTAGGCCTATCCCTAAAATGTTATTAAAATATACAACAACATCTCAAACAAACTAGACTCGTGTTCATCCATTGACAATGTGTAACAATGTAATACAATCCAATGATAAAATGACAATAACGACAGTAAGTTCAAAGTGCAGCATAGAAAAGCCTAAATTGTGCTTCATCATAAGATTAAAATCGGTTTAGTATCTGCCTACAGAATATCTGAAACTCACGTTTTCATGTGATCGAGCCCTTCAGAACCAACATTTTCAAACTTCAGCTCGCAGCGTCTTGTTTGCGCCAATTCATGTAATTTTGAGATATAGTTTGTAGCATCCATGATTAACTACAGTTTATTTGCGTTAAAAAAAAATCAATCATACTAATAGATTAATAAATAAGTTAAAAAGATACGCTTTCACCAAACCTCCTCCTCTTCCACTATGTTTTTCACTTTCGATTCTGCGTTCATTCTCAAGTTTCGATAAGCTTACGTCATGACGCACATCCACTATCACGCAAAATATTTCAATAGTTCATTACAATCATTTAATCCAATGCAAAATACACAGCTGTTAATACACAATAACCTGCGAACATTATTTTTTACATTTGTTGGCTTTAGCCCTAGCGGTGACTGCGTCCCTTTTTAATCTACAGTGCAAAACATTGTGGGGGTTGTAGTAATTTAAATATGTACTGCAAGTCTATGTTCGACACACAATAATAAGCCAATTTTCCTTGATACTATATTTGTATAAAAGGGAATACTTTATTTGATTAAAACAAGCTCTAAACAAAACAGCAATAACTTATTTTTCCATTTCACTATTAACACTATCACAATATTATATAGTCTAATCTATTATAGTAGGGATTCTTGCAAAATGACATGTGAAACATAAAAATACCCTTAAATTATAAATGTCACTGAGCAAAAATTCATATTCCAACATATGCCTTGATTTACATTATACTCTCACTACTACCAAGATAACAAGTATCTTTTCTTTTTTTTTATTCATGGTCTGCCGCAGTATCTCCTGGACAATTTGAGCAAAGGTCCTCTTCATCTGTACAAAAGAACGTGGAAGTTATTGGAAAGTAAGTAATGAAATATCAACAATCAGACTCATCTGAGACCACCTGTCTCTGGTTTCACTAGACATGCCTTTAATTTTCTGAAGAAAAATGCTCTTTTTTTTTTAAGAGTCTTACAACTTTATTATACTATTTAGTAATAATGAGAAGAGTTCTGAGTTTCCAAATATGCTGTAAGCCTACATAATGTGGAAAAACTGTATGTATTTCCTGATATTATGTAAGCAAGGAAACTGATGGATATCATGTCTGGTAATCAGCAGTAAGCAATCACTGAGCTCTATTTACTTTATTGTTTGTACTCTGTATTCTTACCATTGTAGGTTGTCCCACACCAGAGACAGTAAAAGTGTCTCCCTCTTAAGTATGATGTCAAAATGTGGAGTTTATCAAATGACTGTAAGCGAAACAAATAAATACAGTGAAATCATTGTGGAATATTACATAATACTTGAATATATACAAGATCATTGACACAATACTAACAGTTAATTCAACTGCCTCATCTTCCTCATCATCTTTATTAGGACTATCTTCTTCATCCACCTCTTCTTCAGCATTAGCTTTTGGCCAATACCACTCCTCCCTGGGAGCAGTGATGCCCTAAAGTGAAAAGAACAAAGCAAAAAACATTAGCAGTGAAATTATCTATCTATCCATCTATCAATCAAAAATACTTAATTTACAGAATGTCGTCCTTCAAAATAGTCACTCACTCACCAACCTTTTGACTGTCGAGCTGTTCACAGGAACGCTGACTTCTTCTGAGATCTGCTTCAATCTTACGTTCCTCTCTGTCTGTTCTCACCCTTGCTCTGAACAGTCAAATAAAGGTGTGTGAATTTATTTAAATATGTCTTAATAGATGGTAGTAACTATGTAACAATTGGTACATTGTGTATACTTACCTGAAATCTTCCATTGATTTAGTCTCATTCTGTTGTTTATCTCGTATTTTCTGTCTGTAATGTTCAAGCTCCTCTTCAGCTTTTCGTTTCTTCAGCTCCTCCATCCCAATGCCACCTCTGTCTATAATCATAAAAATGCAGGTGACATTAATCTGAAGATGCACTTGCTTGTGACTCCTTGTGGAAATAGCTTAAAATGTCATGCAATTCAATGTAATAGTAATTGGTAGAGATTCCACACAAGAACATTCTGCCATTGTTAGAGCTGGTCCCCAAGATAAATATGAAAGCAGATGGGGATAAATAACTTACCCGTTTTTATATTTAAGGGAATAGGGTCAACTCTTCCTGCTCCTACAAAAAGAATACAATTGTTATAATGCAAATAAGTGTTGAATACATATATGTGCAAGTAACTTGCCCTCTTTTCCCAGTCCTTGGCCAGCTTTATAACCCATTTTCTGTAGCAGTGCAAATCCTTTGTTTTCATTGCTGATGCTGCTCTGTAACGCCGCCTCACGACTTTCTTTTTCTTGCTCTTTAAAAGATTTTTGTCGATTTTTAATATTCGTCTCCTTTATTTGAACCTCTTTCTTCATGGCTTCTCTAACTTTTCTCACCATACTGACGCCAGGTTTCACGTCCTGACTGAAAAGAAACAAAAACAAAGCGCAGAATACACTTACATGCACAGTACATTCACGGATCTATTAAAATAGCATACATACATCCCATCCATGCCATTCTCTGATGAGCCCTACTGCAAGTTAAACGTTTCAAGATAACAAATCAAAATTGTTACTTACAGTTTAGCAAGAAATGCGTCAGACATGTAATCCTCTTCATCATCAGACATTTTGTGCAATGTAAAATCACAATAACCGGTCTTTGCGGTGTTTAATATTTCAGCTCAGCGCATTTGCAGCTTGTTTGAGTGTAACCAGCTATCTCTTCCGGGTAGCCACCTTGTTCAAGATTCGTTCCTCCACATCATTGTACTTTTTAATAGTTTTAACAAATGGAGCGCTAAGAGACACTTTATAAGTAAATATAAAGTTAATGCATGTACTGCGCTGGGACTCGAATTATTCAATATTAGTTTTGTTGGTTGGTTTATGTAATTTACTTTTAAGTGTCATTCCGGTGACATTTTGGCGTGACACCTCTGTTACTCGTCGTCATTCATCCTAGCTCACCGAACGCAGGTAAGATGGACGCATTTATACGTTTAATTTGTAATTATTCTGCTTATTAACAGTAAGTTGTTGACATAACCGAACGGTCAATACATCACGGCTGTTGGAGACATTAAATAGAGCAAATTTAACCTGGATTTAACAGGAACTAGCTTCGCCCTCTGCTAACGCCTTCAGCAGCTGGATAGAGGCAACTGTCAACATACATAACAAGCTGTTTTAGACTCATTTTATTTTAGAATCGTTGCATAGCCATGTTATTTCTAGACGATGTATTCAAATTCTAAATGCAAACTGGCGATTGATTAATGTCATACATATCTTGCCAACATAAGTAAGCGTAACTTTATGTCAAAAGCAAGATTCCCCAAGTCGTGACATCTTTATAGACATACATTTTTCGATTCATCATTTTAGAAACGACGGGGGAAAGGCTGAGATTTTAGGCCTTGGTCATGGAGCTGGCTCACAGTCTGCTGCTGAATGAAGAAGCTTTGGCGCAGATCACTGAAGCCAAAAGGCCTGTCTTTATTTTCGAGTGGCTCCGTTTCCTGGATAAAGTCCTTGTAGCTGCAAATAAGGTCAGATCTGGATATTGTAAAAAAAACAAAACTATACAACTGTGCTACTGATATTCATATGTATTATTTTTTCTGCCAGGTCGATGTAAAGGAGAAACAGAAGAAATTGGTGGAGCAGCTTACTGGTCTTATAAGCAGTGCTCCTGGCCCTCCAACCAGAAAACTACTAGCCAAAAATTTAGCAACTCTTTACAGTATTGGGGACACGTTCACTGTATTCCAGACTTTGGATAAATGCAACGAGATTATCAAAAGCAAGGATGACACACCTGCATACCTACCAACAAAGCTGTAAGAGAACTTTTTTGGTTTTTCATATTACTATTAAATGTAGTTGACACTATTAAGCAGCTTGGGTCTGATTTCTTTAATAATAATGTGAAATGGCATCACCAGCATCAGTCGTTAATCTGACTGTTAATCTCTCAGAATGAGGATGAGATTTCATGTTTAAAAGGGGGATTAAATGTACACGGCCAGATTCTGTGGTGAGACTGTGATGGGTATTGATGGAGCCTAAAAACAATTCACAACATTTGTAATGACTTTGAATTACAAAAATATAAAGGATAATTCACTTAACTGATTATAATGGAATTTTTTTTTTTGTGTGTAAATTTCTTCGATGTGTTCAATTGTATTTTTGTAGTGCTGCTGTGGCATGTGTTGGTGCTTTTTATGAAAAAATGGGTCGGATGCTTGGGAGTTCTTTTCCTGATACAATCAACAATCTTTTAAAGGCTTTAAAGAGTGCAGAGGTATGATTTGTTGTAAAAGTTTGCACAATTTGCACATTTTAATTTATTTACAGTCTTTTCTTCTTTCATTCTAGTCCCAGGGCAGAGGGGAGATTCTCCTCAGTTTGCAAAAAGTGTTGAGTGGACTGGGCGGTGCAGCAGCCTCATGTCACAGAGATATCTACAAAAACGCTCGCTCCCTTCTAACAGACAGGTCCATGGCTGTTCGCTGTGCTGTAGCAAAGGTTAGTATTCCATTTCCACTTTGATATGTGATAGAAAACTAATTAAAAAGGTGATGTGGTGAATTTAAATTCCTTGTGAGAGGACTGTTTTTTAAAAGCTTTAATTTTTCACAATCATACCCAATTTCTGTATTTTCATGTTGTCATTTTAAATGAAATTATTAATGAACTACACATTTTCTTTAGAGAACCTTGCAAATACAGTAAGATGAATAATAGTTTTGAATGTATGAAATATTACGACTGCCTGTACTTTGTGGACATTCTGTTGTAGCCCTAATAACAAAATAAACCTTAAGTGAATTGATGCCTGGGGGGGACAAAAATATATATCTATTTATTATCTATATTAATTGTATTTGTATTATCTTTGCAATGATATTCAGATGGTATTTTAACAAGGCTTCTGGAATGTGCTTAAATATGTCTATAAAGGTTTTGATTGAGGTTCAAGTATAACAAAAGACAAAGTTTAAATCTGTCAACTGGACAAATTGTTGTAGGAGTGAAGACGTTTCGCTGCTCATCCAAGCCGCTTCTTCAGTTCTGGTCAGATTGCTAGTGGACACTGCCTTATATTTGTCTGAAGGGAGGGGCTAACTACACGGAAACTGTAAACAACTTTTGTCTCCAGTTTCAACTGAAACTTCTTCACTCCTGCAACTGTTCTATCCATAAAGCCACAACTTTCTTAAGTCATCATGGTATTAGCTGAAACATCTTCTCCAGTTGACATATATAGTATAGTATAACATAAAACGTGAATGGGCCGCAAGATTAATCACAAAAGGGTAGAAATATCACTTTAGAAACCTGTTTATAAGATTACGCTAGGTGTTTCTGTCTCTCTTTTTTTCAGATCATGTTGTAATAGTTTTAATTAGCAAGTAATATAATTTATATTCTAATTCAGCATTTTTCCAAAACAGCAATTCCACTATTACCAATTTTTCAATGTATTTCCCACCTATGATATCTTTATAATATTTCTTCCCCTGTTGTGTCCTTAGTGCTTGTTGGAGCTACAGAATGAGGCGGTGTTTATGTGGACCACAGAGCTTGAGAGCTTGGCCACACTGTGTTTCAAAGCCCTGGAAGGATCCAACTATGGAGTACGGGTAGCAGTGGCTAAACTCCTGGGAACAGTTATGGCCACTGCTCTGATGCCCAAACAAGCAGCGGGTAATGATAATTCTCTGGAGTTCTATTGTACTTCTTGCTTTTATTAAGATTTTATAGTTTAAATTGTGACATTTCTGTTTTAGTTATGCGTCAAAATGTGAAGCGTGCCACTCTGGATGAGGTGCTTGAACTCATGTCCACTGGATTTTTGCGCGGAGGTTCTGGCTTCTTGAAGAGTGGGGGAGAGATGCTAAAGGGGGCCTCAGTTAGCCGGGAAGTGCGAGTTGGTGTCACTCAGGTAATTAAACAATAATTAAGGTTTTGATCAGTGTTTAAGCATAACTGCTGAATCCAATTAATAATCCCATAAATTAAAATTATGCATTTGAATTTACCAGCACCAAATTTGAGCTTTCAGGATTATTAATTAAGTTTTTTATTTATTTTTTTTTTTTTTAGCTAAGGTGAAAGTGTACTCCTGAAATTCATGCAATGCATTTGGCCCATCCTTGTACAAGTATCGCTGGTAGCTTTAAGAATCTGTTGATACCCGGTATTAACAGAGACTGAAAACATTTATTTCCTTCAAACAAATTTAACTGAAGTGCTACTTACTATTCTAAGTTTGTAAGATGCCCCAAAATACTATTCTATCCATAAAGCCACAACTTTCTTAAGTCACCACAGTATTGCCAATGTAGAAACGTATGTTTTAATGTGTTCCTCCACAGGCCTATGTTGTCTTTGTCACCACACTTGGCGGTCAATGGCTGGAGCGAAACTTTGCCACGTTCCTGTCGCATGTTTTAGACCTGGTATCTCATCCTCGTGCCACACAAACTCACGTAGAGGCTGTGTACTCACGCCGCTGTGTGTCTTTTATGCTGCGAGCCACTCTGGGCGGCCTGCTCGGAGAAAAAGCCCAAATCGCTGCAGGCAAAGAAATATGCCAAGCCATCAGCAAGCAGATGAGGGCTGTGGGTAAGGAGGATGGGGGGGAAATATCACGGTTCAGAGCATTACAGAGTAAGTATTCATCCATTATCATTATTTACATTTGAAAATCAACCTCCTTCAAAATTGCATGATGTGCGCTTCTTCTGGCTTTTGGGTTTCTGCTCCAGTGTGCAGTGTCAAGATGCTTTTGTGATTTCAACTTTCCCTCTTGCTCCCCTTGCTTCCCCCAGTATCATCCATTGTCAATATATTTATAGTTGCTATATAAGGTTATATATAGACCCATGAATGCATACCTAGTTTGGCTAGACAAACTTAAGCAAGCGTATCCATCTTAACAAAGATTATCCAAAATGCATGTGTCATTAACAATATGCATACACAAAATGTATGTTAAAATAATTGCTTATACTTTGAAAGCTACTTGCACTTCATGTCACTTGATAATTTTCAACACTCACATGCAGAATGGTGAATCTTACTCTGATTTGCTTGGTAACCATAAAAGGTTTACATTATTAGTTTATTTTAATTCAAATGTTAAAATTTTATGGACTGTAAAAAAATGTACTAAAGAACTTGGTGGCCATATTTAAAAATGTACTTCTTGAGTGTTCCTTATTTCTCTACAGAATCTCTCATTCAGAGCTCTGGAAATATTAATTTGATTACCTCCTGTTTTAAAATCTGTATACGGTATTTCTTGGAGCTCTGGATCTGTATCTAACACATTTGGAATCAGACTGAAAACTCACAGCAGTAAGAGACTAATGTGGCTCAAATTATAGATGCCCTATTATGTTTTTAATTGATAAATTAATATAGGTGAAGTATATAACAAAATGCATTTCTCTTTTAATGCCATTAATGTCTATTACTGCTGTAGTTGTCAAAACAAATTTAAAATTAATCTTTTAAAATTGCAAATATTGCTACAGGTTGTTTAGAACTAACAATCTTTTTTTTTATTCTATCTTGTGTTTTGCAGAGGCAGTAGTGAATGATCTGACTGGAGAAAACAAAGCAGGGGCAGCTGATGTCTCTGCCAGTCAACATGTGATGGTGTGTGCGCTGAAGGAGCTGGGCAGCCTGGTCCAGAGCCTGAGTGCTACGGCCTCTCCGCTCATACAAGAGCCATCTATAGGTAAGACAACCTCTAAGTCTAAGGAGAGAATAAACCTGATTTATAAAAGAATGCTTTTTTTTTTTTTTTTTAAGGATGAATAGGAAGTTAAAAGTAAATCACTATCATTGTTTATGGGAATTTTTTTTGCTTAAACTGACAATACCAAAATTAAATGTCTGTACAGAAATGGTATCTAGTTTATTCTAATCCCCACCCCCCAACTTGACTTCTGACTGCTACTAACCAGCACTTCCGTTGTTATTGGAATAATCTTATTACTTTAAATGAAAAAAGCGAAAAGTCTCGCTGCTGAAATATTATATAAAGTAGGTTGATGCAAGTTAAAATGTTCAGTGTTTATGTGGATCAACGAGTCAACAGTACATCCTTTTCTCTGGGGAGGATTGAAAACTGCTTTGAAGTCAAGATCAACAACCCTGTAAAATAATGCAGTTATAAGGGTGATGTCTGCGACAACTTCCAAAAAAGGCCAATAGAGAATAACTCTATGAATGTTGTTTTATTATTTCCTCAGGCCTGCTGGAGACAGTGACATCAGTGCTGCTCCACCCCAGCATGGCAGCGCGTCTGGCTGCAGCGTGGTGTCTGCGCTGTGTTGCCGTGGCACTGCCCTATCAACTGACCCCTCTGCTGGACCGCTGCGCAGAGAGGATCAACAATCTGAAGAGCTCCCCTGAGGCTGTGAGTGGCTACAGCTTTGCCATGGCCGCCCTGCTTGGAGGAGTGCACCAGTGTCCATTAGGCATCCCACACTCCAAGGGCAAGGTTTGTAAAAATGCCATAGAGTTCAAGTTTTTTCATCAGATTAAGCCTAAACCTTTCTTACTGCCATGCTGAAAAATGAACCAAAACACACAACTAAAATAGAATACCTGGACAAGACTATGTTATTTTCTGGTTTTGTGTTTTCTCCATAAATTAACAAGGAATAAAAAGCTCTTGACTTTTGTCAAACTATTATTAAATATTGTAAAATATCAAATTAAAATGATCTTTTGAAGAATTTCTATTTCTTTCTGACTTGGGTATTTACTTGTGGTCGGATAGATGTGTGCCATTACCTTACATGTGTTTCCTTTCCTCCAGCTGGTGGTGAGCATAGCAGAGGACCTCCTGCGCTCTGCTGCTCAGAACAGCCGCCTGTCGCTGCAGCGCACTCAGGCTGGGTGGTTGCTGCTCGGAGCCCTCATGACCCTCGGTGAGTTTAAGAGATATTTGTCCTCTAGTCCAGTGTGTCTTTCTTAAACCAAGCTTAAACAAAATTTCTGTATCTAAAATGTCACACGTTATGGTGACAACACAGACATTTCTGTAATATTTTTTATAAATGTTTTTTATTATATTTTTGATACTTTTTTGCCATAGAGAGGACCACAGTATTGTAAGCCTGTTGAGGCTCGGTGACATAATTGTCAAAAAACTCATGAGAACTCAACAACATAATATATATTTGTTTATATATATATATATATATATATATATATTTGACTGCTCAGGCCCGGCCCTCGTGCGATATCACCTTCCCAAGATGCTGCTTCTGTGGAGAAACGTATTCCCTCGCTCTCAGAAAGAGCTGGAGGCTGAGAAGGCCAGAGGAGACTCCTTCACCTGGCAGGTCACGCTGGAGGGCCGTGCTGGAGCTCTGTGTGGTGAGAAGCAGTTATTTCAATAACAAAGGCTTTACTTATATTGTAATGCATTGCAATGTGAATGCATCTCAAAGTCATTTTTCAAAAATGTATAAATATAATTAAATTGCTGCACACTAGGAGGGTGCTGTAGTCATTCCAAAAAAGGAAAGTTAAAGAACATGTTATCGCTCTCATTGTGTAAATAGTGTAATTGTGCGTAAAACCTCAATCCCTTCATCTTTATTCATTATCTAAATGTTTGTTTATTCCAGCAATGCGCAGTTTTGTGGCTCACTGCCCTGAATTGCTGACGGAGGATGTGATTCGCCGGCTAATGACTCCCATTGAATGTGCAATGACCATGATGTCCCAGTGAGTGTGATTTATTCAACTATTCAGTTCTTTCTGTGTTTCCTCTTAAATCATTGTAAATCCATTGTTGTGCATTATCAGCGTCCCTTCAATCATCAAGGTTCATGGAGCACATCTTAAAGCCAGTGCTGCAATGGTGAGGCTCAGACTGTATGACATCCTGGCGCTACTGCCTCCTAAAACATATGAAGGTAAGAGTTTGAATTTAATGATTATGACTTAAGATACAATGGAACATTTTTCAATTTAGAAAGTGCACATAAGAAAAAAAATGTTGAGCATACATCATATTTTAGTGGTATACATATAATTTTACAATGAATTATTATACAGTTAAGCCTTTGCACATTTTTCTAAGAGGTAATAATAATGGGAATATGGTGATTTTACAATATCAAAGAGTCCCTGATCTCACATGTCTAAAACGCATTGCTTGTGTACAGTGCAATGGTAGGAAAGCAGAGGCAACTACATAGAAGTACAAACTCCCATGCAGTATGGATCTTTTTCAAATAAGAAAATACACAACAAATACACATACATATATGGTTGCACTGAAGGCTTATTGGGGTATTATGAGAAAAAGGTGCAATTTCAATACTATAATCTACCCCATTAAATATCAGACTAATTTTAATTTTAGTATTGGACATCATTGAATCCTTAATGATACACAATTCCAACTATACATATGGGATACATTGAATATGGTACAGTAATAACATGTAACTGTGGCCTTTTCTGTGTGTAGGCAGTTTCAACGCTCTGCTCCGGGAGCTGGTGGCGGAGTTCACACTGACTGACAATTCGGCAAACACCACCACCTCTCTGCTGCGCTCTCTCTGTCACTATGACGACAGTGTGCTTATGGGCTCATGGCTGCAAGAGACCGATCACAAGTCTATAGAGGACCAGGTACAAACAGCCTGTAGGGGATGGTGTAATTGAAAAATGGAGAGGAGAATCCTAGAATTTATTATGGCTGTGGTAATCTTGACTTTTTAAGTTAACAGGTAACATTACTTTACGACTTTAATGAGTTCATTAAAAAATGTATGTTATAATAACCGTGTCTAATGAACAGGATTTAACTTTTTTGCATTTATAAAAATTTCTTCTGCACACTTGTTGTTCTTAAAGCAACACTGTAGGTGGCACTTTTGCTGCATGTTGCCATGGAAATTGAAAGCTAAAATCATTTGAAACATTCTCCATGGAGTTAGATAAGTTTTACGCTATACTGTGGAATATTATAGCCAAAGTAACAACTCTCTTATGTAAGTGTCTGGTTTTTGAATTTTTTTTGTTAAAAAGTTACGGAGTGGGGCTTAATTAATTAATTATTTTTAATATGGTGCTAATAATTTTTTTTTTAGCAATCTGTTGTTTTGGCCAAGATTTAATTATACCTCTACTGTGACTGTGACTCGTGTGTGATCTCCAGCTGCAGCCCAACAGTGCGTCAGGCAGTGGAGCTCTGGAACACGACCCCTCCTCCATCTACCTGCGGATTCCGGTTGGAGAGGCCATCCCAGGACCGCTACCTCTGGGTGTCTCTGTCATCGATGCTTCAGTTGCTCTATTTGGAGTCGTCTTCCCTCATGTGTCTTTCAAACATAGGTGAGGGAATCGAAAAAATTTAGTTTTACAATACAGACATTTTTTTTTTTTTTTTTTTTTTTCTGTATTGAAAAAATGTTTGTTGAAGTGCTCATATAGTGCTATTTTCTGATGTGTTTATAATGTTGTTTCCTCCTTTAAAAACATACCTTTTTTTTTTTTTTTTTTTTTTTTTTTTTTTTAAAACATATTTAGCAAACATAAGTAGGCTGTGTTTTTCTCTCAAAATACTTGAAGTAATGCAGGAAGTGCTCTACTATGTTTTTAAACTCCATATACCTTTGCTAGAATCATTGGGATAATTTTTGCCCTGGAATTGCAAAGTCTCTACTGAGCGAAAGATAAAATGTGGCAGTTAACTTTAAAACTACTACTACTATCACAAGGTGGAACAGAGCACTTTGAACTTTGGAGATGTAGACTAATAATAAAGTGTTACTCAGACATGTGTGAATGAAACAAAACACCACTCTAGGTATGTTTTTGAGGAAGTAACAACATTTTAACATGGCTTACAGCTCACAGTCAAGCTCAGAGTCAATTTTGCGTAATATTGGACCTATGTACAATGTAACACATTATCCAACAATCTGTATTGACTAAGATAGTTATTTCCTGTTTTTATAATCCAGAACCCAGAATGATAAATTGGAACTGTTGCCATATCAGCTAACTATTTTAAACAAAATGTGATGTTTTTAATGTGGAAAAAGTCCTCAAAATGATGCATGAAGCTGAAAGCCATGAATAGGTAGTGCTTTACAATGCACTTAATGAGGTGGGCGCAATGTATCAAGAGTATTGAGAAAATTGTAATATAACGTGTTTACATTTTAAGCTCAGTTTAAATTCTTAAGAATCTATGTGTCTGTAGGTAACTGACTGGCTGACTGTTGTTAGTCCTATTAAGACTACTTAATTCAGTAATTAATAAATAATGTATAATTATAATGTGCTTTAGGCTCCAAATGCTGGATCACTTTGCTGAGTGCATTAAGCAAGCGAAAGGAGTCCGACAACAGGCTGTTCAGCTCAACATCTTTACTGCTGTCCTCAGTGCTCTTAAGGTACGTAAACTACTCCTACATCCTTAGTATTATCGCTTACCTGGCACTTTCTGCTTAATGCTTTGTTTGTTTGCTTTAATTTAAGGGCTTGGCTGAAAACAAGAGCACCCTGGGCCCAGAGGAGGTCCGTAAATCAGCTCTGGCTTTGGTCATGGGGGCCTTGGACAACCCCAACCCAATCCTGCGCTGTGCGGCTGGGGAGGCCCTTGGCAGGATGGCGCAGGTGGTTGGAGAGGCAACCTTCATCGCTAGAATGGCACAGACCAGTTTTGACAAGTAAGTTCTGTGGGGAAAAAAACAAAAACTACAGAGAGCATTGATGTTCTTAAGTCCAAATCCTATTAAACCTTTCAGGTAGACAGGTGTTTAGCACAGATTGGTATTGCACTTTAAATGGCAACATAACCTACTTTAAAATGTTGTAGCTGGTACAGTGCAAAATGTTATTTATCAATGGCAATCTGAATCCAAGATATTAATAAGGAAGTACACACACCCATCATCACTGTATCATCATTTTGTGTATAAAAAAACAAATTATAGCAAATAATTTAATCTAGATTAACCTGGAAATACACTGGATGTTTTGGTACCACTGTATAACAACTAAGAGTTTATGAAGAATGATTCAGGCTCAGTAACTTACATAGGGTTAGGAGTTAGAGTATTAAGTAGTTACCAGTATTCGTATTCCACTAATTTGCATTTCTCACACTCATACTATACGCATTCATTTTTGGACAAATATTCTTCTTTCCTGCTTCCAGGCTCAAATCGGCCCGTGATGTTGTATCTAGGACGGGACACTCTCTCGCTCTGGGCTGTCTTCATCGGTACGTTGGAGGAATTGGTTCAGGGCAGCACTTAAAGACCAGTGTCAGCATCCTCCTAGCCCTGGCACAGGACGGCTCTTCTCATGAGGTTCAGGTAAGGTGAATTTCAGCTGCTTTAATGGTTCTTGCTTTGTTCAGCAAAAAGTACATTTCTGCACACCAAGCATTTTTCAAGTCACAATTTAGTGTACATAAAAACATGTAACTTTAAAAACATGCACGTACGCTAATCCTTCAGCTAGGTGCTCCTGACCAAAGTCCTCCCTCAAGATTGAGAAGAAGATTCCCAAGAACTACACTGTAGTCTTCAACTGTGTCAGACATTCTGCAAAGTTGGGTCAAATGCAAAGAACAAATTACCCAACAGATAGGACTGTGTAATTAATAACATTTTATTCGAGGTTCATACATTTCCCATAATCAATTGACAGATTTGCAGCCTATACTCTTTGCCGGTAAAAGCAAAAAGTGGTTTGGAGCAGAGTTCAGACTTTAAAAGAAAAAAAAAAGACTTTTTGTGTTAAATGGCAATGATTTAAAGGTCTTTATGTTTTATGTTCATGAAATCAATATTAGAAGCAGTTTTTATTATTTTCAAGATGGCATAAATATATAAATAAAATAAAATTGACAATTGTTACTAGTGGATAATGTTTTTGTCTATCTTTCTTGTCAGACTTGGGCACTCCACTCTTTGGCCCTCATCGTAGACTCCAGTGGTCCTATGTACAGAGGCTATGTGGAGCCCACCCTCTCGCTTGTACTTACACTGCTCCTGACTGTGCCCCCCTCCCACACAGAAGTGCACCAGTGTTTGGGGCGCTGCCTGGGAGCCCTCATCACCACTGTGGGGCCAGAGCTGCAGGGTAATTATTTAGAGATGAACAAGCCTAGAAAAAGACATTATTGTGCAATGGTGGTGTATCATACTAACAGGAACTTGACCGGGACTTGACCGGGATTTGACCGGGACTTGACCGGGACTTGACCGGGACAAAATTTGGATACAATTTAAAAAAAAAAGTAATTTAACAATTATTTAACGTATTGTGTCTTTTCCCTAAAGTTATTGCAATGCATTTATTTATTAGTCTATTGAAATTAATTATGATAGATGATTGAAATGGTCAATTCTCAAGCCTATTACTTCCAGCAAATAGAAGTATAAACAGTAGGCTCCTATTACAATATCTGTATTTCATTTTATTTTTAAGGCAATGGTGCGACTATTTCAACCATCCGCTCATCATGTCTGGTGGGCTGTGCCATAATGCAGGACCACTCAGACTCTCTGGTTCAGGCAGCAGCCATCTCATGTCTGCAGCAGCTTCACATGTTTGCTCCTCGCCATGTTAACCTCTCCAGCCTGGTGCCCTGTCTGTGTGTAAGTCAAGCAATATAGCATTCAAGAGACTGTTATTTATTATGATGTATTTAAATTAATTGTGGCAAAAATTTTATGTTCAAAATTGTTCTGTAGATGCATATATTTGATGTCAAATAGTTAGGTAGGTTTAAAAAGAGTAAACAACAAAACTAAAACTGACAATTGTAGCAAGTTGGATGGGTGGTGCCCGTATTATCTACAATAATAAGTAGCCGGTCATCATAGTGTTAATAAGATAAGAGAACCTTCCAGTGAAATTCCAGCATTGCAATGCAACAAGAACAACAGGAGAATAGAAACTATGGAATAAAAAAAGTAGCAATTTAACTAGACTATTAGAATATATACTTCATTAAAGTTAAATCCAGATTGCATTATTTGATATTTTCATAACTAATTTCTTTATTTTTTCTACTTTTTCTATAAAGTAAGATATATGGATTTCTGTAAGGAAAAAAAGTAAATAATTCATAATTTATTTTTTTGGGTACCTACTTTGAGGATTTGAATATAAAATTTCCTTTTTTCTTTACTACATAATTCCATATATTTTGCTTCATATATGTGATGTCTTTCCTATGTATCTAAATGTAGTAAAGTAATACAAATAAAGAACTTGACTAGCAGTATAGCTGTGATGGCTTTAGCCACTTTTAAGCCCAACAGAACAGAATGAACAAATAATGAACATTATAAATCATGTTGGTTAAATTTGTTTGTAGGTGCACCTGTGCAGCTCTCACCTGCTCCTCCGACGTGCTGCAGTGGCCTGTCTCCGACAGCTCGCCCAGAGAGAGGCAGCGGAGGTCTGTGAGTACGCCATGAGCCTTGCCAAGAAGGCAGGGGACGGCACAACCATCAGTGAGTAAAAAGCGACAATAAAAGAGTTTCAAGTATTTTCTCTGCAGACATGGAGTATTATGTGAATTTGGAATAGTAATCTTGATTTGAGTAGTTTTGTTTAATTTAGATATATTTCCTCAGCCGGTTTCAATATACTGTTCTTCTTGTTTCTTGCAAAATGAGTTCATGGAGTCAGATTTTTAAGGACTGTAAATACAAGTTGACAAACTACTGTACTCAAATTAAAACCAGTATTCTGGATTAAAGTTCTTATATAAAGCTATTTTAGGTTTTTTTTTTTCATTATATGAAGCTGCAGTATTCAGTTAAAGTTGTGCTTTGTCCTTGATTATAGACCTAAACATCACAGAGACAGGTCTGGAGGGAGTTCTGTTCGGGATGCTTGACAGAGAGACTGATAGAAAACTCTGCTCCGATATTCACGACACTCTGGGACACATGCTTTCATCACTGGCTGTGGAAAAACTCTCTCACTGGCTCAAACTCTGTAAAGATGTCCTAGCAGCAACTACAGGTATGTGATAGTGAAAGTGTGTGTGTGTGTGTGTCTCTGTGTGTATGTGTGTGTGTGTGTGCGCACACGTGTGTGTGCCCACAGTCAGTAAACACACTAACAAAATTATTATATGTATATAGATAAAATGTAATAACTATGACTATGAGGGATGGCCCTATATATATGTACACATACACATATATAGAGCCAGCTGCTGATAGAGCCATCAGATATTTTACTTGTTGCTATGGCCAAATAGGAATAAAGTTATAGCGAACTTCACAATTTAACAATTCCCTTATGTAAAAATAATTGCACATTTGTCTGACACAATATAATCATCATGGACAGTACAATAAATTCTAAACATACAGCCTCCTCTAAAGCTTCATTGCTCATCAATTTAGAAATAAATAAACATCTGCCCGGTATCAAACATTTATTGTCCATCCCTAATGCACACCAAGATGTTTTTGGTAACGAAAATCTGAGTACCCAGAGGAAACCTGTGTAGACACAAGAACATTTCCATATTCCAGACTACTTCCTACATTCATACATTTTACAGTGTGTTCTTGTAATATATTGCTAATGATATACAAATATGTTTTGTAGATGTTGGTGGAGCCGTTGTGTTCGAGGTGGAGCGGGATGAGGAGGACTCGGAGAAGAACAATGAGACTGACGATGACACCATGTTCACGGGACTTGGCGATGATGATAAGTCCAAGCCCTCTGTAGCTCCTCGATGGGTTACTCGAGTGTTCGCGGCTGACTGTTTGTGCCGGATCATTCTGCTCTGTGAGAACGCTGACAAAGCCCACTTCGACCTGGCAGCAGCCCGCTCAGCTCAAGCTAAGAAAGGTACCAATAATTAACTACCCATGATGCAGTGGTTTGGGGTAATTATATGGTGTCAATCAGCAGTCTTAGGTTTACTTAATCAGAGGGTGACTGTGAGAACCACATTTGTTTCTTTCATTTATTACGGCAGTATACATATGTTTTCAACTATGATTCAGCCATCTTAGAAGAATAAAATATTCTTTGTGCCTTCTTTGTACCCAACTTGAATAGAATGAATACTGGGATATTAAGGGATGGTAATTCATATTTTTTCCCCATATTTGCCTTTGTGTTTCAAGCGATAATGGCACAATTGCACGTTTTGTAACTGGGAACGATTAGGGGTTGTCTTCATTAAAGCTTTCATAACCTAAACGTCACTGACAGAATTGGTACACAGCAAGAGAGGTAGAGAGAGAAATGGGGAGAGAGTCTGTGAGAGAGAGAGAGCGAGAAAGCGAGAGAGCGAGAAAGAGAGAAAGAGAGAGAGAGAGAGAGAGAGAGAGAGAGAGAAAGAAAGAAAGAAAGAAATGAGGGGGAGAGAGCGGGGGATGACTGGTTTGCCTGCTGTGTGTGCCAGCTAATCCCTTGAAAGGTGCACTTTAACAAAAACTCAATTAGATCTCTTCCTCAAGGCTATATCCTGTTTCTTTTGGTGCACTCCAGCACACTTAGACTTTCACTGGAGAAAACTGTATATTCTTGTCTCATCATTCTTATTTTCAGATTTTAAGTTTTTACAGCAACTACACCATATTCACAGTATTCAGTTATTCAGTAATATATAAAGACTAGTAATCTTTAAATGACTACACTGGACCTCAACCAGGGATACTCTGATGTAATAATCTGTTTTAGGTTAAAGTAATGTAAATAGAAATACATTTATAAATAAAATGTGCATTATAGGTTTAACCACGGGTAAATAAAACAGTATCAACAATGAGGAAACCCTGGATAGACAAAGCCAGAAGCCAGAATGAGATCTAATGTTGCATTCACACTTGACTATGACTAAACCAGGACTAGAGCAGGGGAAAACCTAGTCTACATCAGGACTAAGCTGAGCATCAACTAGAACAAATGTGAACACCCCCTAAATCACATCTTGAACAGACTAACTTGTAATATTGAACAGAATGTAACAAGTTAGGGCAATACCAGACCAAAACTAATACAATTAAGTCATACACAGCAGATAACTCGTGTTTACCAAAGGGGATAAAAGCCTATATACTAGCAATAGTTTTGCTGAACGATTCTGACAAAATATCCATTTGTGATTTTTCTGACTAACATTGTGATTGTGATTGGATTTTTGATAGTTTTGGCTTTTTTTTAATAGTGCACATTGTAAACAACTCTAGGAGTGTGAAAGTTTGAGTGAACACTGAAATATGAACTGATAAACGAATCCAAGAATCCCATGTCCAAACTACAGGTACAAGATTTTTCTATAAACAGACAAGATATTTTGTTCTTTGCAATTTTTTATAATTTAGAATAGGATGTCCTCTGCAGTCTTTGTGATTTCATAATCGTGCCAACTCAAATTGGAATTTTGATTTGATTTCGATATTGTGCAGCCCTAACTAATAGATTTATCACCAGTTTGACAACCACTGGCTGAAAATAATGATACTGAGCTAATCTGCTTCCCTTTAGGAGATCTGCTGGTGCGTCACTTGTCTGACCTCATCCGTATGGCTTTCATGGCGGCCACAGACCACAGTAACCAGCTGCGGATGGCTGGGCTACAGGCGCTCGAGGACATCATTAAGAAGTTTGCGTCTGTCCCAGAACCTGAGTTTCCTGGACATGTGATCCTGGAGCAGTACCAAGCCAATGTGAGTACCTCATATATACGATGAGTTAAATTGTATGAAACCCCAGAAAGAAGTAGGGTCAAACTTGTTGTGAAGTAGCACTGGAACTAATTATTTTGGCAGACTACTTGTTACCAATTATTTTTTGGGTTAGTCGACTAGTCATGATTATTTCTAAGATGTTTTAAATACATTTTTAAGCAAGGTTGAAATATGGTGACTGATGTCGTCTAGATGGATAATATTTATGAAAAGTTTGTTATGGATCAAATTCTGAAATTGTTTAGTTTTTGACATTTTGATTTAACAATGCCACTGTCATTCTTATAAAAGGTCTTTTTGGCTTGTGTTTGCTTTGTGTTATTTTCTATTTGTTTTATTTTCAAAATCTGAAATGCATACGATTACATCTAAACATGTTGTGCTGTGAAATTGCCATATATTAATGCACAATTCCTATATCTTAACGTGGTGAGTATGGAAGATTCGGCAAACGTTAACTATCCCTATTGGATGAGCCTTTTATTTATCCATGAATATTTTTGTTGTTGTTTTGTTTTAAATGCTATAGCAATCTCTTTCTAAACAAAATATTATATCAAAATGTCACCCATAACAGGAAGCTGAAACCTTTCAATAGTTTACTTATCAGTGTTTTTTATGAATATAAATTTACCTCTAAAAAAAAAGGTTTATTACATCTACATATTCAAAATGTTTTATGCTTTTTGTTAGTGCACATCGGGTTGTTTTGTATTGAGTTTGGTTATATTGTACTTCTGAGCTTTGATGGAGGAAATGAAGATGTATCTCCTGTTTGAATGCTTTTAGGTTGGCGCTGCTCTTAGACCGGCATTTTCACCTGATACTCCGTCTGATATCACAGCTAAAGCCTGTCAGGTAAGACTCTCTGCCTCCAAGTCACGAAATCATTGTTCAAACTAAAATCCTTCCCTTAAGATTGTAATAGTAAGAAATACATAACTGGTTTGCCAGGTTCTCTGTCAACATTTAATGACTTTGAGATTGATGCAAAGTGCAAGCGACAGGACTGAATTTTAAGCATGTCTGTTAACTATATGACTAATATAATATTCTTTAACTGGCATAATTCTGTCAGAAAGGGGAATATCCTTGTCCTTTTATTTAAATGTGACCTTCTGAAAGTAAAATTTGTCTCTCAGTAAAATTGAAAAACATAGTGGTTTGTCAGCAGTAAATGCTATTCTCATTTCAAAAACATATTTTGTAACTGTAAAACTGATCAGACATTGTTAAAGACAAGTCTACCATTTTCACAGCTTGTTCAACTACAGCATTTTTAGAGGTCAAAGTAATGTGTCTAGTTTTGTAAATTGTTTATAGGGCATTAGTGACAAAAGTTATAATTATATGGTTGTCACACTGTTTCTCAATATTTTGTCCATAAACAAGTGTTCATTTCAAGCAACCATTTCAACATTGTATAATTGCATTTACATTCTGTTTTGATGCTTCAGGTTTGCAGTACATGGATTGGCAGTGGTGTGGTGAGCGATCTGAATGACCTGCGGAGAGTTCATAACCTGCTAGTCTCGTCCCTGGACAAGGTGCAGGCTGGGAAGGGCTCGTCCAGTCAACTGTACAGCGAGAGTGCCACTACAATGGAGAAACTGGCAGTTCTGAAGGCATGGGCTGAGGTATGGGCAAAATCCACATTTTTACCAACACACTCTGCAAAGTGCTCCTCAGAGTGAACACAATATACATATACACTCCATAAAAAAGCCAAAAAAAAGCCAAACAGATGAATTCAGTAGAAAATAAAAAGATCAATTAAGGACGGTCAGAGCACCACAGTTTTCATGCCCATTTAAAGTAAGGTACATGTAAATTATCTCTTGTATGAGAAATTCATTCTCTGCATTTGACCCATCCATCAACCAGTGGTGCTATGAAAACCTTTCAGGAGCATTTAGCTACTGTCGCACAGCGCTCAATGACCCATGTCTATGATCTTGAGTAGGCTTGGTTAGGACTGCCCGCAATTATAAAGGTAATATCATGTTCCTTTTTGACTGCAATATATCCTGCGGTTGTGGTTCAAGACCAGTTCACAGTTCAAGTAATTATCACAGTATAGGCAATAAAGCAATACATTATATTTGTTAAAAATGTAAATTACCCCAATTTAGTGGTATAGAACATAATAAAAAAATGCTACATTAAGTTTTTGTTATGCTTATTTATTTATGCTTATGTGATGAGGTAAGGTGGGTCAGGGTCTAACAGCAAAACAGCTTTCTGTACCACTTCCTCCTTTTCTTTTCCAGCTCCTGCTCAAGAACGCTACTCCAATCCTCCAGCAGGGTGCGCTGTTCCTCTGCCCTCCTTAGATCCTGCTCAAGTGCATTATTCTTTTCTTCCTGTAGGGTGCACTGTTCTTTTGTTTTTGATAGCTCCATCTTAAGCGCACTATTTTGTCCTTCCTGCAGGGTGCTCTCCTCCTTTTCCTTGTTCAGGTCCTGTTCAAGCACAATACTTCTTTCCTTCTGTAGTGTGTGCTGTTCCTTTGCGTTCCTCAAGTCCTGTTCAAGCACGCTATTTTTTTCTTCCTGCAGGGTGTGCTGTTCCTTTGCATTTGTCAGCTCCAGTTTAAGTGCACTATTCCTTTCCACCAACAGGGTGTGCTCCTCCTTCTGCTCCTCCCACTGGGTTATAATGGCCAATTTCTCGCACTCTAGTTCGTGTTTTGCTCGTTTCTCCTGCTCCACGTCCTGCTTAAGTCTGGCCTGTTGCTCCTGCAGGTTTTGGTTCAGGGTTTCCACATCTTCAAGTTTGGCCTGAATATGTTTTAACTGCAGGTTAATTTTGATTTCCCGGTTCATGGATTTGTCTATGGCCTCCTCCATCATACAAACCCGTTTTTCCTTGTCCTGCAGTTGTTGCACCATCAGGACCTTTTGCTGAGCGCACTCTTGCAGCTTTAGGTCCTGTTCTTGAGACAGTTTTACAAATGCAGACAGGTCTTGTTTAATGTCTGCCAGTGCAGTCTCCAATTGAGTATTTTTCTCAATGAGAGCTGCATTTGTTTTTTCTTTTTGTTGCACGATCGACTTGTAACCCTCAGCTTGCTTCCACAGTGACAGCTTTGTTTTGTCGACAGTGTGTCTTAACAGATCATTCTCCTCTTTTGCGAGTTTGATCACTTTAGCAGACTCCTCCCTCTCTCTTTCTCTTAGCGCCTTAAGCTCAATTAGCTCTTTCACTAGACCTTCCTCTCTAGTTTTGGCTTTTTCAGCTTTTGACGCCATCTCCAGTTTTAATAAAACTAGAGTCGTCCCCATCTCGTCTGCTTCTTTCTGTCTCTGTTGGCTGTCAGAGCTAACAGAGCCTTCCTCATGGAGCTTTCTAAGATGTTCAAGCTCCTTCACAAGATGTTCTTCTCTGGCCTTGGCTTCTGTGGCTGTTGAGGCCATCTCCAGTTTAGACAGAAGCAGAATCATCCCCCTCTCGTCCTCTGCTTTTTGTCTTCTCTGTTGTTCTTGGACAACCTGCTGTTTTAGCCGCTCTATCTCCTGTTGCATGGTTTCACCAGTTGGTGTTTTTTGCAGCAAGTTTTCCATGAAGCCCAAACGCTCAAACTGCTCCTTTTCCAACTCCTCCACAGTTCTAAAGGTTTTGACCTTCTTTTTGACTGTGATCTGGTCCAAATTTTCTGGCATGGGGGATGTTTTTGCCAGCTCCTCCATGAGGTTGAATTCCTCGGTGTAGAGGTATTGGTCCTCTTCCGGAGTAAAGTCTGCCCAGTTTTTCATCGACATTATTGTCTCTGTGTTCGTTCTGCTCGGTTCGGTTGCTGCTTATCGGTGCAAGTGCTGATGTGAAATGAGTTTTATAAAGACCTGTGCCCCTCTCATAAACTTCAGAATAGAATCGTCTATGTCATCGAAAAACCCAGAATTTTGATGATGTCATGTGGGTTGCTATGGTAACATCCCTGATATATTTGCAGCGTATATTGTTAATTAATGCAGTTTAGCATCATTTAAATCTAATATTAATCCTAAAAAGTATCACTATGAATATGTGACTTTCAAGTTCAATGAATGGGGAAGTGAGTTTCGCAATCAATCACGTGAATGGCCACAAAAAAGGAAAATAAAAAAGGTTTAATACTTTATGTAAAATATGTTCTTGTACTGCAGTGACTCAAACTTTTCATATAAAGTAACACCTATTAAATACACTGCCTGGCCAAAAAAAAATTGAAAGAGTGTTTCAAAGAGCATGAGACATCATTTTCACTCATCGATTGGCCACCACAGAATCCAAACCTTAACCCCATTGAGAAACTTTGGGATGTGCTGGAGAAGGCTTTGCGCAGCGGTCAGTCTCTACCAGTATCTGCAAGATCTTGGTGAAAAATTAATGCAACACTGGATGGACATAAATCTTGTGACATTGCAGAAGTTTATCGAAACAATGCCACAGTGAATGCCAGATCAAAGCTAAAGGTAGTCCAACAAAATATTAGAGCGTGTGACCTTTTTTTTTAGTGGTGACTTTGGCCAGACAGTGTATAAGGCTTCCCCAGTACAGACCAAAAATTTACCTAAAATGATGTCTGGCAACTTGAAGATGATTGGTTAGCTGTTCCACCCCTACTGCAGGCTTTTTTGTTCATGGAAAAAGTTTGTGGAAATACATTTGCCCTACCTGCTTGTCAGTGCCCTAGTATGAAAGTGATGTGTGCTGCAGCTTGTTTTGTTGAATTTCCAATGCAAATTTCTCAAATAAACCTGAAAAAAATGAAAAGGCAAAAAAGGAATCCCCTGAATATAAATAAAAGATACATCCTGTGTATTTGGCTTGTATTATAATTAAAAAATACAGTCTTGATTGTGCTGATGTGCTCTCACCTTTTGAGTTGTTGCCACACTGTGAACAGAGATGTGCAGGGTTGGGCAGCTGTGGGTAGGCAAGTGTCAATTTGTTGTAATAACTTCATCTTTAATTTTGCATTCATATTGTCCATTAAAGGTGCTTTATGCAACTTTTTGCTAGCATCTTGCATTTTGGTAGCATCTTGCATTTATTAATTTACAGGTATTTAATTGCAAAAGACACAACAACAGAAAAAATCTTATTGTGAGCGGGATCACCTTTCCACAGATCTGACTTGTAACTTGGCCATGTACAAATAATGCCATACTATTGAAGATTGTTGGAAAAGCATTAGCATCTCCATTAAAAGAAACAGGTAGTGGACCTTCTACTAGAAAAGCACCTTTTAAATACTAGCTTGTGAGCCCAATGTATACATGTATTTGGTAATGGCACCGTTTACTTTTTGAGTTGTGTTTTTTAGTTTTAAGTAGTTTGAATGAGTATTAACTAACCTTAGAACAATTCTGTCTCCGCGGGATCTTATAAAACCCTCCCCATTTTTCTATTTTTTACTTCTGTTAACTATGCGTTTTATGGAATTGCACAGTCCCTCCTAATTGAATCTATCCCAATAGTTTAGACACTATAAATTGAATTTAAAAACATGTATACTAACTGTCTTTTCATTATTTTAATACATCAACTATCACAGGTTTATGTTGTGGCAATGAAGATCAAGAAGGAGGCGGAGTCTAAGCCTGCTAAACCAGTGAGGAGTGGAGATGAAGATGAGGATGAGGAAGATCTCAGTGCGGACGTGTTGCCTCCGGACAGTCTGATCACTTTGGTCCAACCAGAGCTGCCCTCTCTGAGCCGTCTGTGGCTGGCCATGCTGCGAGACTATGCTCTGCTTACTCTGCCCGCCGAGTTCTCTAGCCAGCTGCCTCCTGAGGGTAAAGGATAGGGGCATTTCTTTTTACTTAAATTTCAACATTTTCAACCAGAACAAAATAAGGAAACATTAAAAAAAAAAAAAAAAAAAAAAAAAAAAATGCCTGTAAAGTATCTTTAACGTGCCTGTACCAGGTTTTTTCCACATATTTGAGCAGAACTTGTCTTGCCCCAGTGCACATACAGTGAGGCAAATAAGTATTTGAACACCCTGTGATTTTGCAAGTTCTCCCACTTAGAAATCATGGAGGGGTCTGAAATTTTCATCTTCGGTGCATGTCCACTGTGAGAGACATAATCTTAAAAAAGATCTGGAAATCACATTGTATGATTTAAAAAAAATAATTTATTTGTATGGTACTGCTGCAAATAAGTCTTTGAACACCTGTCTATCAGCTAGAATTCTGACTCTCAAAGAGCTGTTAGTCCGCCTTAAAAATGTCCACCTCCACTCCACTTATTATCTTAAATTAATGGCACCTGTTTGAGGTCGTTAGCTGCATAAAGACACCTGTCCACCCCATACAATCAATAAGACTCCAACTACTAAAATGGCCAAGACCAAACAACTGTCAAAATGCACAAGAGACAAAATTGTAGACCTCCACAAGGCTGGAGAGGCCTACGGGGCAATTGCCAAGCAGCCTGGTGAAATAAGATCCATTGTTGGAGCAATTATTAGCAAATGGAAGAAGCTTAACATGACTGTCAATCTCCTTCAGACTGGGGCTCCATGCAAGATCTCACCTTGTGGGGTCTCAATGATCCTAAGAAAGGTGAGGAATCAACCCAGAACTACACGGGAGGAGCTGGTCAATGACCTGAAAAGAGCTGGGACCGCCATTTCCAAAGTTACTGTTAGTAATACACTAAGACGTCATGGTTTAAAATCATGCATGACAGGGAAGGTTCCCCTGCTTAAACCAGCACATGTCCAGGCCCGTCTTAAGGGAGCTCAAACTCCGCGTTTCTCAGCAACAGCCCAGAAACCTGACTGATCTAGAGAAGCTCTATGTGGAGGAGTGGGCCAAAATCCCTACTGCAGTGTGTGCAAACCTGGTGACAAACTACAGGAAATGTTTGACTGCAAACAAAGGCTACTGTACCAAATATTAACATTGATTTTCTCAGGTGTTCAAAGGCCTATTTGCAACAGTAACATACAAATAAATATTTTTTTAAAATCATACATTGTGATTTCCAGATTTTTTTTTTTAGATTATGTCTCTCACAATGGACATCCACCTATGAAAATTTCAGACCCCTCCATCATTTCTAAGTGGAAGAACTTGCAAAATCACAGGGTGTTCAAATACTTATTTGCCTCACTGTATATCGTATAAGCAGCTTTTGAGGTCAAAGTAAGGCCGCTCTGTATTGTCTGAATCTAATTATAAAGCTTTTTGTTGTCTGATAATCAGGGAGTGCACTGTTAGCATGCTAACTTTACCATCATGGTAAACTTCACCTCTAAAAATTGTGAAAATTGCTAATAAACTCCATATGGTGAATAATTAGGATTCTTGGAACGCATAAGGTCAGTGTGGAATAACTAATGACCTCTGCAAGTCTCCACCATAGAGCACCTTTGAATAGAT
Organism: Periophthalmus modestus; assembly: GCA_019594935.1. NCBI lineage: Eukaryota > Metazoa > Chordata > Actinopteri > Gobiiformes > Gobiidae > Periophthalmus > Periophthalmus modestus. Next base: position 24,329,094 of record JAIEZT010000441.1, read on the forward strand.
GTTTAGGACAAATTGGGCAATGTAATGATTGGGGCAAAATTTAGGCACACCTAATACATGTTTTAACAAATAAGTCACGATTTTATTTTGCTATATTCATTTAAGGAATTTCCCTTGTGGATCAGTTTGTCTACATATATATGATGCACCTTATGTCATGATACTGTAACATGTGTTTTTCAGGTGGTGCATTCTACACTCCAGAGACCATAGACACGGCTCGGCTGCACTACCGCAGCTCCTGGGCTCCTGTGCTTCACGCCGTGGCCCTGTGGCTGAACAGTACTGGGTTTGGTGCTGGAGAAGACAAACCTGAATCTCCCTCTGCTCCATCCAAAGCTGCAGGAGTCCCTCGGCCCAAAACATTTGAGGAATCGGTGAAAGATAGAATGCATCTTATTCTGGGTAAACATTATTTGTGTATTTCTACAGCTGTATTTTGGGAAATTCACAATGTGTAGCAACTGGCTTACCATGTACATTGCAAAGAGTTTTTGTTTACCTTCAAGTTTTGCTCTACATTTGCCAGTGGACACACCCTAATAGTATTTTTGCATTTGCTCTCAGGTGTCAGCATTGAGTTTCTTTGCTTTCCACGTCCGGAGGAGCCCATAGAACATGTGATGTCTTGTCTGCAGGCCCTATGCACTCTCCTAGATTCACCATGTGCCAAGATGCACATTGCAGAAGACCAGGTAATGTTTTTCAACATGCTCTACAATTATAGCAAATGAAAACTGACAGGGTTCTGGTAAGACACTGCCTTAAATATCTGCCTGAAGGAATACATGTAAACTAACACACCATAAGCTTGCCAGGACTATGTCAGAACTGAAGGGTCCATAGCAAATTTTAATTTGCTCTGGACCCTGCCTGGACTACTAAGGGGTTACACAGAGACAATTATGCTTAACAAGTAATTGACTACACACAAGTGGACTTTGGAGGGCCTTTACTAGAGTTGCAGTGTACTGGGGTCAGCTGTAAAGTATTTCTTGTACTGCCAGCTATTGCCAAAGGCCATGGCCAACAGTTCTGTTACATTACATTTTACAAGTGTTCATTTACTTTGAGTGAGGAGTGAACCTAATAAAGGTAAGTACCCTTGGAGTATCCTCAACCAGGAATCTAATCTGTGCTGTTTTAACTTTGGCTGTACGATTTTATGGGGGAAAAAAATGTAGTTAGATTTGTAATATGATTGTATTGAAACTTTGCAGCTGATGTCATCAGCATTCCCTGGGGGTGTGATGCTAACTGTAAGCACTGCTCTATCTGAGGCCTGTTAGTGTAAAAATAAAGCTCATATTAAAGTCTAACTGACCAGAAAGTTGAACTACAACTGGTAAGCTGATTTGTACTGTTAAACAAGTCTCTCAAAACAGTCACAGTTTAGCCAGCAGTTTTTCAGTTGGTCAGTCTCACCCTTGATTCAAACACCTAAACAAAAACATGAATGCACATATTGTTCACAGGCTCCTGATTTTTTTTTTTTTTCTTGAGTTTTCAGACTTAAAACTTCTTAAAACTTTTTTGACAGTTTGCTAAAGTGTACATTGTGTCACCATAGAAACTGCTGAACATTCCACATAGATTCATGTGGAATACCTCTAGAGTGATGTCACTGCAAAGTATCAATATGTTTAAAAACTGGGATTCTGTTTAGAGAGCACATTGTAAACAACCCCAGGAGCATTAACATGTGATAGAAGACTGAAATATTAACTGATAAACTAATAAGAGGAGTCTCATGCATTTCTATTATCTAAATAATTGAAGCCTTTGCACCTGGACAGCACCAACTGCACCAACTCAAACTGCGACTCAAACTATGTAAATGAAAATAAATTCAAGTCTGTTCAAGTCACAAAATGTGTTGTGTTCTGTAGTTATTAGCAGTGGAGCTTCTGAATGTGCTGCACAGACTGTTACTGACCCGGGACCCTCCAGCAGTTCAACTCCAGGTCACTGCTGTCGTCCAGGAAACCATCAGGGCAGCACAGGACCAACTGCAGCGACAACACACCTCCAAAAGTGAGACATGTGCACTTTACAATAATGTCGTTGATGTTGTTTAATGTTATTTATGATATTTGGTTACTTGGCTAGATATTTAAGATGATATATGTATTTGTAGGTTGAAACAAAGTTTACATCTTGCCACTTCCTTCCAGTTCTAGGGTTGCAACTAACAACTGGATGAACACAGCATTTTCATATTATGAGTCTTTTCTAACTAATGTATATCCGATAGGGCATCTCTTTTGGCCCAGCTGTTGAATTCCCAATTACCCATTCAAATTATTTTCCATTTCATTATTTTCCTAAACGCATTCATAATTGCCTTTTGGTCTAATGCCTTGATTGAGTTCCAGTTCCCAGGTAAAACCAATGCTCAACAACAAAGGAATTAAGGAGATTAAGTATAATTGTGCCCTAGTTTTTGCTACATCTTTTTTGAATGATCTGTGTTTAAACTGTGTTTTTTTTGTTTGTTTTTTTTTACCTTCAGACAAAGATGAGGAAGTAGAGAAGGAGTCTGTACCGGGCCTGGGAGAGGGAGGTGACACTGGGGAGCTGGTTCCTGGTAAATCCCTCGTGTTTGCCACCATGGAACTGCTGGTGTTTATTCTGGTTCGGCATTTACCACAACTCAACACCAAAGTGAAGGAGTCCCCCAGCCACGCCGCGCTCAGGCCCCAGAGACTGTCGGAGGAGAGCGCCCGGCTGGTGGCTCACACGGTGTCTATCTTGGCCGAGCTGCCGTCCCTCTGCACGCCAGCTGGTGAGGCCCAAGGCAAACTACAATACAAGTAGTGAATCTCAACAGATGCAGTATAGTTTTATTTTAATGTCTGTTAATGGTTGACAAATGTATATAAAAGGTTTATCTTAATTTTGACAATCAGTGAGTTCAGAAAGCAATTTACTCAGATTATTTGTTTAGCCTAGTGAAAATACAACTGCCAAAATTACACATAGTACATAAGTGGGTCCGAGTTCTGGTTTGTGCAGCTCTCCATTATCAACCATTATATCATACTTATAGAAAATGAATTTCATACAAGGATAAATTAGTTCTTGCTGTCAACAGCAAGGTCCAGATTAAAATTCCCTGTTAAGCTCTTAGGTCTGCTTTGGAACACTGTCTGATAACGCTTCAGTAAAGGTAAAAACTAGCTCTAGTAAAATCAGATTTAATGCATTTTTTTCTTTTGTTAGATGAATGTGATGAATAAACTTTGGTTACTTATTAATTTAGGTAATCTTATTCTAATGAAATTTTTCATACATTTGTCTATGCTTCCGTGAACTTGGATCTTTAACAAACTCTGACTCTTTGTTGTTGTGCAGGGAGCATGACCATCCTTCCTACAGTGCTCTTTCTCATTACTGGAGTCCTGAAGGAGACTGCTCTGAAAACTGCAGACAATTCTGTGCCCGCTCCAGTTTCCGCAGCACTACAAGCCATCAAAACCATCATCACCTCACCCCTGGCCCGTGAGGAGACCATAAAGACGCAGTGGACCACCCTCGTGAGGAGCAGCCTGGCCTCTGTGCTAGAATACTCACAACCAGGTTAGTACAGAGATGGATTTAAGATGCTTGAGTATGGTGGTGTCATAGTTTGAGATAGGAGCAAGTATTCCTGTATGCATTATTATGGACCGTCAATTATCCAAAATATGTTTCATTATTTCAGAACAAATATCTAAAGGGTTATTCCACAAAAGCTGAACCCATGTATCTAAACCATGTGTAGTACTTTAAGTCACTACATTGTAATTTAATTGAAGCACCTAATTTTTTAATCTTTTCTGATTTGGTCAATTTAGTGCTCATAAAACCACCAAGCAGTTAATTGTGCCCTGCTAGGGTTTAATGCTTTTTTCAGATACATTAAGTCATACAATGAGAAATACACAGGCATTGTGCAGAGTAGTTTGTAAAGACTTGGATAAATTTAATTTATACACAAGAGAAATGACTTAATTGCTCAAAAAATGTAAAACCAAAACCAATTTGTAATAGCAAGAAAAAAACTTTAACCATAGAAAATTTACCCACGTCTGTAAAAAAAAAAAATGCTGTAATGTCATTTGATATCCAGTATGGTTGAAAAGACTCTTCTTTCTAAGCAAACTGAACTTCTGGACTGATGCAAATGTGTGTATTTGTTTAGATGATTCCCGGCCTGACATGGACGACGTCAGCATGTTGACAGCGATCACTCTGTTTCTGCTCTCTGCGGGCAGTGAGCTCGTGGGTGTTACTGTGCTGCAGAAGGGCTGTTTGGACCGGTACAGGAATGCCCTCAACTCTGGGGATCCCTGGGTAAGCACTTGCGAACTGGCAAAAAACACTACTTATAGCCCAACTAAGTATATATTATGAATTAGTGTTTGCATTACTTTATGCATAAATTCAAAACTTTTTAAAAACTTGGCTGGATTCTTTGACATATTTTTTTCTCATTGGTGGTTTTTAGATTGTAGAATGGGATATTGTCATTCTTCCAGGTGGGGGGCAAGAGACCCTATTGATTATAATACAATATCCAATAGATAAATTCTCAAATGTTGGACCTGATTATTTCTATTTGTAACAACACCCTTGTGCTCTCTATATTAGAATGGAATCTGCATTTTAACTATATTAATTTTAGCTGCCCTCCATCTGTATTAATATTATTTGCCAATAGAATGTTGTGATGTCATCTGAAACCCAGCATTTTGTTCACCAATTTATTCAAGACAAAATATTGCTAAGCCCTGTGAGGTGATTCATTTGTGTGAATACATTTAGGAAGTTCTAATTTAGCCTCAATGGCCTTTTAATTCATTATTTGTAAGTGGAATAGAAAGTAGAAATGGATAAGCCAGCGTGAATATAATTTATAGATAGTTTATTATACAATACAATGCACTGATGATTACAAAACAATATGCTTACTAAATGTGTTTTTTCAAAAAGGGATCCTATCTATTACTGGTTCTATTATTAAAATAAACTAGATTTCTCCTCTTCTTTCAGTTGGAGGCCCGGTGTTATCAGCTGCTACTGTCAGTGTTTCAGCACTGCAGTCGCGCCCTCTCCACTCCATATATTCATGCTCTGGCCCCCATCCTGGTAGAAAAGCTGAAGTCTGTGGAAACCAATCGACCCATGACCAATGTAGAGCTGCAGGCCGTACAGGAGGGCATTAGAGTCCTGGAGACGCTGGTTGGCATGGGGGAGGAACAAAACAGTAAGTCTATCTGCTGCACAACATTATATCTTTGGTCCTCAAAATATCAACTATAAAGGAAGCTTAAACCCAGGAATATTACACTGAATGTAGAGTCCTTTTGGTTAACCATTTTTTCCGTGTTTTCTGACAATTGTGAAAGTTCACATTTTAAACGCGTCCAGGAGCATTAACATTTGAGAGAAGGGTGAAATATGAACTGCTAAACTAATAGAATAATCAAATGCATTGCGGTTTGTATAGGTCTATGGTTTGTACATTTTTGCATAATAAGAAATAACTGCAGTGTTTTTATCAGTTAATTCTGAACATTTGACTTGCAGTTTTGTTTCAGTTGAGACAGCAATTGCGCTTGCTCCCCTACTGTAATAAATGTAATGTATTTAAATGTTCAATAACTGAATTACTTTTGGGTACAAATGTAACTGGCATTGTATATCCTCTTTGACTTAGTTCAATACAATTTTATCAGAACCGTCAAAACAAGATGACCTGGATTCAGTTTGGTACATAGGCTTATTATTTTTACTAAAGTTTTTTTTTTGTATTTTTTCTTTCTTTTCTTCTCTATCTTTATTTATACAGAGGAACCCACTGACAGCACTTGGGCTCTTTTTCATGGGCGGCCTGTTTAAAATACAATACAAGCAGAAAAGCAAACAAGCAAATATACAAGTCCATATATGCAATTGTGTCACCAACGCATCAAGTTTTCTGACCAATACTAATGTGACAATTGTGATCAAATTTGACATTATTTTCTTCAATCAAGATTTCATTCACATTTTAATTTAACTGCTTAACGAATGCAAGAATCACATACATTTCAGAACATGTTTATTGAGGTCTAAACTACAATGTCAGCAGGTTTTATATTTAACACAACCCCATGAAGACATTCAAGCTTTTGAATAAATGAATATTTTCAGTAAATGTGTGAGGCAGCTTTAATGCATAATAGCAAATCTTTTATAATTTGTCCCACGGATTACATGTCTGTTACATGTGGATTTCTTGAAATGATTTTAAAGGTCATCCTGCTTTCCTTCCTTTGTTTTAATCTATTAATTGTTATAGCTGGCGGGGCTGAGCTTATTCGTTGTAGCAGATAATCCTTGACATTGTCCTCTAAAAATACATGCATATGAGTAATCTTGTCTAAGAAGATTATTTAGACATTGAGCGTCTGACATGAAGCCTTTCTTGGCCTTATTCCTGATGAGCCTCTTATCTGAAGGAAATAAACCCTGAAATCTGAATAGACCTATATTTTATCTATTATTACTAACACATTTGTCTAATATCAGTAGTATTTATGTTTTTTTTAACAAAGAATTATGAAGGTTCTTGGATTCAAGTTACTTACATCAAATTTGTATTAGTAATATAGTGAATGGTGCCCTACAACAGTTTAACCAAACTATTTCTTATTTGCAGGGGTCCAGTTATTGGCTCTCCTTGTCCCTACCCTTATCTCGTACCTCTTGGATGAAAAGGCTATCTCCTCTGCACCACCAGTCTCTAAAGGTCTTCACGAGTTTGCACTTCAGAACTTGATGCGGATCGGACCCCTTTACCCAGCTGCTTTCAAGATCGTCATTGGTGCTGCTCCAGAGCTCAAAACGCGCCTTGAATCTGCCATAAGGGCCAACCAAGCCAGTAGTAAAGCCAAGGCTGCTGCAAGACAAGCCCAACCTACTGTACAGGCTGCACCGACCATAAAACTCAAAACTAGCTTCTTCTAAAGACTGCTAAAACATGCTGAACATTAACATTTTATTTTAATGTAACATGATGAAATATCTGTCATTTACTGATGTTTTTATTTATACTGTTACACCTTTTACTTAGTTATAATTTTTAAGTATTTTTTTTTTTGTAAATAGTGGCATTTATTTGAATGTTTAATCATGCTGTTGAATTAATGGATGTAATTTTCAGACACATACAGACATATCTATGTGAAGGGACTATTTCTGATTTATTTTCCTTTTTATCTAGCATTCCTTGTCTTCAGTTGGTTTCTCTATCCTATGTTAAATTACTATGGCCATGTATATAAGTGTGAAATACATCATAGATCATATCAGGATTACATGTTTACATTGTTTTAAACCTTGTGGGTTTAATAGAAAAGAGCCTATCTCATTTTAAGCAGATGTTGCCATTAAATTATATCTGAAATAAAAAATGTATTCATAACATGAATGAAAACTTTTAAGGATCAAACTCAAGAGCGCCAGTGTTCTACATTTTCATCTCTGACATAAATTTTCCATAAGTGTGTTTGATTTATCTGCTTGTGAAATGACCTGCACACATAATAAATTATTTTATTTGAATTGTATGTGTCTGTGTGTTGACGGAAAAGCAAAGCAGAATCTTGGCTACTGTTAAAAAGAGGATAAAACCCCACTATAGATAGATTATTACAATGATTTCACAGCATGCATGTTTTTGCATAAAACTGCATTTTATGCAGTTAATCAGCAACCATGAACATGATTAAATATTACAATTTTGTATTGCATTTGTCAAACAAGATTTTAGACATAATTATTAGATTCCATGGGTTATTTATGATATAGACTATGAACTGTGCAGACTCGTGAATCGAGCGCTCCTCGCCGACACGCTGTGGGCGTGGCCCCGCGCTGACGTCACTCAATGACAGCTCGCTGTCAGAAGTGAGTTCATTCTCGAGCCGAGGAGACGGAGCGCCGTGACCAGGCTCAAGCCCTTCCTTTGGTATCTAGCGCTAAAAATCAGCGTTACAACGGAGAGAGCGTACCCGCGAGCCCGGCCATGGACGAACAGGCGGGCCCCGGCGTGTTCTTCAACAACAATAACAACTCCGTTTTACCCGGCGCTGGGAAAGGTCCGCTGCCCGATGGCGACGCAGGGGAGGCGGCCAGGGCGCAGTACAGTATCCCGGGGATCTTGCACTTCCTGCAGCACGAATGGGCCCGCTTCGAAGTAGAGAGGGCACAATGGGAGGTGGAGAGAGCCGAACTACAGGTAAAACATCACATTTATTGTGCGGATGGTTACCTTTAGTGGGAATAACGGGACGTATCTGCGTGGCTTTCTGCATAGTCGCTTGTAGCGGCTCTGTCTGATTGTTCTGGTGTTAGCTTCTTAGCATTAGCTTCTGTGCTAAAGCAGCTGCAGCGCCCCCATGACCCGACTTCACGACGACTATTTGCTTTTTTTCCCCACGTCTTAAAACGGGAAAAGTGGCATATCTCTGTTTGTATTTGTCTGGATAATGTAAATAGATTCGAGTGATGTATAACTGTTTATTGAAACTAATCCCGTAAAGTGCATTGCGTTGTTGACAGTGTGCTGGGAAGACGCATTGACTGGGAGCATCGTACTTGTGTGGTAGTAGTGAAACAACTAGATGCCTTTACGTAATTATACTGTGGTGGTAAATTATTTTAAAAATCCCTTCAACATTGCCAAAATTACTACAAAACTACGCGTATTATTGAAGCTACTACGCACTCAGTTTATGTTATTACGAAGAGGGCTAGCTGTAGCTGCCGTGTCACTGCCACTGCTGAAGTCACCCACCAAAATGTTTGCCACTGTCAACCTGTTTGAGAGGGACCACTGGGTTTATTGGCCCACCATCTTAGAGAGAGCTTTATGGCTTTGTACCAGCAAGTCATCTGATGAGCTGCATTTTGTCTTTCCCGGTAGTGATCCAGGATTTTCCAATGCGTAATGTAAGGGCAATAGGAGTTGGGGCTAAGGCACTTTATCACTCTATGCATCTCTCTTGGAGATCTGTATTTTTTAAGTAATTCAGTTTAGTATGTAACTTTATTGCTGTGCTGTGATATAGGCCGTTTACCTCAGTGCAATGTAGTATGAATGGTTTGAACGTGTAATCTAGTAGCATAATATGTCATAATTGGAAGTATTTGTAGTTGAAGTCAGATTTTGTTGTTGTATGCACAGTTTTCTGGGGCTTTTATTATTCAAATCTTATTTCATGTGCAGCTTTGAAATTAAACGTTTCTTAATTTATTTTCCCTTCATGTTTGGACCCAATCTATTAACTTCCCTTGTATCCAGTCTAATCTGACCTCATCCAACTAAGAGATGAGGAGGAAGTCTCTAGTAGTGTCCATTGTAGTAGGGATTTGACTCATTGACTGCTCTGTCTGTACCCTGCACTGTTCTTCCTGTCTGCAGTCTATCATAAAGAGCGCTTATCAGAAAGCACCAGTGTCTGTGGTAAGGCGCACTGAGGTCGCTTAAAAAGCTTGTAGGGTGGTTAGTTTGTGGCGGCAAAATTGTGAGCGCTAAATTTGAGTTGGAGCTTGTGCTGACGTCAAATAAGAAAGTGTTTCAAGATTGGCTACACAACAACTTCTGGTTGACTATTCACTATTCCCTAAGATTTCAGAATTTATACACAGCATAAATACATGAATTAAACTGTGTCCTAAGGTCTTAAGTAAAAATGCAGTTGCACTTACTATTGGCAAAATAATGTATAGTGATAGTTTAAAATGTAATCTGGTTTTACAATAAATCTGGTAAATCTGCAAAACGGTTACCTTTTGCAACATGTAATTTCTAAAAAGAACAAAACTCTACAACTGTGTGAAACTCATAGCACTGATGAATGTTAAGTATTTTGTCACCTTATAATAACCTTGAAAGGTGTGCATAAGGTGTGACAGTAAATGGATCGTTTTGAATGAAATGCTCTCTTCACGGACAATAATATTCTAGTGCATTTAGTGCATGAATCTAAGGCTGCAGTATTTTTTGCCATATAGAGCAGCAACTCATGCTTGCTCCATCAATATTTCTGCTAAACTCCGCAGTTAACTTTAAAAGAAATTTCGCCAAGTACATTTAAACATTACATGAAAAAAACAATTGAAAGGAGTTGCATTATAATAATGGCAAGCAATCAAATATTAATACACAGAGATGATTAAGTTTTAGTTAACTTTAAAGTCTTTCCCATTTCAATGCAGTGTTTTTGCATTCCTTCTTTTACCCAATAGTAAGGATCACAATACCATCATTTGATAAGCCCATTTTATAATTTGCAGGACAATAGCCATGAACTGTGTGATGAATATTTGTATGTATTTTTAAAGTAGTAAAAAAATTCTTCTTATCCATATTAACAATTGAAATGGCAAAGCGATGCATTTTGACTGTAATGTAATGTAGCCTTCTCCAGTCATATTTCAGATCCATATCAAATACGTACAACTTTGTGACATATGTTGTTGTCTCACATCTTTGACTGTACTGAAGTATTGTTTTGTTTTTTTAACATGTTCTTGAGAAAAGCAAGTGTATTAAAAGACTTGAATCAAGGGTTGACCAGTTCGTCTGAAGCTTTGTGAAACTACTGTGTATCTTACTACTGTGGATCTATGGTGTGGACGTGCCGCTGTAAATGCTAGATATTTCCTGAAGATTAAAGGTATCATAAGGTGAGCCATCATTTAAACCTGCCATAACTATCTGTAGCCTTGTTATCAGATTGTTGTTATGGAAACATTAACAAAAGCTTTTGAAGCCATAGAAACATGCTGTCATTTCCACACCTTTCTAGCTGCTGTGACTGTTTTAGGCAAACCCTGTACTTGGAGGAATGCTGTCTGTCTAGCTTATTCGCTTAAAGCCACTCCTCTGATTGGTGGAAACACGAACAGACTGAGAAACCTATGTAAAGGCCCTGTCAGCTGTGATTAGAGCACTTCATTGATTGGCTCAGTTCAACTCTCAATATACTTGTACACACACCATAAAATAAGGTCTAATCTGCGATTTGAACCCAGAACTAAACCAGGATTGAATCAGGAATTATGACATTTTTTTTATTAAAATTTTATTGCATGTTTGTTTAGTTTTTTTCAGAAAATCCTATCCTATTCTGTTCTGGGCAAATGAAGCCCAGAATAGAATGCTGTGGCTACAGAGATTCTAATGAGAAACTGCACTTTTGTTGGACCATGGATAGGTATTTGTCACATTATGGGGTCTAAAATCTGTACATAAATACTTTCTGGTGTCCTGTCTCTCTTATGGGTTCAAAATTACCCATGGAGCCTTCCAAGGATCCTTTGAAGTCCATTTAAGGGTGAAATAGGTTAAGGTTGAGTTTTAGCCAAAGGTTAGGCAAGAAGTGACTATGGTTAAGTTTATGGAATATCAGTCCAGGAAATGAATGCATGTGTGTGCATGTGTGTGTCTGTGTGTGCATGTGTGGAGCTGAGACAGAACCTTCAGGAGAGTGTGTGAGTGTGTGAGTGTTCGTGAGTGTGTGTGGTGTTGAGTGCTCTGCTCCTGTCCCCTGTGCCTCTGTGCCTCTGGTTCTGGGGAAATCCCTGCTCTCCCGGTGTCCTCTTGCCGAAGGCTTGTGTCAGCAGCAGCAGCACTGTCCTGAACCCGACACCAGGAGAGGAGGAAAGAGGGCTCAAACACTCACGCCTTATTTCTGGGAACACAAGCGAGATGCGATTGTTTAACGAATGACTGATTTGTTTAACCAGTGCTGCTTTAGAGAGCAATAACCATTTGATCCAAAGGTTATGTAAGGATTCATTGTTGTCATACTAAAATGTCAAACTCCGTTTAGACGCTGTAAGCAAAAGGCTTGATACTCTACATCGATTTCAATACCACAGTGATTATTGAAAGTCTTTTTTCTTGGTCAATAGATTTCTTCAACACAGTAATAGTAGTTCCTTAAATATTACCATGTAGTGTGTTTAAGCTCTGCTATAGATGAGACCATTCTAAACTATCACAAGAAAGCTAAATTGTCTTATGTCAGTATTGGTTTGATCAAAGATGCCTTGAAAGAATGCATTCTTATCGTGACTGTCTTGTAACTTAGCGTTGTGACATCACTTGTGAATAGTTTAATGACATAATGTGGAACATGCCAGGCAAAACAAAAATCAAAAACTTGGCCATGGAGACGAGCAGTTGCTGGACCCTTGATGAGAATAGTTACATAGTGCTTCTTTATGGTAGGCCAGGATCATTGATAGCTACACTGGATATGTAGGCCTATTGCAAGGAAAGGACCAGTGGAGTTGGAGCCTTTCCAAAATATTGCAGGTTACAATGCATGAATATTCAGTACACTAGTTATATATATATATATATATATATATGGCTTGTTTTTTTCTGCTCTTCCCAAAGTGCCATCCAGTGCTAACTGTAGCAGCTAACATGAGTTTAACCTCATTACAATGACTCAGAGTATGTTGAATTTACTTAAGGCACAGATTGTTGAACTCTGCAGAGCCTTAAGGACCAAACCATGCACAAACATTGCGGTGTGGTTGGAGTCTTGCAGAAAAGGGTGTCACCATCATTCCTCGGCACATCCACCCCCGGGCCGCAGTTATTTCTGTTTGCCCGCCCCGTGTGTTGCAGAGAGGATATAGGCTCAATGTTTGTGCCCCCAGGAGTCAACACAGAAATGACAAATGTTTGAAGAGCAATCCATTTTAAAGATACACTAACAAAATGTGTGTGGATGTTGACATCGGTATAGCATAGCAACATTTTCCGCTGTTTGAGTGATTGGACTAAGTAAGACTTACTAGTTTCAAAAACCAATATTAATTTGAACAAGTGTCAATACTGAAAAACAAAACTATAACAACTCCACAGAAACCAGACCAAATTGGATCTTTTCAGAATAGTAGTGTCTTGATCAATATCAGAACTATAAGACCACATGGAAATATTAAGGCAACCCCATCATTTTGTGTTGGCAATCATATTCTTTTGTCAGTAGAAATAATTAAAAAAAAATCTGAACTATGTATCAACCATTTTTCTTAGTATGACAATTAAACTTGAAATTTTAGAACAAGAACAAGATTAATATAACACTCTATGACTGGATTCTGTGACGTCTGATGTAAAAGGAAACAGCCTAAACAAAACATATGTACATTATTTCTACACAACACCTTTTAGTAAGTAGTTAAGTTGAATTACTCCAGTGTCGGTGTACCCTACTCTCCTTATTACCAACACAGAAGTCCAACTCTGAGTCGTTTGACTGCACATCAAATATTCACTGAGCAGATCACAGTGGCTTTAAAAGGTTTTCTATTTTTGCTGCAGCGAGCGCCCGAAGGAGGAACCATGTTTACTAACTCCAGCCTGCTCCACTGTCCCGCTTGGACCATTCCCAGCTCCTCTGCACATCGGAGACGTACATCCGACAGAGGGGCTGTTAAATCCCCAAATCTGCTCCGTTCATTCACAGTGAGCAGGCGCTGGCTCTGTGTGGGAGTGTAGGACAGCTGCCTGCTCTGAGGTCATCGGGGTGTCACTCTGCAAATGAAATTCACAAACTGGTGTCCTCCTTCGACCCAGCCATAACTTTTGGAAAATGGTTGAATGTAGGGCTATAGGCAATATGACAAAAAAAATAATTTTATATATTCTATTTTTCCACACTTTGGAGTCCCACTAGAAGAGCTGGAGGAAGTGTCTGTAGTGAGGGAAGTCTGGAAGTTCCGGCTTAGACTGGTACCCCCATGATTCGGCCCCAGATAAGCAGAAAAAAATTGATCGGTGGATATTTTTCCATGTATTGATCCATCCCAATTTCTGATTCAATTTTTTTTTTTTTTTTAATTAAAATGCCTTTCAATAATGCCATTCAACATCTTTCTTCCTCCAAAGTCTGAACTTAGATACACATGATTTTTACTGAGGATTAGCTCTAGACATTGATTAGATTAGAAATGACTGAATCTTGACATGAATCATTGTTTTTTAATCTAATCAAAGATGTGATTTATTCATATGAAGGGACAAATACATTTTTGCCAAATGACCCAGCACTATTGGCCCGTGTTCTCCTAATAACTTTTTTATCCAAAGATCCTACAACAGTCAGTGCTTTCTCCAGACCTAATTGAGCTCTGGCGATTTAAAAACTATTAGGTCTAGTCAATGCGTCGCCTCTTCTCAGAGCTACACACTTTTTATTGATCCATCATTTGTCTCTGCCACGACTGCTCCTCCAGGACATCAAGACCACTATATTTGTAAAGAAACCGCTGATGCTGAAAAATGCTTCCCTGCTGTTTCTGTGTGCGGCCATATTGTGGAAAATGAATGTAACAAGATGAGGAAGATGTGATACAGCCGCTCAAAACATCCCAGACCTGTCTCTGTTTTTTCCCACAGCGAGACAAACTGATGGGTTAGAGAACGTGATGCTCAGTTTTGTATGAAAGATTGGTAGTCCAGTCTAATCCAGAAATCTGTGCAATATTGATGTAAATTTAGGAGGCTATTTCAAACAGTTTTTCATCATTGCTATTCGGGGCATGCCAACTCTATCCACTGGCTGACTGTAGCTTGGCATATCCAAAATATTTTATCTTCATCTATCAGCAAAGCATTTTTTGCTTTGTTCTGATCAGAGGTTATGCTAGACCTTTTCTTTGCCAGTCATGCTGGTTGTCAGAAATGTGCAAATCCCGGCCATCAATTACCGTATTTATCTACTGTAAATGAATGAAAATGTCCTGACATTTATCAATAACATGCATGCGCTCTGATGACGTAAAACAAACTGATCACATTTTATTTGTCACGTGTTGAGCATCAGGAGTTATCATTGCATACCGCCACAGCATTTTGCCTGCAGCGTTAATCGTCATAATAATCTCATGTAAGCACTTTATTGTGTTGATATTATTTCCATATCATTCATCAGATGTAAGACCAATGCGGCCAATCCAGACATGAACTTCACACGCAGATCTATAATTCACCCTTAATAATCTCCAGTCGCCACATCATTCCTTCAGTTATCTTTGCATAATAACTTGTATAGCAGGCACAACCCCTCCCAGCTAGCTTTTCATATCGAGTCAGGTCAACTGTGGCGCGATGTGCGTAATTTGTGGTTGACTTTCCAACAACATAAACATACTTTATAGGCTGCTGAGAGCTTGCAGAAGGTCACTTAAAAGAAACCAAATGAACCCAGATCACTTCACCTCAGATCTTTGGCTCACCCAACTTTGGCCCGGCTCAGACTTTTACTCCCCTTGACATTGATACGCGGAAAGCCTCCACTCAACTCCCATTGGTTCAACAATAATTTATAACATTAACACTACTTTAAACACATTCATACAAAAGTAATTGTATCTGTAAAAACGGTTTATATGTAAAGTTGGACCAGAGGAGCGAGAGATTAGCTGCGTGATGACACGTTCTGGCCAGGCAATCCATAAAATAAAGGCTTTCTTTTAAGTGAAATTATTATTGTTGTTGTTTGTTGTTGTTGTTGTTATTATTGTTATTATGGTTGTTATTGCTATCATTATTGTTGTAAATATTCTAAGGTGTTGCGATTCAGTCCGGCCCACCCGTGGTTCACAGACTGGACCATTCACAGAGCTTTAGAGGGAAGCGTTTAGTGAATTTGTGGACTGAAAAGATGTCTGGGCTTTTCTCTCAACTTGGTTTAACGCAGTGCTTCTCAAATAGTGGGGCCCGCCCCCCTGGGGTGGCACGGTGCGATGCCAGGGGGGGCGCGAATGACCCCGGGGAACATGTTTTTCTTTTGCCGTGCTAGAATAAAGTGTAATTGCACATCCACTGCAGTAGGTGGCAGTTGCGCTCTCATTGTTAGAGTGTGAGTATTAAGCTCTAGGCCATAGAATTAATACTGTGTACACGCGCACACGCAAAGGTGTAAAGTTTGCGCGCGTACACACTAAAGAGCAGGAGAGAGTGAACAGAGAGAATAAGCCCTGCAAGAGGAGAGGCGTTAAAAAGCAGAAGTGAACGGAGAGAACAAACCCCGCAAGAGGAGAGGCGTCGGGTCCTATCGTCGTCGATAGACTCGCGGTTGTGGACTTTCCGTTACCGTAACTCCGCAACCAACTGTGCTTCATGTAGATTCAAAATCCACCTCGAAGATGAGAGAGCGCAGGAGCCACGGGGAATTTCCCAGTTGCTTATTCAAAGCATCAAAGAAAAAATACAAATGGATATGTAAAATAGAGGTAGTTGTGTGAAAAAATGCTGTATATTCTGATACTTCCTTTAACATGATTTTTATGGATAAAAAAAAAAAAAGACTAAAAGTGTAGGTGAGATATACTGGTCTAGAGTGTGCTCAGTCCTTAGTGAAGGGTGAAAGTGAAAACAGGACGAATATTGCCAACAATCATCCCGCTTTGTTAATGTCACTTCTGCAATACTCAAGTCACTTTATCACTTTCACTTTGTATATCTATATGTATATATATGTGTATATTAGAGTTTTATTTTTGAATCTATTTCCTAAATTATTTCTTACTATTTATCTATTACCCTGTTTCTTCTGTTCTCTATGTGTGCCTGTTCTCTATGTGTGCGGTGCAATGCTGGAATTTCCCCACTGTGGGACTAATAAAGGCTTATCTTATCTTATCTTATCTTATCTTATCTAAACCAGCGAGCACTGGAAGTCATTTTTGTTGTAAGTTGATCTATATTTATTTATTTTTTTGTTTTTGTTTTGTTATTATATAGTACTTAAAACGATTTTATAGACAAATTGTACTATTATAGTTGTGGCGGAGAGTAGGGGGGGCGTGAAAGTTTTTCTTCTTCTTGGGGGGGCATAACAGAAAATAACTGAGAAGCACTGATTTAATGAACGTTTGGGCGAAGTGTCACAACAGCAGGAATTCAGTCAGCTTGAAGTATTCATCTGAATGTTCCGCCTTTCACCATTCCAAATTGATAATGTGTACCCTAACACATTTAGTGCTAGACATATCAATCTTGTGTTAGCCCAAAGTTAATGAGAAACACTACCCTGATGTGTTTGGAGCCAGCATGATTGTCACAGTAAATTGTAAAATGGAGATCATTCCACACAGTTGAGCAGTGTCATGGTGACCGCTGCTTCAGATCAATGTGTTCTCTGGAATGAAGACTTGGGATTGACTCCAATCACGAACCCCAAGTCCCACAACTCACCCTATCGTCTTTCTGCCACATAAACTGCAGATTTGAACAGAGAAAAGTGCAAATTTAACCAGGACCTTTGTTAGGAATACAGCGATTGCGTGTGACGCTCCTGAGAGACAGATGTGCAAACAGTTAAATTAGCCTCGTACAAAGGCAAGAAGCGGGTTAGAAATACACTTTCACACTTGGGTCTTCAGAGAGGTGACAAAAACAACAGCTTTGGCAAATCCACAGACCAGGAATATACTCCTCTCAAATAGACCAGCAACATGGAGGAAATGTTCCGTTGTATTTGAACTGTTAAGAGTCGGTGGTGAATGAGTGAAAAGTTGCAGTTAATGGTCTGTTTATCTATCTTTTACACCCCCACAAAAAAAGAAAAAAGTAGAGTTTATTCACCTTATTCTGGAAGTTGCCACGGGTGCTGCTATCGTCATTCAGGTGATATTATTTTGCACAGGGCTGCCGAGCTTGACAGCATAGCAGTTCAATACGGAGTCATTTTAAAGCCTCCCAGTGAATCGGTGCAGTGTTGACTTGTTGGTGCACATGAACACTGAACATTTTACACAAATCAATCTATCTTATATACTTTTTTGTGGAAAAACGTTTCCTATATTCTCAATTTAAACTAATGGGATTCCCACTTAACTGGAAGTGCCACCTCCAATAAAGCATGCTTTAGTCTCATTTACGGCCAAAGTGAGCAGAGCGAAATAAGGTGAATACTTTACTGTCCCAACAGGAAAGTTGCTTCATTCAGTCCGTTCTTAGTGTATTTCTCATATGGTTTGTGGAGTTTAAACGGGTTATATTTTATATTTTAGCAGTTGTTATGACAGTATAGTTTTTGTTTATGACTGTACAATGAGCAACAAAGTCTGATTTCTGTATTGCCTATGTATAGTCTAGATTAGGGCTGCAAGATGAATTACAATGAGAACAAAATCACAATTTGAAGGCTGCAATTTAGGTACCATAATTTTCTCACAAACGTCAAAATATCTTATTCTGCATAAAAAATGCTAACCCTATATTTTAGATCTGTACAAACATGTTTTGAAATGTGATTCTTGTATTAGTTTTGTCATATTGCTGTCTATTTCAATCTTTTTGTCAGTGCTTGGACAAGTTTAAACTATTAAAACTTTGAACAGAATCCTATCACTAAAACATAAATCTCAAATGCAAAGCTTGTGAGAAAAATCACAATTGGACATTTTTCCCAAGCTCTGTTAACTCAAGTGTGATTTTGTAATGCTAGTGTATAGTCTAACTTGTTTTTAGAGTAGTATGGAGAAGAATTTTAGACCGTGTGGGGCACCATGGTACCCTCTAATAATGGAAAACACTGCATCCTTCAGTCCCACACACAAGGCTATCAGGAAGAGCAAAAATCAAAATCATTTGTCATCAAAGTTGGACAAATTAATGGGTAATATATTGCTGTTATGCTTTTATAATGTTTTGAATCTTTTAGGTCTCCAACCCTAAGTATTGTTGGAACTGTGGCTTCAAGTTTCATATTTTTCTGTGCTTGTAACTTCACAGCTTGCCAGGATTAATTTAGTTTTTATACTGTAATATTGCATTAAACTAAACTTAAAATCAGACAAAAATGAATGTATTTATATTCTAATAATTTAAAAATATTTATCATTTACTCTCTGAAACATTTACTCATCAGATATGTGAATGCTGAACTACTGTGTCTCTCCGATTGTCCCTGAGCTGTTGTTTGGCTCCGTCTCTTTCTGCTGCTGCTGTACAAGTATGTGAGGAATGTACTTGGCTGGTTCAGGACAGCGTCATGGGGTTGTTGGGCTCGTCCTGATGACTGTAAACCTACTATTGGCCCAGAGTAGTGTTGTCATGATACTAAAATTTCAAACCCTATTTCAGTACTAAAGAATAGACTAGATACTCAATACCAATTCCGATACCATTAAGATAGTAAAAAGTGCTTTTTCTTTACAACAGAATTTGATTTTCAACATCAAATCTTCTATCTGTGTGACCCTCAGTCGTCCAGATATGTTCCATAGAGGTCCATGGGAGTATACTATGTGAGGTCTTATACTTGTTCTGATACAGCTCAAGATAATTCTAAAGCTATTGAGCTTCATTTCTGTCCTGTTAATGTGACTTTTTTAGTATAGATACCTGCTAGTTTTGATACTAGTTCTAGTATTGATTATCTGATTTTCAGTAGTTTTGACAACCCTAGTGCAGAGAGAAGCATGTTTTGAATTGTAAATGTGGGATTATGGTTCAGTTTCCTCTCCTGAACAGAGCAGAGGCCACCCCGTCACCATTTTGTGTGACCGGATTTCACTTGACTCCAATGACTGAGGCGTTGAGACTTGCACTGTTAATACTGTGTAGATTAAATGGCCTCTTTGTGCAGCTCATGACTGTGGAGATGACGTTGGGAAAGTCTAGGAGAAAGTATGACAGGAATTTAAAACTATACAGTGTAATAGTCTCATTCAGATCCCATGTTTTTTCTTTGTGTGTGTGATGTTTTGGATAAAAATTTGTTAAAACAACCCCTAAAATCTATTTATTAAAAGACTTAAATATGCTTGCAGGTCTTTTCTTTGTGGGGATTGATGAAAATTATTAACATTATACTTTTATATCTTGTTATATTTTTCTTGCTTTATTATGCACTGTTTGTAGACCCAATCCAGTTTAACATAATCAACAAGTGAATACAGCAAATTACAATATAACAATGAAATATTTTAGAGGTCATTGCTTCATGTTTCAGTCTGGGTTAAAATTTGAAAAATGTTCCAAGTTATATTATCGTGGGTTTGGCTGATGGTGTTGCTATAGCTACATTGCATAAACTTAACCTTTACTCTTTTCATTCCCAGGAGCAGTCCTTTCTGAGTAATGTTATTGACCCTCTGAGACGCTGGCCTTTTAATTGTCCAGTGAGCAATTAAAGACACAAACTCGCCCGCTCATGTGAACTCAGCTCACCAGTCCATCTTTGATGCAATACTGACCATTTATATTTCCAAAACAACTGTATATTGCATTCAGTTGCTTATGAGTTTTATAAATGTTTTGATTTTTGAGTGTGCCTTAGCTGGTACAAAAAAAAAAAATATTCAGGCTTAGTAACTACTTCATTAAAAAAGTTTGGAGCCTGAATCTGTCTTATTACATGTTCATTATGAATTAAGTTTATCTTCATGTATTATTAAGGCTAATTATGTGCATTTGTTATAAAGTGTGAGTGAAAACTATTATCTCCATGTATCCTGCTAAACTCAAGTGTGTCACATATGTGACTCACACGACTCTCTAAGTGCTAGCTCCTCTAATCCACTCTACAGCTGCTGCTTCTGTTAAACTAGTGACCAGTGTTTATTTTCCTCAGTAGCCATTAGCCTGTCGTCCTGCCTGCTTTTCCTCTTTGAAAAGCGCTTGAGATGGATGCCTTATTCTCTCTCTCACCCTCTTTCTCATTCTCCCATCTCTCCTTCCTCCCTCTCTCTCCCTTTCTCTCTCCTCTCTCACAGTTCAGACTAAGAAGGCCTTATACCACAGGCCTATAATGCAGCCAGTGTCAGTCAGTACCCGAATTAAATGCTTCCTGTGTCTCTATGGCCCGAGTCGACTCACTGCATTCCTCTCAAGGTTCATGTTTGGCGAAGGGATTCACAGAGACAAGGCTGTGTGATGATAAAATGAAACATGAGCTATGCCATATGTGTAATTTTACTTTTGTGATCATCTTAATTGTCTTCAAGTTATAATATACATTTTTTTTTCCCCTTTTAAAAAAAAAATATATTTCACACACATATATTGGAAAAGCCGCTTTTAGGGTAGAAATGAGACCACTGTTGTTGTCTATGTCTAACTGTAAAACATTTTATCCTCCAAAAACAGGAAGGCCACTGTTGCCATGCTAATGTTTGTTATCATTACCATGCTGGAACAGCACAACTTGGCACTGGCCAAAAGTTGGACGGGCTTATGAGCTCATCATGGTGAATAAGTAGGACACTAGGAATAACTTAGTGAGGATTAACTTTAAAGTGCTGTAAAACTAGTTCTCTTTTCGCAGCCATTTGACTAAGATTGTATATATGCTGTATTTTAATTTGATCTAGTTTTTGTGCGTCATTGAGGTGAAGTAGAAGGTTTCCAGTTCAAATCACAACACGGTTACTGTTAGTAGATTACAGTGACATTTAAGGCTGTGTCTGACATTGTCCTGGTTGACATCTAAAGGCACTTAAATGGTGCTCGTAGCATTAGCCTGATGAGATATTTCAGGATCAGGAGCCCAATTGACTGTGATAACGCTTCATTGGCCTGAGACTGTGGTCGGCTCTTATATTTGGACCAGTGCCAATCCAGCGCGTGCAATCTATTTTAAGAGCCCCTCCATCTCTAGCTCTATTCATGCATTTTCTATATGTAAGAAGCTGGGTGATATTACCATTTCCCCATTTAGATCAATTTATGTTTCAGTTTTGTGTAACTAAAAATGAAAAAGGCATTCAGTATGAATTTCCTCAACATTAACAAAAGGAGCCAGAAATGTGACAGTTGCAAAAAAAAAGTCTCCTAAGTCTGCTTCAAGCCCGATGTTTTTACTGACAGAGGGTTGACTGTGGACCTCTCTTTTAAAAGGAACCAAGCTGATCATTGACTATTAGAAATGACAGAATCTCGATCTTAATTAAAATTTTAATATTTGCACACCCCATGCAACATAAGAGTTTCCTTGTATTTTATTTTTACCTCCCACATAACAAGTTAAAATAGGTTTTCAGTATCTTCTTTATTGTCCTTGATTTAATCCATTGAAACAAACATTTTGATCATCAGATGTTGTTGCAGTCATTTTGAGGTCAAGATGCGTTGTTCTTACATTTTTGAAATTTGAAATATATTTGTAAGTATAAAATATGTGCAGAATGCAAAATAGAAGTGTCTTGATGTGATTTTGGGTGTTGAGAATAAAATTATTGACTTGAAAAAATAAGTTATAGAACAGAATTTGACCTATCCTAAAGTTTTAGATCAGAACTACTTTAAGACCACATGGTAATATTAGAATCTACTATTATGCTGTGTTGAAAACATAGACTGTATATAAATGGACATAGCTAACCTGCTAGCCATCACGTCCTAAATAGGAAGTGAGCATGGGCACGCTTCTGGCTCCATCAACTCTCGCTCCAGTTTACATTGGAAAACTGGTCTTCTCTTCTGGTGTTCATATTGACTTGCTCTACATGATCCTGGTATTATTATTTCACTATTGTGTCCGTAACTCAAGATGAACATTAATAAAAGACAAATCCGGCGCCTTCTTT
Organism: Periophthalmus modestus; assembly: GCA_019594935.1. Classification (NCBI taxonomy): domain Eukaryota; kingdom Metazoa; phylum Chordata; class Actinopteri; order Gobiiformes; family Gobiidae; genus Periophthalmus; species Periophthalmus modestus. The sequence continues at coordinate 24,351,690 of JAIEZT010000441.1, forward strand.
CCTTTTAGGTGACTCCTGCTAGCGTTAGCAACAGGTTTGATTGACAGTGCCCGCTCCCTGCTAAACCAGCGGTGCAGGCGCTTAGCAGTGGAAAGGGACATTACCTTCAGCAGGTAATGATACTCGCGGTCGGAATCCCTAATATGGAGCTTTCCTCCAAATTCACCCCTGTAACTGCCTAGCGTCCATGAGCTTCATTTGACTGGATCCAAACGCTATGGGTGACGTCACACTCCCTTTGTCCACATGTTTATACAGTTTATGGTTGAAAATGACTCTTTATCTAACTAAAGATAGTTTTTTATTATGATATCATGCAAAATCAGTATTGTGTATTGAGCCTTTTCCTTGGTATCAAAATAGTTTTTAGTATCATGACAACACTACTGCTCCATCCATCCTGGTAGCCCTTCATTGTCCAGTATTCTCCTCTATAGTCTCAAACATTTAAATAAAAAATAAAAAACTTTTTGGCCAGAAACCTACAAAATATGATACAATTGTTTATATGAAGACAATAACTTTTTAAAATGACATAACCTGGATATGAATCTGTGGAAATTCTGCTACATATTGTCTGCATCTCTCTTCCTAAATCAAGCTTATATCCACACTGCTGGGATTTACCACTATTGTCTTTCCCTTAATATCTCGTGTGGGCTTGTTGGGTTAGCAGCTCTGGTTTTCCTGCTCCCTTTGCGGAGAGGGAGATGCGCTGTGGTAATTCGGAGCAGACTGAGGAACATCGTGACTCATTGTTGCAGCGGCTTCACTCTCTTCAGCCCACTCACACTCACACCATCCTCTGCTCCAACTCTCTCATTCTTAGGCTCATTTAGACAGGGTTTACACTCATGTTTGGATGGTACAAATTGGTGAGGTTGTTATTCTCAAATTACTGCAGAAGTGGTATTTAATGAAGTCGATGAAGTCAATTTTGGTGCAATGATTACTTTTGTTTGCATAATCTCTCTTTTAACAGTTTTAACTTCCAATTAATACAAAATATGATGACACTTAACATGTAGAGGTGGGAGGTGTATAAAACTGTATAATATTGCTGCTTTGGAGGATTACACTGCTAGATGTTGATTTGACATCTCCATTCATATTTACACGCACTTTTTAGCACATTCGTTATGCATTATTATAATATTGGCTGACTACTGTTATTGAGAAAAATATTGACCACTGCTTTGAACACCTCTAGCATTAAATACCATTAAAAAACATTATATATTATATTCGTGTACTATAATAACTTTGATGGAGTACTGTTTGGAGTCCTCCTCCTCAGCTTCTCTGCATCTCCCTAAAGCTGTTTCTTTACCATAGTATCTCCTTCTCTGAGTGAAGTCTTTGTGTTTGCGGCTAAGTGACTGTGATGCAGTGCAATAATGGAGATGCCTCAGAGTTAATCCCCCCTGCGTAAACACTGAAGCTCTGAGCAGCTCCGGGCTCATCCTCGGCTTTAACTGTACAACACTTTTACAATGGAAATGCAAGGAAATACACATGTGCCTAAAGACCTGTAATCACTGACTGCAGACTGACATAATCCATAACTCAACTTTTATCATCATGAATTTCAAATGTGTGTAGTTTTTTGGGCTGTAGTCAACTAAAGACATGTACTGCCGATTGATTAGTTGACTAAAAATATCCAAATTACACTTATAAGACTATACCTGCGCATGAGTCCATGCAAAAACAACTATTTAGGCAGAATAAAATACTAAAAACAACTTCTAAAATTGTGAGTTTAATATGCCTTTTTACATATAAATACCAAAAATCCCTAACATATCTGCTGTTGTCCCATACAAATCCTTACAACTGAAATAAAATCATTATTGGACTGCAAATGTTGGTAGACTAATACACCACTGACCTTCAGCCCTAATCGTTTTTCATGTTTTCATAATGTCATCTAGTGCACATAAAACAAAGTGCAATGTCACTTTACAAATATCAAAATAATTCATTATTTTTTAACTTCAGAAGGGACGTTATTGTTTTAACAGTTTGGTTGTGTAATTGCTACAGCTGAAAAATACTGCGTAATATTATGTAATACTAAGGCACTACTAGGCAGGCAATTGCCATTATTAGAGGAATCTTATGGTGGTTTCACAGAGATTTCGTTAGCAACTAGTATTGCTAACTGTTCTTGTACACATTCAATGAAATACCACTTCTGACAATTGTATATTTATGTAAAGAATTTATATTTATACATACACTTGACCAAAATACTATATTGCAGTCCTGGAAAAGCTTGAAAACTGTGTGCCTGTGTGTGCTTGGTGTGTGTGTTGTGTGTGTGTAGCAGTGAACCCTGTAATACCAGTGTGTGTGTGTATGTATGTATGTGTGTGTGTGTGTGTGTGTGTGTGTGTGTGTGTGTGTGTGTGTGTGTGTGTGTGTGTGTGTGTGTGTGTGTGTGTGTGTGTGTGTGTGTGTGTGTGTGTGTGTGTGTGTGTGTGTGTGTGTGTGTGTGTATGTGTGTGTGTGTGTGTGTGTGTGTGTGTGTGTGTGTGTGTGTGTGTGTGTGTGTGTGTGTGTATGTATGTGTGTGTGTGTGTGTGTATGTATGTGTGTGTGGTGCCCAGGATTGTATGTAGCGTAGTGCTGACTCAGAGTGTGTGCGTCAACAGCTGCTTCAAGAGGGCGAGAGAGGGAGGGTGAGATTGTGAAAGGGAGGGAGAGAGCGAAAGAGCGAGAGAGCACAAGATGGAGGGAGGGGGGGCGAGATAGAGGGAGAGGAGGAAGTGCCTGGGAGGGGGAGGGTGCATAGCTGCTGTGTGGGAGAGTGAATAGGTTAGATTAAAATAGAGTGGTACGGATTCATGCTTTCTTTTCCCATCATGCCTTGCTGCTCATTGCTTTGACGTCTCTGTGTTTCTGAAAGTAGATTTGTCAGCCTTTGTTTTCTCGAGAGAGTTTGTAAATAAAATCCTATTTATAACCAATGACAGTGTTTTTATCACTTTCAGATGTGACATAAGAATTGTAATGGTGGCATAAACTAAAAGGAAGTATTTGTGGTAGTAGTTGAGGAAGTAGTACAGTGGATGATTTGCAAATGGAATATAGGTTGCTAGTACTAGTAGTAACAGTAGCAGAGTAACCAGTATAGCAGCGGTTATATTTTTAGCAGAAGCCAAATTGGTAGCATCAGTGACAGCGAGTAAAGCAAGAACAGTAACCTATAAGAAAAGTGCTTTATAATTTACGTTGGATGGTAAACGGTAAATGGTCACATTTTTATATAGGGCTTTTCCACCTTCAAGGTGGAAAAGCCCTATACTTTACATCAAAGAACCACTCACCCATTCACACACACACACACATTCATACACCTGTGTACGAAGACGCTAGGGGAGAGGTGGGTTAAGTGAATTCATCTGTGGGAGCTGCACTGTTCTACCAATGATGTTAATGTTGAGAGCGGCACCAACCTTCAGATCAGAGGACAAGTACTCCCAACTGAGCTACTGTTACTATCATGTTTGGTGATTACTTTTGTTCATAAGGTATTGTCTTGCATTATCTTTCCATACAGGTAGGCAATATGTACAAAAATGTATATCACAATTTGGTCAATTTTTGTTTTTATCACATTCCATGTAAACCAAAGTCATCTGCGTTATCTGAACTTCATTGCAATTGGGTAAATCCACCTGTCGCTTAATGAGGCTGACCAATATGAGATGTGGGCAGTAAAAAGTGTATTTGTTTGAGAATAGAACTAATTCTCTCTGTAGAGAGAATTAGTAAATCACAACATGTTGATTTTACCAAAATAGCATATTGATATTGTGAATCAAATCAAATTTGATTGCCATATTCTCCAGCCCTCCCTTTCAATCTTCTCATACACTGATCACAACATTTGACACCCATTTTTTCCTGTTTGTTTTAGGCACAGATCGCCTTCTTACAAGGGGAGAGGAAAGGCCAGGAGAACCTAAAGAAGGACCTGGTGCGGAGGATCAAAATGCTGGAGTACGCGCTGAAGCAGGAGAGGTGAGACCCTACACAGCCCACCCACTGTCTCACACACACACACACACACACATACATACATACACGCACACATACACGCACACATGTGCACATGAGACTATGACTGAGGTACATTGGACAAGTACTGTGTTTAAGTCTGTGCTAACTGAGTAGTGAGGACTGAACACTTTAGCCTCATGTCCAACAGTTGGGGGTCACCCCCAGCCGGGAGCATTTCATTTACAAATGGCCCAGAGCGCTTTGGGCATGACACAGGTCTAGCAAGACACACCCAAAGGTCGCCACGAGGCGCAGGACGGCTATAAAAAGACTGGTGCTACAGGAGCATCAACACAGATCAACAGCAGCACAACAATGAGCTTGCGGGGGTTGGGACTGGATATGCCTCCACGCAGTCGTTGGAGGACCAGCAGTACGCCAGTAGCAGCGAGCGTGACAGTTCTCTAATAGATGATCAGCATTAAGATGGCAAAAAACAGATATAAACATAAAATAACAATTTCTCATCAGACGTTGACTTGATCTTGTGATATACAGCCGTATTTACAGTGATACCAACTTACATGTTGAGCTGAAGTGCTTCACAAAACAGACCAAGCCAGCTGTTTCCTGTTTATCGAGACATGGCACCCCTGTCAAGATAAAGTATATTACATTTACAGTGTATAATGCATCTAGCACTAGCAAACCACTATGCATTAAATAAAGACTTTAAAATGCGGCGTAGTGGTGCAGATAAATGAAATTAATGCAAAAAGTCTGCCAATAAACCAGAATTTGTTTAGTGTTTACGCTAGCTTTAGCTTTAGCCTTGTCTCATAGCCTCGTCTTTTTGTGATTTGCTGAGATCCACCTAATGAGAGTATAATTGAGGTACGATTTAATTTATTACATTAACATTAGTTATGTTGAGGTGACATCAGTGATTACACAATAAAATTGAGAAATACTGAGAATTTTAGGAGCAATTATTTCCATTAAAACTTCAAAAAAGTAAACTTGACCAGCTGTTTGTCACATTACCATTCTCTTTATCATTCAGAATGTTGGATTTTTTAAAAGAGATTCTTGCAGTCCATTCTTAAGTAAAGCTTCAGCAACTGAACAACAGAAATTCCCTGTTATTGACTACTCTGATATGCTTATCCGATATACTTAGCGATTTATTTAACTTAATAAATAATAACTAAGCATAAGGGAGTGCCTCGGATCTCATCTTTCACCTAGTAAGTTTATCTGCCCTTTTGGGATCTCTAAAGAGCACCTGATTACTATGTCACTTAGTGGTGATCCAGCAAGCGTCTCAACTATATATTCTCAACAGAAATTCAAGCTTAAGTGTGGGTTCAATATCAACAGCCTTATAAAAGAAGGCAAAGGTCATGGTAGAGGTTATCATCTTTAGAGAAACAGACAAACACTTTTAAACATGAGGCCAGTTTAACACTCTTGACTTTAAACACATTTGTTATTCAGCCATCTGCTTTTTGCTTTATGTAAAGTTGTCCTTGTTGTGTCTTTATAATTTTCTTTTTTTGTTTCTCTGACAAAAATATATAGTTTTATTTCATTCAGTGATATTACCATTACAGGTTAAAAAAAATTATATAAATCCAATTTTAATTTCCCAGCCCATGTATTAAACTTAAAATATACCTGCCATCATCGACAAATGTTTCATATTGTAAAACACACTTTTCTGACACAAAAAAAGAAAAGCGGTAAGTTCACTCTCTACAATACATAATCTGTGCTGTCATTCTCTGTGGGAGCTGTGGGACCTTTGTGCTTGCCATCTGTCCCTTTGTTGCTGTGCCATGTGCCACCCTGTCTCAGCTGGGTGAGCACAGAGGCGCTAATGTGGCTGAGGTATCCTCTCCACCCTCTCCTGTGGTGTGGGCTGTGAGCACATATATATATATATATGTATGTGTATATGTGTGTGTATATATATATATATATATATATATATATATATATATATATATATATATATATATATATATATATATAGATATATATATCATAGTGGAATCTAAATTGCAGTTTGAGTTCGCACAATTATCAAATCACAAAGACTTATTTTATTAATTATTTATTTATTTATTTCAGGGACAGTGCATATTAATCGACATTTCTGTAAATACGCCAGAATTAGCCAAAGGCTATTTTACATCTGTCGTCCCTTGACAGCGGATACTGTCCACCTAAAAACAATAACAAACAAACAAACAAATAAACAAAGAATAAAATAATGACATACATTTTGAAAATTTAATGTTCTCTGCAAAGAATACAATAGCATGCCTTTTTATATTTAATTTTTTTGTTTTACATGAAGTTTAAACCTCTCCAATGCATTGTTATGTTAAATGTATCAGTTCATATTTCATCAAGTCTCAAATGTTCCTGGAGTTGTTAAAATGTGCATCTGGACAGCATCCTACTTTTTAAACCTATATTGCAAATTTCATCGCAATACTAAGCAATACTAGCTCATGAGCAGGTTTATGAGTAAGTTTTAGCTTGACCCTTCAGTTTGTGCCTGATGAGGATGACCGCTCCTCTGGACAGCACGGGACACTGCACCTGGACACTGCTCTATGAGTCACAGGATGAGCGAGTTTACGGCCACTTCCCTTTGGACAGTTTGTTACTAACCTCAAGAAACAACTGTGACAGAGCCAGGTACAATGCTGGAACCAACTTGTATATTACTTAAGAGGTGCTCTCCAAGAACGTAGACATGAAACAGAACCCTTAAGTTTTCAAAGTATGCATCTATGTACAAAATGTTGAATGTTTTTAACTTGTTGAAAAAATTATACAAAAAATTTCCATCTTTAATGTTAAAACCTTAACCCAAACTATTTTTCTCATGCGCCACTGCAGTCTACCTAGTTAACAATGTAAAATACACACTAAAATATTAATACTTTCTTACCTTCACACAACGCCTCTATTTATTTTTTTCTTTTTACTCAAGACCTAGAAATCCATCTGCTATTTAGTGTGCCCAGCAGAGAAGCTACTTATATGTATTTTTGGTAATTTTATTACACAGATAGATAGCTATAATTGGTAGGTGAGTAGCAGGCGTTGGCATTTGTGGTGTGGTATGTGCTCATCAGGTAAACCTCAGAGGTGTCCTGTTGTTGTTTTCATGACATCACTTCTTGTAAAAACATGTTGAGTCTCTTGTGCTGTGTTATGTCAGGCCTTAGGTGTGGCCTCCAAGGCTATGCTACCAGACAGTCAAAATCCACCAGGACCTGAACTTTACTGCTGTTTCCCACGGCAACCGACTAATACTTTCATCTAGAGATATTAGATTTGTTCTAAAATGCTAATATAATCCCTGTTAAATCAGTAAAGTCCTCTGTCTGATGATTAAATGTTCTGGGAGAAATTGAAAAGCATGACAAAGACCTGATGTGAACTTGTCTGTGTAATAAGCGAAACAATCGCACTCCAATCATGTCCAAACTGGTTACCGCGGCAGCACCCGAATCTTCTGAGACATTTTGACGTCCTCAACTCTGCAACTAATATTGGAAATAAGAGTGAAAGTACTACAAATTGGTTCTCTTGCTCTAAATAATAAAATAAAATTATGCCAAGGAATCATTTGAAGCCTTCAAATCTTGGCATTGCTAAAAAAAAATTGCATGCTATTACTACTAGGCTTTACCTGCTTTAGCTGCTGCTACTAAACCTATACTATCTTAACTTTGCTACCACTGTTGCTACCCTTAGAGTACTACCTAAACTATTATTGCTACTGCTAGAATCACTAGCAAGCCCTAGTGGACTAAATGGATTTTTGTGTGATTCCAAAAGATGGGTATCTCAAATGGTATACCCTCTAAAAATTGTATTCGCTTAGCAGTTACCTCTGCCAGTTAATAATCATGATACTGAGGGATTACACAGACAATCATGGTACTATTATGAGTATATTTACCCATGTTTCTCAGGAGATAACTGTCATGAACATTTAACCCAGAAATGTTCTTAGTTTCCTAGCAACAAGGTCATGTCTCGAAAGGTCTCTGGAGGTATTATCAAAAATGGGGATTTTCCAAGTCAATTCATAGGCCATAATTTACAGAGAATTATCTCTGGGATGTTTCCTCCTGGATTACAGAGCAAACACAGGTCTGGTCCTCATGTCTTTTGGTCTGAGGAGAGCGGGAGCAGCAGTGAAGGAGCGCAAAGATGAGGGCAAATATTCTGCTATTGTATTTGTTTGGCTGCAATGATCAGAACTGAAAAGTGCAGGTAAAAATGCACTACCACTCAAATGTGTCACTCATAAGTATATCTTAAGATTGAGTTGAGTCCAAACTATACTTTAGGACAAAACAAGGCCGACTAGGGCCGCTGTACAAAGTGATCTAAACACCTCTATCTTGGCCTAAGCATACAGAAGTAGCCTGGTTAGGTTGCCTGCCAGTCCCTTGTTTGCGTTTGAATCTATCAAGGTCTGGGACCAGGCAAAGAAAAGAACTGTCAGGGTTTTTTTCTTCTTCACATCTGTTCATTTGTAAAGGATGTTTTTCAAATGCATAAGGCATTTGTCATGAATATTGTTACATTCAGAATAAAGTATTTAACGTCTTACCTCAGATTTACAGCTGCTTAGCTTGTTGATTCAGCAGACCTCTGCACTTTTTCTTCTTTTTCTTTTTCTTCGTCTTCTTTTGTCTTTTTTTTTTTTAAACTGCCATTTTTATTTTGACATGAACCGACCATGTGTATCTCTGTGGTTAATTCATGCGTCAGTCACGTCCATCTGAACTCTTAGAGAAGGTACTTAGCTCAGAAGTAAATAGTGAAGAAAAAAATAATTGCAGAACACTGCTTAGTGCAACCCAAACAATCCCGTCCAGTTAAGCTTTGCATTTTAGGAAACATGTTGGTCAAAAAGCTGGTTCTTTGTTCACTCACTTTTCTCCATATATTACTGTAGTGTGCTTTTGTGTCTAGCTGATCGTGGGTTCAACGCCAACGCATCAAGGTTATCTTCATATTTATAAATGTTTTCACTCTGTAAAAAGGTAAATGTGGATGACTAAATGTTATTCAGGAGACACTACCTCTACAGTCATGAGTCAGCCTGTTATTTAACATCATGCAAATGTAAGACTTTAAAACTGTTAGGAAGTGAACTAAATTTAGAAAACTGAACAGGGAATACCCTGTATTCAGTGAGTTTTCCATTTATTATATTTGTATTTAGCCAATTATATCCATGTAAACTAGTCATAAAAACACGCAAAAATAAAGAATAACAAAGAATTGCAGTGTTCATGTGAAGTGTTTGTTATTATGGCAGTCATATGTAGTTGCCCGTAAATGACTGGAAACATTCCTAGAAACTCCCCTGGTAAGCCAAACGAGTATTCTCACTGCTCACACATGCACTGTAGCACTTTGGAATGCCAAAACATTGCCTGGTATTTAAAGCTAGCATCAAATATGTTATTACCATGTCATTTGATCTTTAATCTCAATGTTGAGGTTTTCATATTATTTCTTGGCGCGACGAGACCAATTGATTGAAGTTTATTTTTTAAAAGTCTGTTACATTTCAAAAGTCTATTAACATATTCTCATATCACATTAAATAAATAGGCTGTCTTCCCTCGTATTCTATGTATTCGAAAATGTTTATTATTGGAAACTTTCGGTGTGGTGATTGTCAGTACTAATGCGGTTTATAATGTGTTCTGTAATGGCCCTTTTAAATTCACAGCCAGTTCCAGTCAGTCATTTATATTTGCTGGTTTTATGAAGGTTTTTTTTTTTTTACTAATTTATTCATCTTTTGTTTGTTTGTCTTTCAGAGCGAAGTACCACAAGCTAAAATACGGCACAGAGTTGAACCAAGGCGAGATGAAGCCCCCCAGCTATGACTCTGGTGAGATTTAATGTCAATCCAGCCGCTGTCTGTCTCTGTCTTCCACTCTTTGTTTTTTTCTCTTATTCTGTCTCTCTCACTTACTCTCTCTTTCTCTCTGTCATTCATTCTCTCCATATTCTCTCACTCTTTTTCTCCTCCTTTTACTTGCTCCCTCTTTTCCCTCTGTACTACTTTCTATCACTCTCTTCACTCCTTTCTCTTCTTCCCTCTCTCTCCTTACCTTCCTCCCTCTCTCTCATTGCCTCACTTACTCCCTTTCTTTCAATGTATCTCTTTATTTGTCTCATTTCTTTCTCTCTGTCACTTTTACTCTCATGCCTTATTTACTCCTTCACCCTTTCACATTCCCTCAGCCTCTCTTTTCCCTCTATTCTCTCTCTCATTCTCTCTTCCTTCCCATGCCCTCTCTTTCTTTCTGTTTTTTTTTTTTTTTTCGTCCCTACCCTCTCCTTCCTCCTAATTGTCTTTCTCCTTCTCTTCCTCCCTTATCCTCCCCTTCCCTCTCACTGTGACCCTCTCTCGCTCTCTTGTGTGCACATACCTGGAGTGACAGTGCAGTTCGGCATGTGAAGGCTGCGTTCAAGTCCAATCTTGTTCTTTTTGCCTTGATAGATTTCATCACTGTCACATCTCTTGAAAGAGCCTTTGTTTTTTGTGTGTGTGCACTGCAGAGCGACATGGCTACCTGTTATTGGTTTAGGGAGGTGACATTTAAAGGGACAGTACACATCTTTTGCTTTCACTAAAATAGTTTATGGTCATTTACACATTAAACACACATGAGATAAATTCCTGTTGATTACAGGTGACTGGTAAAAGGAATTGATTGGTTGTTAATTGCCAAAACCACTTACTGTAGCTTTGGTTTTGAGTCTTTTTGCACAGTAAAGTTAATTTGGATGACCAAATAACCAGTGGTGTAAGAAGTATTCAGTTGTGTTACTAAAGTACAGATAAAAAAAGGGAAAAAAAAAAAAAAGAAAAGATAAACTCAAGTAAAAGTAAAAGTCTTGCATGAAAAAATGTAAAGTAAAAGTATGAAAGTACCCACTTTAAAAGTAAAAGTATTTTGTGCATATTTTGAGATCTAAATAAAGCTTCAAATGTAGTGGTTTTGATAAAGATTTGTGTTAATTTTTTTTTCAGCAGAAACAAGAGATTTTTTTCCTAGCTGTTTTTATCTGTATATATTTGTTTGGTCAAACTACAAAGGTGCTAAAATAAACCCTCAGCCGTACAGCAGGTCTCACACAATAATAAAAATACTTTTACTTTTCAGTCCATTTCAAAAATATAGTGTAGAGTAGAAAGTACAGATACCTTCTCTCAAATGTAGTGAAGTAAAAGAAAAAAGTACACAGTCTAGTTAAGTACAAAATGTAGGTATCTGTACTTTACTTAAGTACAGTACTTTACTACTTTTACTTTGTTATGTTCCACCTCTGCAGATAACTGATTTATAATGTTGAAATAATACAGATAACTACATTTTTCTCTTCTACTTGACTATGAATATTTTTGAACCAATACCAGTATACTTGAATACAATTCCTCTCTACTGCTCTCTCCTCTAGAGCCTTTAGTTGTTTAGTGGATTCATTGGCCACAAGTGTCAAAATTTGTACTGGTCAACTTATTTAATTTATATTATAATAATTTATATGAGACAACAACAGAAAGAAGTAGTTAGTGTGTCATCTATATTTTTTGTATTTATATGTAAAAAGGCAAATTAAACTCATGATTCACAAGTTTAATCTGCCATTGAGTAAATACATTGTTTCTTAGTTCTTTTTTTGCATGAACTCCCATGCAGTTGTAGCCTTGTGAGTGCAGTTTGGGTCAGATACACAGAGATACGTAATACTTTTGAAAGCTTTTGTCACGCCCCCTTTGTAGTCGCCAAACCGATCGGCAGCCTTACTGTCCTAGTAGTAACCTAGTACCTAGTGTAACTCTGTATCACTCTCTGTTGGCTCAGTTTCTGTTTCCAGTATCATTACAGCCAATTAATTGGCCTCTCATGTTCGAGCCCTCTCCAATCACAGAGGCAGTCTGTGTTTGTGTCTCATCTGCTCCGCCTCTCCTCCTGTTCATTCATGAGGCTGTGCAGAGCCCTCCAAGTGGTGATGAAGAGGAGGGAGGGAGCGGGGAGAGGAGGAGGAAAAGTGTGAGGTTTTGAGGGCAAAGAAATGAGATGTTACGTGCTCACCTGCTCTCCTCCTGAATTAGGCATGACCCACTTAGACAACAAAACATTTTGTGTGAATGTCATGGTTTGTTTTAAAATCGTCTATGGGATTGCTGTGTTGTGTTCTTTGAAAAATGTTATACTAGCAATATTGTTATTTGTGTTCTATCGACAGTGATGCAACAAAAATACACAAAAAAGACCAAATCCACATAAAGATTTGATGGAATAAATGGACCATTGTCTAACCTGTCTTACAGAACTTACTGTTTTTGAGCTACGACAAAACATGACATTTTCAAGTTGACATTGAACACCCATTAAAAATCCCTCCATTCTCCACAAGCTGACAGCCTGGCTTCATACATTAATTGTTGCTGTCGATGGCTACAGTCCAGCTTCTCCAGATCTAAAAATAACTCAAACAGATTCATAATTTACAAAGTTGTGGCAGTGTGGAGGGCACTTTTCATAATCACATTATTCACATGTTTTTAATGTTCAGAAAGCAGAAAGCATGATCACTTCAAAGTTCTGTAATTTCTAATAAAGATGCTGTGTGTAACTTTTCCTTTGGGAGAAAACTGAGCCTTGCTTGTCTCCATGGAAATATTGACTTGCCTTGAATGTTCCACAGTATGACATTAAACCTATCTATAATACATATATGCAATTGCATTCATCACAGAAAAAAATGCATCTCAACTCAGCCACCTCTCCGCAGATCTGACCTATAACTTGGCCTTGTGGTTTCATGAAGACAAGCTCCATCAGAAAAGTTGCGTGTACCTTTAGTGTAATTTGGATTGCATCATTTAACCCCATAATCTTGACATCCCTATTATTATTACTAAATTTGATGCCCGATACAGGTCTTGTGTGATACAAATGTATATAGCAAAATGAAAGTGTCTGAAGGAAAAGATGAAAAATTAATATGTATTTATGCAGTTTGCTTCATATAAATGTCTGATAATTGCCCTTACAAATCGCCCACTTGTCCACTTTTTCCACTATTTCCATTCAAACATGTAAAAACAATCCACATTCATATGCACTCATGTGGTCTCATTTCAGTGCAAATGCCGGGATTCTGTGATGCAGGAATTTTGTTGTTCAGTGACTTTGTGCTTTATGTTAATTTTACAATTTTGGTATAAAAGTCATAATTCCTTTCGCTCTCTTTATTTCCAGATGAGGCCAATGAAAATGACACATCTGGATCCCTCAACAATCAACTGTCCTGGAAGCAAGGTCGCCAACTCCTCAGGCAGTGAGTATAAATATATGAATGATAAAGTTTGGCCCATTCCTTAAATCATTAGTAAATTTGATTAGCCAGTTATTTCAGATCTAAAAGCATAAAGTTTCCTCTGTACTAATTGCTTTTGCAGCATTTACATAACAAAGTGTGGTCTACAGCTCCCCCTGTTGGTCATTGTGAGGTGTTACTTATTTTGGTAAATTTGGTGTGTTTCTAGTTAAGTGTTTTTTTAAACGTGGGATTGGGTTTCTTCCTGACCATTATATTTTGATCTAATTAATGAAAAACTGTGCCCATCAAGTCAAAATTAAAGCAGTTAATTACATTTAACAAAGAAGAAATAAAGAGTGAATGTCAGTGTATATTTCAGTCATTTAGTAATGGAATTTTTCCAGTTCATTTACAAGAATATATTCAGGGTTTTTTTTGTTATAGCTTCCTTATATTCCAAAGTTGGGGTTTTCCTACTCATCGCAGGCTCTATGGCTGTCCCCTCACACGTTGTCTGTTCCACACTAAAGCACTAAAGCTCCTGTTTCTTCACCAGTCTGTGTCAGGGCAGATCAATAATGTGCAGACACACCCCTCCGCCCCATCTTTCTCTTTCCTTCTTTGCCCTTTCTCTCCTTCTCCCTCTCTCCCCCTCTCTCTTTCGCTCCTCCCCACCTGACCCCCTCTCCTTCCTCCCTCTCTTTCCCTCTCTCCCAAGCCCCTTTCTTTCCTCCCTGTCTCTTTCCTTCCCTCCCTGCTCCCTACTCCCTTCCTACTCCCTCTCTCCTTCCTCTCTCTTTGATCCCCCTTTCTACCTCTCTCTTATTCCACCTCCACCCCTCCCTTTCCTTCCTCTTTCTCAGTCTGTTTCTCTCACCCTATCTCTATCTACTCAATATTGGTCCTTTTCTCTCTCTTTTCACTTGTCTCTGTTTGGTTCTGGTTTGAGCCCATTTTAAACCTGATGTAATCTTGTTTGGTCCTGTTTTAGTGCTGGTTTAGTTCTTGGTCTTGTTCATGTTTAGTTCTGTGTTAGTTCCTGGATATATTTGGTGTTTTTGCAAGTGTGATTGCAGCAGCTCTCTTGACACTGAATCTACTTGAGCTGCTTCACTCAGAGTGTGAACTAGAGCAGAGCTGATGATCATGACATAGGACTTACTTGCTTGAGATTTCATTGACTTAATATTGATTTTATGTGAGTTGCTAAGGCAGGTTCATGTGAGAGGTCTTTTTGCTGTGCAGTGTTTCAAAGCAAAGAGAGTTTGGACTATAAACCAGTTTTTCTCATGTGAAACGAATTAGCTCATTGGTCATCTATCATTGGGAGGAAAATCAGATTTCCCTCTTTAGTGCTTTACTCATTGTAAATTCTGTAGAATCTGCAATGTTTTTCTGTCCCCTTTTTCTTTTTTTCCTTTTTAAGCAGACGTATTTGTTTTAATACAGACTGGCTTGTACACTTCAATCATGTCATATTCGCATCTTCCTTAAGTACTGGAGAAGTCTGTATTCTGGATCGCCGACAAATAAGAGAGTTTGTCAGTAAAAATTAAGACCAGTAAATACATATCTGTTTAGTTGTTTAGTCAATTAATGCTCAATGGAGGCTCAGTCAACTGCATTTTTTGTGAGTTGACTAACATAAATTTCGGACTATAAGCCACTATTTTTCTCCCACACTTTGAACTGCGCAGCCTCTTACAATGGTGTAGCATCTTGAGAGCTTTTGCTTGTGCTATTTTTTTTGGGGTTTTTTTTGCTTTTGCTTGTGCTGCGCTTTTAGTCGACCAAGAATTTAATCTTCGACCACAGCCCTAATGAAGACCAAACAGAAGGCTTTTCATATATCCAGGATTTTTTTAAATTATTATTTATTTTTTATAATGTGTATAAATTGGGTTCAAAATGTTTTCTAGCTATGTGTAAAACCATTATCATGCTAACAAAGATGATGTACATTTGTCCCAACATTTTTGCTATGTATGTGCTCCAGGTACCTGCAGGAGGTGGGCTACACAGACACCATTTTGGATGTGAAGTCCCAGAGGGTGCGGGCGCTTCTAGGTTTGGCCGGAGACGGGGGCAGTCGGACGGGGGAACGCCAAACCTCTGAGCCCCTGGTCAACGGGACAGACTCAACTGCTAAAGGCAACAGAGGGTTAGTCTCTGTATTATCACTGAACACAATATGTAAACATAAACTACTTTTACATCATTTAAAATGTTATTTCTGATTGTGAGTAAATCAACTACCAAGACTGGCAGTAAAATTATATTTAATGTTTATTATACCACCCTTCTTTTCTCAGTGCTCAATGTCATATAATGCTGTTTTTTACAGAAAAAGTGAGCTGTCAGACACCAGGGCTGTGGAGGAGGTAATTAACTTCATAGAAAATGCAGCGGCCGAATTCAGTGACGAAGACGAGGATGAAGACAGCGAGGGCAAAGACCGGACGACCGTGGAGTCCAGAACTGTAAGAGAAACTCTTAGTATGTCTTGTCTGCTGCGTTTTGGATTCAGATTAAGTTATTTCTAGTAATTTCCACTTTTGTATATTTGATGAGTCTATGTGAAACATTGGACAACATCTAAGCAGCAAAATGAATTTAACTCATTTTGGTTGCCGTACCTCTTCCCATTGAATGGTTAACATAAACAGGCCTGTATTTGACTTGTATTTGTTTTAGCACAGGAATACCTTTTACTCTTTCTGTTGTATTGTAAAAGACACTATTTCTGAAAAGAATACACTGAATGACATTTTATAGGTTGTTGGATGAGAACCATAAGGAAGCAATGGCCAAGGACAGATAATTGTATCCACTATCGGTTCATGTCAGATATGTAACCTATACGCCACTGGTGGGCATATTGGTTCTGCTAATTTAAACAAATGTCAACTTCAAAGAAAATATGTATAAACTGCTCAAATATCCACGCTGTCTTAAACTTTACTGTCAGTGGTGGTGCAGACATTTATAGAGTAACAAATTACATCATACAAAAGTACAGCTGCATTTTAAAATGCAAATTTGGCTTCTTTGCCGCGAGATATTCATTATATGCTAATGAATAATTAGCATGTGTGATTAGCATTCAGGTCAAATATAATGGGCTCTAATCTAACACCTGAAACATGGCTGGTAAGTGTATGAATCTTTCTTCATGTGTGGTAATAGTGCTGCACTAAATATTAAGTTTTGAAGTTATTTTGAGCTAGTGTTTAGATTGATGACACTACCTGTTATAAGTCTATGTAAAGTCATTGAAAATCCCTTCAAAAGCCTCTATACTTGTACTGACTGCCCTGTGTGACATTATTTGGCAAAAAATGACACAATTCATACAGCATTTGCAAAGCATTTTTGAGTCTATAGAAAGGAAAAGTAGAAAGACTAAACACTTACCGCTTTCCCTAGAAATAATATGGCTCAGATTAAGCGCAATTTAATTCTTAGAGGAAAGTGTGACATAGTTTGGTAACGACTTCCTTTGGAAGAATTTTGTTGTTTTGCATATGTGGCTAACAGTTCAATCTCAGACATGGTTGAAGATCAGACACAGGCCCTTCAAGATAGATGATGACAATGGGTCTAGTGGATAGTTATATGTTGTGCAAGTATGTTTCTTTTGTTTAATTTAAAACCCTGGATATATTTTCTTATACAAGTATAATTCATATATTGTTTTGTACGTAGAATCGTTGAATGATTATGTACAGTATGATTGCATGTATAACCAGTCTCCTCTGTTAAACTATGGAGAATTGATCCTGTATTTTCTGTAGATAATGCGTAAGAAGCCGTCCTCTGCGACCACTCCTGCGAGTATGGACACCAGCGAGGATCCAGATGCTGTAGAGGCTCTGAAGGTGTTTGACTTCCTGTCCAGTCCTGACGAAATGGATACGTCCCCAGAGTCTAGAGACCCAGGGGATGGCACAGACTGGGGTGAGTCTCTGTCCTGTCTTAAGCATGGGACAATAGTACTGACCATAGAGAGAGGGGGCGCCTAGGCCAGTGGGTCTCAAACTTGTCGAATACACTACAATTGTATGACCATTTAGTAGCAATCATTTCTAATTTAAAATGTTCCCTAAAATTTTACTGATGAAAGGGGAAATTAGCGATTCAATATGTATAACAGAATAATGCCAGGAACAGTCAAGTCTATAATGTGTTATAATCTGTAATCAATCTGTAATAAATCTGTAATGAACTGGGACGGAACCAGGACTGATCCAAGACTGTAAAATTCAACTAAAAGTCTGTACTGCCAAGCGTATTTTCCAAACCACTGAGCTAGACATTCACATTATATAGCTTAATTCAAATATTCAGTTTGGTATTATTTTTTGTTTGTAAATACGTAATATTATAATACTTGTACTTGTCACTCATTTCTCATGCTGTGGTCATATTTCATGATGTTTGATGTTTCTCTGTTTAACCCATAGTTTGTTCCTTCACTGTGTTCCCATAGCAACGTCTGACCACAATGTCTGTTCCACTCCTGTGTCTCAAATCAGCATAATTTCTTTGAGTCAGTGCTAAATTACCACAAAGGTTAACATCCCTAGATATCCAGTTTAGGCCAAAATATACCAGATGTTCAGTTAACTTCTTGGAGATATTGTGGAAAAGTAATTGATTTGAAATGAATGTTACTTTTCCACAGTATTCCGTTTAACTGAGCTGCACCAATATTCCATCTTGCGTATATTGATACTGACTCATAATGCCAAAATACAACCCCTATAATTTAACCCAAAACATTTGTAAACAATAGTACATTTTAAGAATGACTATTATCTTGATGAATTGAACTAGTGTAGATGTATTAGAATAACTTGGTCCATGAGCTCTTAAATCCAGTGAAGCAGGATGTGAGCAGCTCTGGCTCTGTGTGTCCCATAGACAAGGAGGAGCAGGGTCCCGTCACAGAGGCCTGGGACGTGGACCCCGGCCTGATAACCAAACTCAAGGAGCAGTACAAAAAGGAGCGCAAAGGCAAAAAGGGGGTGAAGCGTAAGTCCCTCCTGCTCCTCTCTCTGTAGAGCTCTGAGGCCTCGGTCCAAAACTACTTCACTCTTTGGTTCCTCATCTCCTCAAGATGCTTTTTCTGTTTATTTTAGCATTGCTTTGTTCCAAAGCTGAACAGTTGGATAAAAATGTCACTGGAGCAGGGACATCTGGTTTGGAAGTCATAATACTATTTTCATTCATGCAAAAAAGCACATTAGAATTTTAAAGGTACATTATGTAACTTTTTTGGTGGAAGGTCCGTCACCCGCTTTTCCCTATTGAGATGTGATTGCTTAAACTGAAATACTCCACACTATGGCATTAAATGTATCCATGTGCTTGGACATAGGTGACGCTCACAGTATGAAGGTATGTTTTACAAAATATTATGGAGAACTAAAATAATTTGAGTAAATGCCAGATGGAAAAGTTTAATGTCATACTGTGGCACATTCCCAGAAAGAAATAACATCTCCACATCTCCAAGTAAGTAGCAGACTCCCATCAGAAAAGTTCCATAGTGTCCCTTTAAATGCCAGACCGGGAGACTAAACTATGGTATAACTCAATACGTGATAATATTCAAACTGAATTGAAAACCTGAATATATTTTGACTTCCATAGTTTTGTATCCCATCAAGCTTTTAATCTATATGTAATGTTTTTCCAAAGTGCAAAATAATGAATGACAATTAGCTTCTAAAGCTTTGGCAAATTGTATGTTATGAAATATTTGCCTACTACTTGTTTACAACAATGCCCAGTTTCCCATATGTCATTGTATTTTCTTTGATGGCAATGGTCCTCTAACTGTTCAGCCCTCCTGTCCTCTGCACTGTCCTGTCAAAACCATTTTCCTTTTTGTCTGATCAGTCTTTTCCTTCAGACCGGCACGTTTCCCTCCTCATTTATTCATTCTTAATTTATAACTCACTTCATCTTGTCCACACTCGTCACAGATTCATGTGTAAGTTAGCTGTGTCGACTCCTTCATCTGTCTTCGATTTGGGTTTTGCCTCTAGAAGTGAACACATCCTCTTCTCATTAAAACCCATCATCTGTCAGCCATCTTGGTACTCGAGTTAATAGCGTTTGTTGTTGTTTTTAATTGAAAGCTGTACAAACAAACAGTGAGATGTCTGGATGCTGCCGCTCTCACAGTTAAGAGGCACTTCAGATCCAGTCTCATTTACTTGTGGAGAGTCATTAGGTTGTACATTTAAAACACCAACTCTCTGTAAATGGGGCTTTATTGAATCACGCACTGCTCAGCTCGTCTCCGCTTCCCTTTCATTCGATTCAGACGCCATTTTTAACACTTAGATCTCTCCTGTCGGCCTATTTTAGTTTTTCTCACTTGGTTTATCACATCTGAGGGAGTGTGGAAGAGAGCGGATGAAAATGAGGGATGGGTTTCTTTTTATGGTGTGCACGCACCTGTCAGGAAATTTAAATGTAAAGAAGTAAGAAATTCTATAGACAAACAATATTTCATTTTTTTTAGTAAGTTCAGTTGTTTATTTCACTTGTGATGAACCAAATGAATTTATAATTTATCTTCCCATTTAAGGTCATCACAATAAATCTGAACCTTGAGTACCTTTTTATTTTTATTTTTATTTATATATTTAAGTGGCACAGGTTTTAAATCAGATGCCTTGCCATTATACAGGCTTGGGATGACCCACAGTACTGAAGCTTTTAGATTCTGTGGATGGTATGGCCTGACATTTCCTGGTAATATGGCATAATCTAATTAAGAAATGCAGTTTCACTTTTCAGAGACTGAATTTATATTTCATACATCACATGTTTAATTGAAATGTTACATTTCTGTGTTTATTATTTGTGCCAGTAAGCTTAGTCTCTTTCAGAATTATATATTTTGTTTTCATAATTTCTCTCCTAACCCGGAATTTATACCAGGATTTTCAGCGGCACATGACATAAGCAAAGCTGCATACGCGTGTATTTTTAAATGCGTCTCTTTATACCAAAGTTATTAGAATTGTTCCTGGAACCCTAGCATCTGTATATCCTTACATTTAATCACCAAACTGCTTTATATTGCTTAAATTGTTGATCAGGTGAATTATGTTTTAAAACTATGCAGTAGTTGAGAAGAGGGACTATTTTTTTGCATAGCAAAAATAAGCCATGGCTGCGATGCTCGCATTAATTAGGCTATTCCCCATTTAACTTCTGGAGTCTGCATGCCATGCACCTTTTCCTTCATAAGTTGTAGTTCATCACAAGTCATTCCCCAAGTTCCTTGATGCGATGCACGTTGTTTACGTGACTCTAATAGTTTTAGCTGTTACTGCTTTGATGTAATAGTGTGGGTAATAGTTTATGCATTATATATCAATCTGTTTTGTTTGACATTTCCTCTTTTGTTTACAAGGTTTCAATTTTCCTGCTTTACATTTCAAGTTTTCTTCAATTTTCTGCCTTTTCTTTTAATCACTTCCTTTTCAGCTTCTGTTACTCATTCCATATAGTCTGTTTCTCAGATTGAATACACTTACTGGAACTAGACTCAGAAGACTAAAGACTGCTGTTGTAACTTGTTGTACAGGGCCCAACCGGTCTAAGCTGCAGGACATGCTGGCTAATTTAAGAGATGCAGAGGACTTGTCCCATTTGCAGCCCCCCTCCGCCCCCCAGCCCCGACCCAATGTGGCCCGCTTCGAGCATGAACCGAACAGGACGGATGAAGGTGAGTCAAAACTGATGGCACAAATAAAATATAAGATACTATACTGTACAGTAGTCAAAACGCAATGCCTTGAGGTAGGGTCGGGCAATTCTGCTTGAAAATTATTATCATATTATTATTATTATTATTATTATTATTATTATTGTTATTATTATTATTATTGTTAGTATTTTTTGATTTTTGACTAAAAATGTTCAAACTACAGTAAAGAGTCAAAACTAAAAAAGATTGTTTTCAGTGATCATATTTAACCCACTGGATATTGGAGAAATCTTTCATGAATGAGATAAAACTAACTATTACATTAAACATGCAGCCCCAACATTTAATTTGACGTCACAGATTTCAAAGCAGTCAGCTCTGCATGACCCTGTACTTTTGTCCCTGTGACTGAAGTTAGTAGCTTTTCTTGCATTTCCAATGCAGTTGCCAATGCAACCAAGTGGGGAAAATAAAAATAGATTTTCTTCCAAACATATTGAACTTAAATTCAGTTAATCAATTTAATAGATTTTTTTTGCCCAGCCCTACTCTGAGGTCAATTGCTTTTGGAACAATATTTCATATGCACTTTGAAGAGTTCTAGAGAAAGATGCAGATTGATATAAATCTCAACAATCGTAAGGTACAATGCCTAGGTCTATGTTTCTGTTTCACTGTATGAACCACCTTTGAAGTGTACTTTATCTTCACCTGATCATTTAGTGAAGGTGGTTTGCATCATATCTAGGGGTGGGTAATACGATGATGAAAATCCAGTTCTGATCTTCTTCCTGTGACAATCTGCTATTTTTGCTTTCTACTTCATTTTTGGGAACATTATCATTTTGTTTTTCCTTGTTTCTCTATTTATGCAGGTGTCTCCTCTGACACTTTTTCAACTTTCAGAAGAAGCATATGACCTCTTAAAATCAATAGAAACATACAATGTGTACATGAATTGTGATTAAATTGAATAATTGACTAATTTCAAATAATCCTGGACCATAAAAGTACTTGTATGGTTTAGTCTAACTCTGTGCCGCTTGTGTCCAGTGGAGGCGCTGACATTCCCTCCGACCTCGGGGAAGGCATTCATCATGGGTCCAGACGAGGCCATGGAGAGTGAGCTGGGGCTGGGGGAGCTCGCTGGACTGACTGTGGCCAACGAGGCCGACAGTCTCACATACGACGTGAGTACAGCCGTAGCAGGGGGGTGATGCAGTTGGGGATTGTTTGAGAAATATAATTTACAAATATGTGCATTATGGTGATTTCTTTATATTTTTACATACAAACAAACTGCCAAACATGAAATAATCTAAATGTTGTGGTCATTTGTAAATGTAATCATAACATAAATTATCATATAAATTGCTTATACAGTAATTGTAAAAGTGTTGAGCCAGTATATAATTATTTTCTCCCTATCGTAATCACTGGGTTTACTGCCTATTAATTCTCAGGTTAATGAAGTTTACAATATTTTTGCTAATTTGTCTTATAAGGTTTTTCACAAGTATCAAACATCTTGCCATTTATTATTTTGAAAACCTAATAAGCAAATGTCAGATTGTTCAAAGAAGTTTATTGATCCTTAGAAGGCCACAATCTCCCGCACGGTAAAACATAATGGAGTTATGTGTGAGAAGCCGACACTGAGGGGATGAAAAGCCTTTACAAGTATTGTGTGTGTGTCTGGTTGTGTGTGTACTTTCAATATCCCCCTACTGTGAGAAGTAAAGGTTGTTAAAGACTGTTTGATATATTGCTACTTTTATGTTATAAACAAAGTACCTGGGATCAAACCCTTTTAAAAGATATTGTTCTTTTTGTTTTTTGATTAAATTTTTTATGTTTAACATGACGGTGTCCAAAAATACTGAAATCTTTCATTTACATTGATGGCTAATAGATTTCTCGTGATTATGTGACCAGTTTCTGAATATAAATATTCAAACGTTACTTTGACATTAAAAAACTTTACATTTAGGTTTAAAAGGTATGCCAAATCATTGTGCTAACATCAGAATTCAGAAGGTACAAAAGTTTAATATCTATCTTTTTTTTTTTAAGGTTTAGAATAGTCAGCAAAATGTCAAGTTGGCAGACACATTTAGAAGTTTTGAAATGTATAAATGTTTCACAAAAACAACATGCTATATTAAGCCTATATTTGTGCCTTTTGCATCTAACTTAATCTTCAACGTTTATTAAGTTTGCTAACAGGATATTTGTTTTTTTTCCAGATTGGCAACAACAAGGACGCCATGAGGAAGACGTGGAACCCTAAGTTCACTTTGAGGAGTCATTTTGACGGAATTCGAGCTTTGACCTTTCACCCCGTGGAGCCCGTCCTGGTCACCGCCTCTGAGGACCACACGCTCAAAATGTGGAACCTGCAGAAAACTGCTCCAGCCAAAAAGTAAAGTCATCTCTTACTGTCAATAATAATTTCTTTAATCATTATTTAAACAGGACCGTTCCATTGAGATTTGTATAACTGTTGTATGGATTTAGTGGGAGCTTTTCACAACAACTTTCATTCCCTACAATTTCGTCTGGTTAGCAATGGACTTAAAACAAGAACTATTGTATAAACCAAATAATACAATATGAAAATACTAACTAAATAAGGACAAAACGCGCTGAACCGGAACCACTTGGGACTATTTATGATGGCCTCACTTAAAGCTGTTCAAAAACTGTTAAAACGGTACAGTCCAGACTGAGATGGGATTAAGATGCTTTCATCTTCTAAAAATACAGGAAATGACAAATCCATTTGAAAGATGTTCTGTCACAGTGTTTGAGGGCCAATGCTTTTAGTGCCCATCGGGGTTTTGGCTGTGATCATGTCGAGTTGAAAGTGACTTTCTGAGATGCAGCTTGACACTGTGTTTTCTGATTTAGTGCCATACTTCACTTTGCAGCCCACAATGTAACTGTTTAATTTTAGGGGCTTTTTTTATTCAGTGTTTTGCTTGACTGTGTGTGTGCGTGCGTGCGTTGACAATGACAAATCCTCTTTCTTATCCACAGGAGTGCGTCTTTAGATGTGGAGCCAATCTACACATTCAGAGCTCACAGGTACAGACATGTACACTTAACTTAAATACTTATGTATAAAATCTATTATTAGAGTCTAATAATTTAAGTATAACACATTTTTCATTACAAGGAATCTGAGTATTACAGAGAAAACAAAATTAATTGGCTAAAACAAAAAAAGTAAACCTCACAATAAATTAATAATTAACAATTAAATAATTAAAACAATTAAATAAACAATAACAAACAATTAAAAAGCTTTAAATAAAAAGCCTTAATTGACATTGAATTGAATGAATTGCTCATATAAAAACAAATCTCTTGCACCGCTCAGCCCACAACAACAGAATGATGCCTGTTTGTGTCCACAGGGGGGCAGTGTTCAGTGTGGTGATGAGTGCGACTGGGGATCAGTGCTTTAGCGGAGGCCTGGACGGGACCATTCAGTGCTGGAACACCCCTAACCCAAACATCGACCCCTATGACTCTTATGGTAAACAACTTCAAATGTTGTAGTACTAGGTCAAATTTTTTACTAGGTCAAATTTTGTCAAGCGTTTTAAAAATACCCTGTCATAATTGTACTTAAAGTTTCTATTCTTAAGATTAAATTTAACCTGATTGTACTACATCTAGTGTAGAATGTTTGTTATGCTCCTCAAAGTGATTTGTATTGTGTTGTTCGATGGTTTAATGCATTTAGTAGCTTACATTATTAAATACTGTTTTTATTATGTCTTTGTGAATCCCATATATTATTAAACATTGGTTTATTTAGTGTTACCCTGTAGGCTTCCAAGTAACTACAGTAAACGGCTCATGTAATATTAGTTTTTTTTTTATTATAGTGGCTAAATAGTGATAATTGACTGAGTTGTTTTATACTTTGTGTTCTTGTCCCAGACCCCTCCGTGCTGCGGGGAGCGTTGACAGGGCACACAGACTCTGTTTGGGGCTTAGTCTACAGCAGTGCTCACCAGCGCCTCCTCTCATGCTCCGCCGATGGAACAGTGAGGCTGTGGGATGCCAACAACACCACCACTCCGGCTCTCGCTGTCTTCAACGAGAATAAAAGTAAAGACAAAAGTCGCTTTTTAAATTTAAACTCGGCTAGACATATTCTGTTTGTATAGCGGCACCATTGACCTGTATTCCCATGACAAACACATTTATGTCCAACTGGAGGGTCATATAAATATATACAGCCTTACAGTCTAACATGTAAAATACTGTACAACTAAAGTCTGTCCATGTAATCCCTCGTTTGTCCAGGAGTGGTCTGTGGTAGAAAAGGTTTCAAAGATCTGGACAACTGTTTTTGAAACTGACTGGCAATAGAGATGTTTCAATCTGAAGTTACTGGTCTAAATTCTTCCTTCTCGGTCCAGTTCTTTCAGATTGAAAATGACTCGTGCATGGGAATTGAAATGTCTCGATTGCAAAAACTTTCTGATGACCACCTTTGGAATCATTTCTACAATAAAGCTTTCAAATTTAGCTCTGTGGCCCTTATGAAATCTACCTCATACAATTTTCTTCCCAGTAGACAAGACAAGTTCAGTTTTGGCTTACACTTTGTAGCTTTTTTCCCAATACATATATGAACCAACAAAACAAGCAGTCAGTGCAGGTATAAAGAAAACAAAATACATTTTTCAATGAGGAACAACATTAAAACATATGGTATGAAACTACCATGAAATTACCCCTTTTTACTCACTCACAGTCATGTCATTTCTGTATTTGCATATATATTGAATATATATGGTTGTGTTTCTCAGAGCTGGGTATCCCGTCCTCGGTGGACCTTGTCTGCAGTGAACCGGCTCATCTGGTCTCGTCCTTTACCAGCGGAGAAATCGGCCTTTTCAACATGGAGACTCAGCAGCTTGTCCTGAGTCTGGACACCAACACAGAGCAAGGTAAAACAGAGCATGATTCAATCATAAAATCCCAAATTTTCTTCCAGGCTTAATTTTTGACTTTAGCTCCACTAGATGTTGCATGTTGACATGTTAAATTAGCTCTTTGCTAACCTCTAGTGGCTGTTGTCGATAATGACTTACCTTGCTTTGACGATGAATGGAAAGTGTGCTATTTTTGCTTCAGTAGTCCACATATAGAAAAATTATAAAAGCTACACAAAATGGGGAATGGCAGTTTTCTGTGGGTATGTAATTGGACAAAACAAACCAAAATATCAACATTGTTTTTTTTTTTCTTTCACATAATGTTTACACAGCTGGACAGCACAGTTTTTGATTATCTATCAGATTCACACAGAATTCTTTGTATTTTTCTTCAGGCACCCCCTCTCACATCAACAAGGTGCTGAGCCACCCGACCCTCCCCATCACTATCACAGCGCAGGAGGATCGACACATCAAGTTCTACGATAACAACAGCGGGAAGCTTATCCACTCTATGGTTGCTCACCTCGATGCAGTCACCAGTTTAGCCGTGGATCCCAACGGACTTTATCTCATGTCGGGAAGTGAGTGATTCAGCCACTGTGGCTCAGACTGATCTTATCAAAGATGTGTCAGGCAGCGCTGACCTCAGGGTATATGTCTGATCCCTGATACGGACGGCACCAGTCACATACATGTCTGAACTTGAGTCTGAACATGATATTGTTTTAATGGTTATTAGTACAGCTTTGTGTTGTGTCTCTCTGTCTTTCTTCTCGTGCCTGTTGCTGACCCTCTTCTATCTGTCTCAGGTCACGACTGCTCCATCCGGCTGTGGAACCTAGAGAGTAAGACCTGTATCCAGGAGTTCACGGCTCACAGGAAAAAGTTTGAGGAGTCTATTCACGACGTTGCATTTCATCCGACTAAATGCTACATTGCCAGCGCCGGGGCAGACGCTTTGGCGAAAGTGTTCGTATGACCCTGCGGCCCAGCCCTCTGACTCCGCCTCCTTTGATCAGGGACCAATAGAGACGCAGAAGGGAAGGACTCTGTCCCTGAGTGAAACAGGCTTTCTGTGGAGAGGAACTGTTCAGTCCCCCATCAACCATCCAGGCAGGCCTGGGTGTACGGCCACAGCGCCCCCTGCAGACTCACCTCCAGCACTGGAGGCTCAGGACTTAACCCTGGACTGGACGTCTCCAGCTCTGCCCCTCCCTCAGGCCCCGCCCACTTACCAGGCCCCGCCCACACGTCAGGCTCGAGTTATGCTGATCCAGAATCATGAGGTTCCCTCGGAGCTCAACCTGACTGACTCTGCTTGCTGGCCTGCCTTTTTTTTTTTTCTTTTTAAAACACTTCTTGACAAACGTGCCTTTGGTTTCAAAAGGTCTGAAAAGTTATTTTAACAAACTTGTTCTTTGGGAAAACGGGAGAAAGCGGCGAAGACATGGAGCTGTTTGTCACAATGTTGTTGATTTTAACATTGGATGTAAAATTACAAATGCTTATAATAAACAAAATATATATTCAGTCTTAAAATCTTAACTGTGCAGCGTTTGAGTGCTCCTTTTGACAAAGTGTGGTTGGGGAATCAAATTTGTGCATTTCAAGGCAATGCTAATGAGTGATACAGATCATGGGATATATATCACCTGTATGTTAGATTAATTGTACACTTGAGAAGTAAGACTACATGTGTCCAAAGTAAACCTTTTTTGGTTATAAAGACAATTCAAACTTGGTTCTTATAGATGTCCATTTTAGAAAAAACTATCTGATTTTGGCCAGTTTGCTCTTGTTTGAATTGAATGGCTTGTACTCTGTAGTTTTCCCCAGTTGTGTGGACATGCTCAGTGTGATGTTTCATGTCCAGATATTTACAGTAGTCCAGTGTTTAGCAGGAACTTAGTACTGTAGGACTATTTGTAAAGACTTCAAACTCCACCATCGCTGAGGGCAGACCGCTGCAGCTAACTGTACAGTGAATGAGGAGGTGGGTGGAACCAATCAGAGATGTACATGTGTGTACAGCTTCAATCAGCCGTTTTCTCAGTCACTGGTTTGTATATGAAAGTATGTTCAAATAAAACCTGCTGTAAAATGTGATTCAGAATATTTGTTTTTTTTTTTTCCATATTGATCAAACTCAATTTTTGATTTAATCAAATTTTGCATAATTAAAACAGATAGACATGGCTTTCACTATTATGAAAATAAACAAGACGGACTTTTCAGATAATTGCCATTTGACCGAAAAATTTTTTTTTTTTTTTTTACTGAAGTCTGAATTCTGCTCCCAAATACATGCTCTTACTGACAGATGACTGACGACTTATTTTAAAAGTAGGTCATGGGTTTTGCCTACCTGTGCAGTTAATCTAATTTTAATTGAGACTGGTACAATTGTGCTTGGGGTTGTTTTTTTTTGAGAAATCTTCTAGCACAGTGGCAGTAAAAGCATGTGGTTTCGGTATTATCAATAAAATAGACTTTTAATCATTGCTATTTAACACAAATAGTCAGTCTTGTTTATGTTCAGGAAACTCTTATTGAAAGGTTTTTTTTGTTTTTTTTTTTTAAATAAGAAAACTTTAAAATAAAAAATATAATCTAAAGCACAGTCCTAGTTTTGCCCCTACTACCGGACTTTTCCAACAAACATGTCACCCTCCTAGGACCTAAAGCAGGATATTATTTGAGAGAAAATCCCAAAAGATATGTTAGCAATGCAATCTATAACTAGTCATCACTACATGGATATATTAAATGGCAGTGCATAAAATGAACAAATGGTCAAGTGTCTTAAATATTTTCAGGATTTTATTAAAAATATCACAAAATATTAATTAATATTTGAAAATTGGCGAAAAGATTTTAATATGTACATTTACAAACAATGAAATTATAAATATATTTTCAACAGAAAAAGCGGCAGAGTTGGAAGCAAATTGCATTGTGGAAAAATTAGACAAGTATACATCCTATTACATTTTTGACAAACCATTCATATCCATAAAAGCACCAAGAAAGTTTCAAAGGAACTTAATGTCCTCAGTATGTACCATCTCTCTCCCATTAGGAAGACCAAAACGCACAGATCTACACAAACGTAAACACCTTTGTAAAACTGAAGGCATTGGAGGAAGTGCAGCTGGTCTGCTGGGTAGTTTTGACCTTTATTATTATTATTAAAAGTTATTTTTGGGACACATTTTATATTCAAATTAAAATTCTCTCTCTGGACTTGTCAATATTAAGCAGCCAAAATGAAATACTAGTGATACCTTTGCTGGAGATTCAAATGGACATTGGTCTTTTGGATATAACAAAATACTGAGCCAAATTCTGTAGGTGAAAACCAAAGAACTTTGAGCTACTATTCATTATGGTGAGTTGCATGACTGAGAATCTCTATGGACAATATAAGGCTTGTATCAAGATTGTTTGTCCTGATTGAAAATGACTCTCAACTCAGCAAGTTAAGGGATTCCAGACCCATTCCAATGAAATGGTATGGGTATGTTTATGTAGAGGGTACATATTATTTATACTCTCACTGTAGCCAACCCAGCACCTCCTGGTGGGCATCAAAGTGAGTCCATTAACAGTGTCCAGGACGTCCCATGCGCCCCTTTGTCTCTGCACAGCCTCTACTATCGCCCCTCTTCAGTTTCTGGGCTGAGAGTTGAACTCCTGGCAGATGTTCTGGATGATTTTGGGCACATATTTGTACAGATTATCAAACTCGTCCACGAAAAAGGAGTGCTCTTTATCGGGGTCTGTGGCGATGTATTCTAACTCATCCTGGGCTGCCCATGCGATGCCAATGGAGTACGCGATCACACCTGGACACAGAAAGACAGGAAGTGAGAAATACATACTGACTAATGGACCAACCTTTATTTTCACTACAACTTTGATTACTACATAGACCGTGAATACTGTATGACCTACAGTTTTTGCAGATTTTCTTTCAAACCACAAACCATTGGCCGTTTTGGTTGATTAATTGGTGAGCTAGACCATGGTCAACTCACCCACTATACCCTTATGGTATACAAGCAGCATATATTCATTCATTCATTTTATTTGAGCACATTGGTTTCTCAGTACAATAACAGAAAATGTAACTACTAAATATACGTTTATATGTCTTAAGTGTACGCTGCTCACCTTGGCGATGCACGGCCAGAGAAGGAGCTCTGACATCATCATAGGACCTCCCGTCTGTAATCACGATCATGATTTTACGTTTGTTTGGTTTGGATTTACTGAAGAGCTGTTCTGCGGCGTAGGTGATGGCTGCTCCTGTGCTCGTGCCCCCGCTCCAGTAGTTGATGCGTTTGATGGCGTTGAGCAGCTCAACTTTGTTATTGTACTGTCCAAATGCAAACTCCAGTCTTTGTTCATATGTGTACTGCACCGCTCCCACTCTCGTGTCTGTGTCTGAGATCTCAAACTCTCGGGTCACGTTGGCGACAAACTGCAACACAGTGCGGAAGTTTCCAGTACCGACGCTGCTGGAGCCGTCGATAACGAAGGCGATGTCGTTGGCGTTGAGGCAGGTCTTACTGCAGACGAGGCGGTCCGTGTCACAGACCCTCTTCACTAAAGGCTGCACGGCTTTCCTCAGGCCAAACCAACTGGACACGGGCAGAGAGAAGAAGCCATTGGTGCGACACACGGCCTGAAACAGAGCACAGGGACACTCAGTCATGGCTTATATGCATTTTTTAATGTTTGGACCGTGGCTATGGTCACGAGCAAATTAATAAAATGAAAAAAAGAGAAATGGATGCACCTTACATTGTATTTAAGTGATTAAAGATGCATTATGTAACTTAGGGTCAGCCACCTGCTAGTCTCCATGGAGATGCTATTGGTTAACCTCAAATGTTCGATAGTATGACATTAAACTCAATCTTGATGAGACAAGCAGGCAACTCCACCAAGCCACCAAGTTACATATCAGATTTGTGGAGAGGCAGGCCCAATCACAGTAAGCATTGTTTTCAAGGTAAAAGTGAATATTTGTGAGATAGTTTAGTTTAATGTCATACTGTAGAGCATTCAAGAGAAAGCAGTAACACCTCCTTGGAAACAAGCAAATGGCAGATCTCCATCAGAAAAATTGCATGGTGCACCTTTAAGTCACTCTACATTTTAATTAATGTGCTTTAGCTCATGATCTACAAGAAATGAAAATACAAATTGTGTAGGCTTCTTATATAATCTTAGACTAAAATTGACTTTTAGACATTGATATAACTAAATAACGCCATATACCACAGTCCTGGGCTGCCTCCTGCTCCAGGCCTTAGCAAGTCTGTATCTGTCAGAGGGCCTGGATATAGTGATGGTTAAATAGTAGAAGCAGTGGGCTTGTAACCATAAATAGTAGTGTACAGTACTTCATGTAATACTTTATTGAATTTTACAGTAGTAATTTTAAAAGGTGAGATCGAGTAAGTTCGTCTTTCTTCTGTCATATTTACCCACAGTGAAATAAAAAAAAAACATGTATATTTTATTTTGATAAAAATATATGAAAAAAAAATGTTGTTTATAAGAACTATTTGAATTCTCTGATCTCTTTCTCAAACCACCTGTCAGTATAAATAATTCACATACGCTTTATCCACTGCCACATTTTTTTTACCTTGTCTACAAAGTTGGCCTCCACCAGGTTGTGTTTCTCGTTCTCATCTGGGCCCTCGATCGTCACAAAGAAGATGTTTATCCCTGATTCTCGCGCGAGTCTAGATGCCTCCTCCACTTTATCCGTGGGCCATCCGTCCACTAGGACCACTGCCACATTTGGAGCGCCCCCTCTGTTCCCATTGGCATCACTGAAGTACAGTTTATTGATGTAGGAGAGGGCCTTCCCTGTTCAGACAGTAGAGAGCAGCAAACATGAAAGTTTAGAATCTCGCCTGAAATATCCTTGTTTAGACAGCTGATGTTGGATGTGAACGAGTTGATAAATACAAGGAGATTAAAATAGAGGCCGGAAAACAGAATGACATTTGGGCCTAACCACTACTTTCCACCATAATTTTTAAATGGGCTGTATTGAAGCTTATGTAATATTGATATGGTTTTAACAACTAGTGTAAAGCATTGGTTCCATCCCATTTTAGATCTGGTTTTGACTTCATTTAGACCTTGTCCAATGACATTCTTGATTAATCTCTTGGTTCAGCCTTGGTTAAATCTGTATTTAAGTGTTGCCAGGTGTGCCTTGAAAAAGTTAACAGATAACCAAATTAATTTATTGGATTATTTACCATTTTGGAGTATCCTGAATAAATTTCTGATCAAAAAAAGAAACAAAACAAACACAACTGTCAAATATAAAGAACAAGGCACAGTGGCATTGACAATCTTTGCTACTTTAAATACCCTTTTTATCTAAAAGGTGGGATTTGGTAATATTTTAATGCCTTGGTATTGTTTCAAATAAAAAGTGTGCTGCAACTCAAAAACGGTTGAAAAATAGTATGTTTTAAAGTAACAAACTGCAATATGGAATTTTATCATTTTTTTATCATTACTATAAATACTTTACATATTTTATTTATATAGCACATTTAAAAAAACAACTTCAGCTGCCCAAAATACTTCACATAGAAAATCAACAAAAAACAATATGCAGATAACACAATATACAGGAAAAGAACAATAAAACACCAATATATCCTGTCTCGCTAGTATTAAATACCAGAGACGACATTACAAGTCTTGTGCGAAAACATACACAAAACTCACTCGACCTCTGGTTCGGGTTTATTGTGAGAATTGTAAACATATATATGACAATATAAAGTGCATTTCTCTCACTGTAGAAGCCAGCAGAAGACGTGGCATCCTATCATTTAGCCTGTTCTGTGGTCTCTGGTGGCACTATGGTCCACATCTCGCAGTGTGTTGATTACAGAGTGCACAAGACACTATTCAAATCACAAAACTAAAATTTAGCAAGTTACAAAGAGGCAGGAGGGAGGATCAGCACAATCTGACCCCCTGAGGATCGTCAAGGCAACTCAACCCATCCGCATCTTGGTCAAAAACCATCCAAGAAAAACACAACTTTACAAAATAAGGCTGTAATTTTCGCCAACAGTATCTCGAAGCAAATTTAGATTTAATTGTATCTTTGCATGTGAAAATGTGCCAGTGCTGTAAAGATTGTGATAAGTGGCAGTGTTTTGCTGTCACACCAGCGTATGTAGGTTTTATAGTTAGGTTTTGTAGTTTATGAATGCACTGTAGAGTAACAAACTCACCCACGTTAGACTGCCCCCCCTTCTGGGCGATCTTTTCCACAGCCGACTTCACGTCTCTGGAGCTCGAATAGGACTTGAGGCTGATCTCTGTCACTGGGTCATCTCTAAAAGAAAAAAAAAAAATCAGAAATGTCAGCGTCTATGAATGTGCATCAGTGTGTATGTATGTCAGTGTCAAAATGAATCAGTGAATATGAATATGAATTGGGTTCTAAATGTCTTTAGTCACTGTCTTGGTTACTTAACATGTTACTGTTAAATATTTGTACTACCAAGATACATGTTCTGTTTATGAATTTGTTTTAATGTATTTGTTTTTTTGTGTGTCCATGCAATATACAGTTACATACAATACAAATGAATATGACAGTGTAGTGTTTTTGTCATTATTCCCCATCTGTGTCAAATCAATCAATCACTCAATCAATAATGTCATTACTTTTATATCTCTATTTTTAATCCGTTTGTAGTAGTACTGTTACTTATATCACTGAGTTAGACGTAAAAAAAAAAGTTATCATTTTTAGAAGCCTACTCTTTTGGTCAAATCAAGTACAAAAACCTATTATAACCAAGTCAAATTTTTTAAACTTCTGGTTTTTCCAAAGTCAAAAGCATTTGGCATTTTTCCTTCAAGGCTAAAATAGTTTCACCAAACTTTCTCATAAAGTTTGTTGGCTAAAACCAAGCTTGAACTGACAGTCTCCAGGCCTACTCAGTTTTTGCCAGGGAATTCAGGATTTTTGAATGTGTTGGGATAAATAGCTGGGTTGCACATGAAGTTGTCTCTTACCCATACTGGATAATACCCATCATGGGTCCAGCCACACCCACATTTATGGTCTGTGCCACTTCAGACAAAAAGTCCTTTTGGATCTTAAACCTGCGCTTCCCGATGCTCCAGCTGCCGTCCATCAAGAAGACCAGGTCCACCTTACAGTCTGCAGGGAGAGGTTCATTTATACAGGGGGCTAAGTATACACAGATTTCAGGGCATGCTGCATGATTTGGTAACTCTTTATAATAACTACTCCTTCATAAGCCTTAATAAAGCATAAAGAAAGACATACTTCACAGTAATAATTCACCCCTGAATGAGTCCTAATATAATAATATCAGAAATCATTCAGGGGTTAGGGTTAAGAGTTAGGCTTACCCAGTAATTAAGTTAATTCATGAATTTCACATGCTTTATTAAGGCTAATTAAGTTGTAGTTATTATACACTACCACCCGTATTTTTTATCTGGTGGACCATACGCAACCTTGGAGTAACTTTCCTGGAATATTCCACAGTATAGTATTAAACTGATCCATCTCCTTGAAGACAAGATGGTGGCACAATTAGGTTAAGCTACAGGGTAGATCCATGGAAAGAGGACAGAATGCACGTTTTTTCAAAGTAGATATGTTTAATGTCATACTGTGGAACAATCCAGCGAAAGTAATTGTAAACTCTCCAGAGAGACAAGAAAGACTTAGACATAAAAAGTGCAATAGAAACTCAATGAACTTACTTGGATCTCCTTGGGATACTGGTTCAGGGATTCTGGGAATAGGCTCTGGCTCTCTCAAATTGAAACCTAAAAAAAAATGCAAATTGCCAGTAAGAAACACAATTACATCAAATAGAAATGGCTCTACTACGTGCTTATACTGAATTAAATGAAGATTTCTTGGGTTAGCTTCATCTCTGGTCTAAAATTGAAGAGACATGCTACACATTAAAGGCCTTTGGTGCTGCTTCAATCATTTACTTTCCAGAAATCCCCAAATTAACTTTGGTTTTGGTGTAATTTCAGTAAATTGGGATGCGCAGTCTCAGCATTTAACTGGGACTACTGATTCCACCAATTACAGGTTAAGAACAAAAATACCAAATCCTGTCCTTGGGGTAGCGCTGACCGAAAGTGAGATGTTCAAAGCCGGAAAAGCATCCCATTTTAGGATACATAATAAACAGTGTGAGGAAGTGTGCTACTTTACCTGATTCATAAAGGTTAATGTCTGGCTTCCAAGCGTCCACTGGCTCCACTAAAACAATAAACAGGAAAACATCATTTTAAACACACATAATTAAGGTCACTCCTGGTTTGATTCTGCTGTTGTCACGGCCACATCACGACACGGTGAGACTAAATTGAACCATAATTCTGGGTTATTCAACTGGAAGATGTGGAAGAAAATTTACTTGCAAAGAGCACTTCATTTGATAAAGGAAATGCTGCATGTGGATGATATCACTTCTTGAAGACAAAGCAGGGGACAGGCCCTCCACCAGAAAAGTTACATAGTACACCTTTTAAATCAAGCTAATTATTTAGTCCAAAAACAACCTTTAAGATAATAATGTAATATTCATATTTTATGCAAATCTTTCATTTCTGCATCTGTGATAATTAGCATTAACATTTTCTTGACAACGAAGCATAGCTGCTACTTTTGAATTACACAATGAAATGTTACTGTTATTTATACCACTCCCTCACCTCTTGTGTGGGTTGAATCCAGTGACACTTTGCGATTTCCATCTGCGTCAAACGATCTGGACACTGTAAAAATAGACCCAAACTTAGTAAGGCCACAGACTGCAGATGTTGCACGAATGTAAAAATGCAGAGTCTACGCATTTAATTCAATAAGACGTTTATGTGGTCTGAATGGTTTTGGCCACCTAGTCCTCCAAACCAGGGCTGTCCTCGTGCCGAGCAGCCTCACCAAAACAGACGTGAAAATTCAGTCTGTAATCTGTAACACTGAGGGCTTCTTGGCTAGGCTTTTGTGTTTTTGGTAAAGTAGCAATATTACAAGTTGGATCTGCTAAAATAATAAATACGTTCCATCCTTTCATTTGGAGATGGGTATAAACTTGATATAACTTAACCAGGCGACCCCACACCACAGCTGAGACCACAGGGCAGGCACACCCATGAATGAAAGATAAGAACTTCAAAGTGTTTCTAAAATTAAATACAAGCAAAGACAATGTGTGTGGCATGGACAAAACATGTGTCACTGTCTGTGTAAAATACTGCAAAACAGAGTATTGTGCAAACGTATCAGACAGGTTTTCAAGATATACTTGGAGAAAAGTTCAATAGGTATATCAAATTGAATTGAAAGAACTGAATAACAAATAAAACATAATGGTTCAAACTAGAATCATGTGGGATAAGTGAAACTATTCCAAAGCTACTATTACCTTAACCACTACCATTACTTTCCGTACTACTCCTACAAAAAGAGTAAAATTGACTTGGATTCTTTATTATCAAGGTAAATTTTCATTCACTTCCTATTCACTCCCCCGTTCACTATGTTTATAGTCACAGGCGCCATGGGGGAGGCTGATGAAGACGAGGCTGCCATCTGCACCAATGACCTCTCCAAGCACCACCAATCCCACGTTATATTCATCTGTGAGGTAGGCAGTGGCACTTATATTTTCATAGCACTACTACTACTGTTACTACTAATGTTAATACTACTACTACTACTGCTACAACTATTACTACTGTTAGTACGTGTTAATGAACGTACATGGCTATACAGTACACTGTGTTCAGTACAGTATTCCACCCACTGTCCAACATTTGCACACATTCAAACACTAGTGTACAAAGACACTGTTGGCATAGTGGGTGAAATGTCTCGCTCAAGGACACAACAGCTAGAACATTTGTATTAGTGGATTCAAGCTGTCAGATTTCATATCACACATGTCTAAAATGTTGGCACAATACTTCAATTGAAACTCCCCAGTAACTAAGAAGTAAAGACACTTACGGTACGGTCCAAAGTTATAATACCAGCGCTCAAAGTCAGAGAAATCAGGCCTTTGATCCCGAGCTGGAGGAGGATGTTGTGAGAGCTGTTAGTATTCCCACTATCAAAATGGCCGCCAAAACGTTTCCATGGTTTGGATTGGTTTGACCCAGTCTTCAACCAATGCCAGACCAGTAGAAACCAAGCAGCTACAACCTTGTTCACATGCATCAACTGTAAACCTGTAATACATGCTAAAAGTATTACAACAGTGATTCTCAAACTGTGGTTCAGAGCTACTGTTGGTCTATGGGTCCTTTGTCCCTGGTTTTGCAAGATCAGAGGTTTAGCAACACCTTTTATTGTTTCTTTGTTATACTATTTTGCTGAGTTTTAGTTCTAAATATATAACTGGTGGTACTTGGTGTGAAAAGTTTGAAAATCACTGTGTTTTGGCTTATTGCGGGCAGTTGGCATGTCAACAACATTTAAAAAGAACTACATTCTTCCACACATTTTTGTAAAGAACCATTACATGCAATGACACATACATGCATCATATATGGGTGGGTAGGGTCTAATACTTCATGTAAAAATAAAATAAATAATAAAAATAAATAAATCATGTCAAAAATCAAACTATACATATTCATACACAAATTTAAACCAAGAAATAAACCATTTTGCATTAGGTTGAAGTAATAGTACTCTCTACCCACCAGTCCATGCAGTGTAATTGTACATGTGTTCATGGTAACTGAAAGGGGGGTGAACTTACCTGGGACGTCTGCTGTGTCGGAGGTCTCAGTCCATGAGTATCCTGAGTCTGGGACGGCATAACTTACATCTGAACGAGAGGTGCAGTGGTCAGTTTCTACACTGGGTGGCTGTGGTGAAGATGAACTGTGTGACCTTTCTTCATTTTACTGAGATGTTATTGCGCTGGTTAGATTTTTTCTCACTGTATGGCTTATCTATACTTGAGTTTACATGTCAAATCTGACTTGTAACTTGGCCTGCCTAGTACATCCATTAAGATCATGAAAAGATGAAAAAAAAATTAAAGGAAATGGTGATGGTGAAAAATAATATTGGCTTAAAGTAGTGTGTTAAAGTGTTAGTAATAAAAAAAAAAAAGAAAGAAGAAGAAAAAAGTGGGGAGATACTGCTGTACTACCACTATTATTGATTTTTCTATTTCATTCACTTTTGTATTTGTGTCTTGTTTTCATATTTATTATTATCATTGAATTGTTTTTATTGTCCTATAAAAAATATATATATATAATAAAACTTGGCCTGCTTGTGTTCACGGAGACAGAAGTTTAATGTATTCTGAGATACATTCTAGGTGCATTTCCATGGTACAAGCAGGTTGGAGGAATGTTACACACTGAACCTTTAAAATGATTGATGATGATTTGATTCATGTGGGTGTTATTTTTGAATTTCACAAGTAAAATGAATCTTAGATAAGCTTTTAAGGTTATAGATCTTTTAAATGTCTGGTATCTGTAATTTATTTTGTTCACTTTTAGTCTCATTACACTATTTTGTCCAACTTTCATAAGCCAACTGGATAAATGTATTGGAGCTCTGTTGTAAGCATTATTGATCTATTTCTTGACTTTGAGAACACATCCAGGACTCTAAACTGTTTTATCGACCAATAAAAATCTAAGTGCATGTTTCTCCATTGTGCATAGTTAAAATGCCAAACCCAATGGCAGACCAGACATTCAAAAAACATTTATCCCGCCAATGTTTTCTTAATTTTAAGTTGAGTGAAGTTCAGCCAGTTCACATTTTGTTTTACTGAGCCAATATGGCTTCAACAAATCGTCTTGCATTGTTTATTGAGATGTAATTTGTGTGCAGCCGGACCACAAATACTACTGTCATGCTGAACTACAAGCAACCTCTCATTACTTAGTGCCTGTATTATGCTCAGTTGACTCTTATCATATTGTAATACCATATTGGAATGTTGTTACCTCATCAAAACATCATTGCATTTTGTTTGTCTACATCTTCACAGCTTAAAATGCTCTGTTCCACCTTGTGATGTCATGAAGTGGTAGTGTTCAAGTTCATAGGTATCTTTTAGCTTTAGTTCAGAAGAGATTGGCAATTCCAGAGCTGGAATTTTCCAAATGATTCTAGTGAAGGTGTATGGAGTTTAAAAACACAGTGAAGCACTTGTATACCTGTATTACCACATGACATCCAAAACTGGAACAGTGTTTTCAGTTTGAGAGAAGAACTCAGCCTAAATATGCTGGGTTTTTGTGTTAAAACATATGCAAATGGAACAAAACGCAACTCCAGGTATGTTTTTGATAAGGAAATGACTTTATAACATAGATCAGAAAATAGTGTAACATGGGCCCTTTAAAGTTTTCCATTGTAATAAGTATCACACCTTGTTTGGTTATTTTGAATCATATTATAACACTATTATTTTTGCCTTTTATGTTATGTTATAATGTGTGAGCTAATGCCCAAGTGATGTCCCTTATGGATAAATAGAGATGAAAAGGGGTGAAGGAAGTCTCTTTAAGTATTATAGTTACATGCATTTTTGTAAGCTATTTTGCCATTGCTAACCACTAAAAATCCCTTGTATATAATCTAGTATGTGCATGAATGAAGTACTGGTGTTAGTGCTTCCATTCAGAGGTAAGTTGTTTGCCTTGTTACCTGCGGGACGCCTGGCTCCAGGAAACCAATCAGGTCGCGGGTAGGAGGGGGGCGCCCAATCCCTTCTGGGAAAAGCTGTGCAGAGGGAGATTAAAAAGCTGCCTTCAGGACAGAGGACAGACCAGAGCTGATGTCCCACACAAGGAGGGGCGAGCAAGTGACC
The DNA here is from genome assembly GCA_019594935.1 of Periophthalmus modestus. Classification (NCBI taxonomy): domain Eukaryota; kingdom Metazoa; phylum Chordata; class Actinopteri; order Gobiiformes; family Gobiidae; genus Periophthalmus; species Periophthalmus modestus. Next base: position 24,391,697 of record JAIEZT010000441.1, read on the forward strand.
TCCTCCTCCTGCTGCCACGTCGAGACAGCGGGAGAGGGGTGCACAATATACCCCCTCACACTTATAAACGCACTCGAACAAGACTGAAGGCATGGAGCTTTTTCCTCCACAAGCTTTTCTGTTTTTAGGTTAAGATTGGACACACTGAATACAGGAAACCAACTCATGTGTTAGAAAATTGTATTTGTATGGATGTAAAATGTCCAAATAATGTCACTTACATCCATAGCAAATAGTCTATACATACATAGTATACATTTTTGAAGAAAAATGTATGTATCCCACAGACACACAAACCTGTCATTCAATTTGGATGCACTGCTTTTCATGAATTAAAATGAGCTCATTGTAATACTGAATTACAAAAAGTGCTCTTTATTACTACTGTGGCATGAAAATCTCAAAAGTCAAAGTAGAATAAAGACCTGAGTAACTTTTGGTGCATTTGATAACACTTACAAATTACAAATAGTGCTAATGGAACCACTATTATTACTACAACTATTAAGAAACATTGTAATCATAGACTATATAAAAAAAAGTAGACTAAGGGAGTGTGTGACACCCATAGCGTTCGGCTCCAATCAAATGAAGCTCATCAATGCTGGCAGTTACAGGTGTTAATTTGAAGTCGAGTTCCCTATTTGGGATTCTGACTACGAGTATCATAGCAACCAAAGAGCCAATCCGGAGTGAGGCTGTTGAAGGTAACGCCTCTTCTTTTTGTGTATATGTCACAAATAAGCTATCTGATTTGCAGTTTTCTGAATCCAAAAAATTAGAAAAATTCAAACATAAGAGTGAAGAACCATATATGGCATTGATTGGCTACACAGTAAGAGTGACTTTCACATTCATCCAACGATTATTCATTATTGACTGAGTGGAGCAGTGCATTCGGGACGTTTTTAGTAAGTAAGTATTTTAGATGTGGTAGGATAAATGTCTTAGTCTACCAAGGGCACCTCCAGCTCAGTCCTTGTTATCTGGCCTGCAACATCAGAGGCTATAATACTCCCTGCAGCAGAAGCATAGTCTAGACTTTATCGGACAATACCACAATGTGTTGTGTTTATCCCCCTTAGTCTAATGGACTATAAACTTCCCCTGCCAAACTGAAAACCAAAATATGTCATCTACATAGTTCATCATATCATTTTGGAATTTACTCTACATTGCTAAACACGTTCCCACCCATCGTGAGCTGTTGGCTGTCCAGTGAAGCAAAGATGTGTTTGGATAAGGTCAGAGTCAGACCAAGGGCAGTTTGGATGGGACAATGGTCAAATTAGGCTGGTTAAATGCCCCCAGCTCCACATGGGACAGTGTTTTTTATTACAGAGACAGGTGCTTTCATGTGATCCACTTTAACTCTCTAATTCACCAACAGTTCAGTGATCACAGAAGTCACCAGGTCAGGGACAATTCAGGGGTGTTATTTATAAAGCATGTGTACAGAAATGTTAGATGCATGAAGAAATTTGAGGATGTTTGTGGAAGTTTTTATTTTGTTTGTATGTACACTTGTAGTAAGAATTCCACGTAAAGCTTTACAAACAAGCCCCAAAACCATTTGTATTTCTGTGGATCACTGGATTTAGGTTAAATTCCTAAATATTTGTAATAGGAACAACAGTGAGTTCGTTCTTTCTGATTTGGTTACGTAACTCAAATCCAAAGGGTTATTCTTGTCATTTGTCTCATTAGTAAGATCTACACCCCATGGTAAAGACCTCAACACTTTGCTGTAACTCTGAACATCTGTGCAGGGCAGCGGTGTGGCACAGAGGATAGCCATAAATCTTTCATTTCACATGACCAAACACACTAACTTTTTCCCAAAACTCTGATCCTGAAGCCTTTATGTTAATGATCGTGACCTGAACTCCTCACCTCACGCTCTAGGAATTTCTCTGAGGGCTTCAATAAAGAAATTCGTCACAAACCAGAAGTCACACAATTTTTTTTTAGATAGGTCTCCAAAGTTAAAAAGAGTTAGCAAAGAGTAGTCTTAAAACATGATCAGTTTTGGGGAACGGTTCACAAATATATGACAGTATTCCTTCTATGGACTGCCCTGCTTACCAATTCTACTGTTTACAATAACTTTAAAAGTTACATTCTTGCTCTGTTACTAGACTACCTATACAAACATAAGTATACACATTTTTGTCTGCTCTATAATGTTAATTTGTTAAAGATAATTTACTTTTATTTCAAAATGACTATATTAATTTGTACAAACATGGTACAAATTTTGGCAGCTTATGGTTTGTGGTAGGACTACAAATAAATTGCCACATTTGTATAGGAACCACTCACCCATTCACACACTTATAGACACTTATACACCAGTGTACGCAAAGACTTGGGGCGAGGTGTACTTAAGTGTCTTGCCCAAGGACATAATGACAATGTTCATCTTTGGGAGCTGTGGGTCAGTAGATGTGGCCACTCTGGTTATGGTTACTGCCAACCTTCAGATCAGTAAACAAACAGTGAACAAACATTTTACCAACTGAGCTACTGCAAGTTCACATTTGATATTATTTTTTATTGAAACACCAATACCATTACAGGTAAATAGGCATTGTCTGTCTGATTCCAGCATTATTAAAAGCTGACCTACAGTCAAACTCTGTAGTCAGTATAATAATAGTCAACAAACTAGACCATTTAGGCAAGTTAGTTTTGCAATATTGCTTTGATTTCTTTCTTGAAAATTAAGGTTTCTATTTGAGAGGTAGTATTTTCATTTCACTGCAATGTAATGTTTAGTTAGGCTACATTTTAAACAATTCAGTTTAATTCTAGGGATCTATTGGTTAGCATACCAGAGGCTAAATAGAACCACGGTTTCACTATGAGCCAAACCTAAACTGGGTTTTAAACAGTCTGGGATACTGTGGGGCGGATCTCACATCTTCGGGTCACTTGGTTTAACTTCCATCTCCAAAAACGTTTACGAGGAGGAGGGCCGAGGCTGGACCAGATGTGGCCTGTCAGAGGATGTCAGATGACAGAAAAGGTTTGATCTGAAAACCAAGATTAAAGCTTTTTGTGGACGCCTGAGGAAGAGATGTGACGTAACGTTTTGTGTTTGAACTCTGATACTCCAGCCTCTTAATAAACCATCTTAGCCCTACTGTCACTGACAATCTGTTTGTAAATGCCAATAATAAATAAATAAGTTGTCTAGAATGGAAGTGCCGCAAGGTAATGCAGTGATTTTCAAGCTGAATTTAGTTAACTTAAGATGCTCGTAGAATAGTCAGTGCTAGGTATTAATGAAGTAGTTACTAAGCCTGAATGATTGTTAATAAAGTATTCGTTGATTATAAATGGTAAATGGTCACGTTTCCATCTTCAAGGCTCTCAAAGCGCTTTACATCAAGGTCACCCATTCTCACACACATTCATACACCAGTGTACACAGACACTGGGGTCAAGGTGGGTTCAGGGGGGGGTGTAAAGGGTATTGTTTACCCAGGGCCCAGTGCAGGGACGGGCCCCTCACAAAGTCTGCGATATGCATTTTTCATTATTTTTTTCATGAAGTGCCCACAAAAATGAATTGTACCCAGGGCCCAGAATTTGGTGCTACACCCCTGGGTGGGTTCACCATCTTGCCCAAGGACACAATAACAGCATTTATTTAAGGCAGCTGGAATCGCACCGTCAACCTGTGGGTCAGTGGATCCTACTGCTCTCCCAATGATGTGTACATCAAGAGTGGGATTCGAACCACCAACCTTTGGATCAATGGATAAACACTCCAATAACTGAGGTACTGCCATTTGTTCATGGTTTATTACAGGTATTAAAAGTGTACTTATTATAAAGTGTTACAGGCAGCATTATTAATATGCAGCTATATATATGTATCTGTTCTTCACCACCAATTATGGGTAGCTTTCTTTCTAAAGGATGGCAATGTGGTACGCATTGCAGGAAACATTTTAACTAATATTTCACTGCATCGTACACTCCACACTATTTTGTGCAATAAATCCAAATGTTACCCAACATGTACCAATATTAAACAACAATCTTGTGGCAACTGTTTGCAAACCAACATTCGAGCGCCAAAGCATTCAAGCCTTTCCCAAACATTTCAGGGCACCTGAACAATCTTTAGTTGTTGTAAATGCCCATGTCCATTATAAATCCCATTAGCCTGTCCTTGTGTGTATACTGTGTGGGCTGGAGGTACTCACTGGGGTTAGAGTTAGACTGGACTGTAGCTTGGCTCCGGTCAGACACAGGGGGCTGGACTCTATTGAAAGCTGTTTGTGACAATGAGAAACAGACAGAACAGACAAAAAATGAGAGGAAATCATAAAAAGTGCACACTGCAAAAAATATTACCAGCATGTGTTAAAATGACTTCAGAGTATGAATCTTGTTTTGGGTAGTTTAAATGATTTTAATTATTCCTTTAAATTTCGGACTGATGCTTTAGCTTAAAATAGTCAACAAATTTGCTGATACTGTAAGACAATTTTAACAAAATAAATGTTTCTAACCCTTTTGCTAGTGGTGCAATCTAACACATCTATATACATTTTTTTTTTAAAAACAAGACAAAAGATTCAGGCTCAGTATCAATCTGAACTCAAAAGATCTCAAATCAAATATTCAGATTTGAGATAATGTCACCCCATTCAGTTTTTACAGTGTAAAGTATACACATGAAGCGATGATGTCATATTATGTGAAAACGCCTCCCATCTGTTTAGCATGAGGCTAAGTCAAAGCTTGTATCAGTAGTACTTTATAATAGCATCAGACAAAAATTACTTTTACAAGACTTAGCTACGTCATTTGACCTTTTTCTTTTGATGAAAATGTACACAGAGGAAGATGTGCCTGACAGAGGTTATCTTAAGAGAAGTGTGTGCAGAGACACATGATGGGAATGGATTAGCTGGTGACCCAGGGTGAAAGTTTTTAAGGGGCTTAAAATGGTATGGACGCCAACTTGCCATGTCAATTTAGATGCAATCTCTATGTAAGAATGCCCTTGCCCCCCTGAGTGTGTATGCGGGTATTTATCACATTGTGGGGACTGGAGATTGAAGCATATATACCGCAGTCACTTTATGGACCTTTTGCTTAGGGGGGACCAACATCAAAATCAGGCCATTATGAGCTAAATCCTTCAATGTTTCTTCTCTCAATCTCTAATTACAGGTGTCTACTAAAGAAATACCTTGAAAAACATGCGAGTGAGCTCGCCTCTCCAAAGATCTGACCTATAACTTGGCTTAATGGTGTCACCTGATAGTTTCCACTAATTAATAAGATATGCCTTTATTAGTCCCACAGTGGGGAAATTCCAGAAACAGTAGTGGCCCGTACGGGAATGAGTTTAATGCCATACTGTGGAACATTTTAGGCTAGGCAAACATGTCATGTACACAACCAGAAGGTAGATCCAGCATGGGAAAAGATAATGGGTACATTTTTTGTTAAAGTTGGGGTTTAGGTTAAGCATACTAATTGTGGTTACATTTAGTCTCAGTCTCCAGGAAATGAATGTAAGTTAATGTAAGGTCTCCACAGAGCATGGAAACTAAACACTCGTGTGTGTGGAGTCAGTGATGATTCTGACCTGGCCCCACTGGAGCGGAGGGCTGTCTTCTGATGGTCGCTGAGGTCTCTTGTCTACGGAGACCTGTAAGATCCAAAATGAGTGACATGTTACTTAATGCACTCTCAATGGGGGTACAGTGACAGGGATCACATCTGTGCAGCAAATGTAGAAGACGTAATGAACCAAAGGCAAACTGTTTCTGTGTCTGTGGAGTTTCAGTGTGTAGTGTAATCAAACAGTGGCCCCTTTCTCACAATACATTTAATCTAACATTTTTTCTCACTCTATGATCATAAATTGTTATATTGAAACTCGAATAAGCTTGCCATTGTAAGTAAACTAAAAATCACAAGTTAAGAATGTGCTTTGGCAATTTGGGATGTTAACATAGCAGGAAATAGCCTAATAAAATATACTATGCAAAAATGTAATATTTTGCATTCATAGTATCAAGTAAAGTATCAAGAATTTAGTTAAACAAACTAGATCAAAGCACAAAATATACATACAAGGGGCTGTTTGCTTTTTGTTGGCCAGTGCTGGTTTTATTGTTTGATTTTCTATCTTTCTTTTGGTTAAATCAACCATTTTGTGAAGCTCTGTGAACAAACAGCTGATTTCAGACAGTTACAAAAATAAATTGAACTGAATGGGCAGTTCAAGCTTTCTTACAAGGTACTAGCTTATATGCATGTACTGTGGGCTTATTTGTTTATTAGTTACAAAATGCTTTTCTCATCAACTAATGGTATAATTGTACAACCTGGTAAGTTGGCCCTAGTCTCAGTTTGTTTGCAGGAGTGTAAAAGACTTCAGAAGCCAAGCTACCAATGGCAACACGAAATTACATCACTGATTTTGACACAAACTTCTCACATGAAAAACTGAAAATAGCAGGTAAAGGCTTTGAAAATACACATGCAAATGATACTGACATTTGAATACAGACAAAATTACTTACAAGTAATTAAACATATACGCCTGTTATAACAAACACAGCAAGAAACCATCCTTTTCTTGAGTGAAGGGGAGACAGTCGATATTATAAATATTAGAATGACATTTGATAAAAGTGATCACGTTACATGGGTAGAACAACATGCACAAATGCCATGCAGACAATATTGAGCAAAGCAGGTTTCCATGATGCGTTTAGAAACATTGATTGAGCTTGTTTTACCTGCACTGATTCTCTGAGGGAAGCGGCTGGGATAGGCTCCTCCTCTGAAGACTTGAGGAAAATGTTTTTGTTTAGTTATTATTTAGTACGAGGAGGTGCAAAGGGTGTACTTACAGTGACATGAAAGACCTTACCTTGAAGAGGACTTTTCCCTGTTCCGCTCTGGGACTGTCCTGTACCAGTGGTAGTATTAAAACACATTGTGGGCAATGTATAATAAACTTTTATCATAGTGGCAAGTCATGCTATACTGCCCTACAAAGCCATGGTCAAGGTATTTTGAAATGCTGCGAACAAATGTTTTTTAAGGCACATTGATCAGTTTTTGGATGGTTTAAAAGAACAGTTACTTCAAAAGATTACAGCTAGAAGAGAAGTGGAAGTACTTCCCAAATACTTTCAATAACAAAAAGTATTGCAAATTTCCTAAGAGAAAGTACTTTCACTGTATATTATCACAATTTTCTAATTTTCTTCCTTAGTGCAGATGTGAAAGAGGTCGAAAAGTCTCAGAAAATGCCTTGTTATGTAAGTGGAAATCATAATTTTTACAGTTAAGTCTTTTATGAGAAAGGTCAACTGTAACTGTCTTGTGTTAAAGAAAATTGGAGAGCTCGTAATTTTAAGGATCCAGACCACTCTATAAGATCTGCTCACTGTAACATAACAGCACTTGACTTGGACATACTAAATGTATTGTATGTGTGCATGTATTTGTGATCTTATGGTCTTTGTAGGGCATAACTGGTAAAGACATGTATTTTTAGGGGAAAAAAAACAACTATGAATTCATTTATGGATAATGTTGAGTTTGAATGCAAGGCTGACATGTACACTGACAGTTGAGCATTCACTCTCACATTTGCTCTTAATACATGCATTTCTGTTTACAAGATGCTAGAGAGGATCCACTGTAAGACAAGGAGGACATGCAGACTTCTAGCCAAAAGACAGGAGCACTTAACCATCATGCAACACCACCATACAACCCAGTTTAAATAAAATAAGTAATATATTCACAGATCAAGTCTAACACTATGACTGCCTCAGCCTTCAACGCAACAAACTGCTAAAACATCTTGCTTGTTTTACTTATACTCATATCAATATTAATAATAAATAAATAATTATCTGTCTTGGAGCTGATTGACAGGGATGTGGCTGCTGGTTTGCAACACCATTTCTGACCACAATCACTCACACCCCATATTAAGCTGGGTTAGTGTTAGTGTCTTTCCCAAAGACACAGTGACTGCATGCACTGATAAGGGCTGGGATCAAACCTCAAACTGCCTCTGTTACTTTATGGCTCCAATCAATAGGTTGCATTCATGTAGTAGAATTTGGTGGTGTCATAATTTCAGATGGAGGGCAGATATAACTCAATCTGAGATTCACTGTGTATGAAAGAAATATAACATTTTATGATCCACAATAGAGATCAACCGATATGAGTTTTTCATGGTCGATGCTGATACCAATTGTTTATCATCCAGAGAAATAGATGGTTGATTAGCTCTACCAATATTTTTGGGGCCAATATACAGGGCAGATTTTCATTATTTTCTCCAAACTCTGTAATTTAAAAAAGGGCAAATATTGCCCTGGCTCTGTCTCTAATCCACAAATGTTGAAACTTATAATTTTTTGTTAGGAATTGACTTCTAAACCTGCCATACTTTTTTAGTCTTTTCAGCATCTTTAGGGATGAATAATGGCACCACTTTCTGAAGTTACTGTGAAAATTAGGTCATTATTGTTTCTATTATTTATGCTGACAGAGAAGAAGTTGAACTTTGTGACCGTTTTAATTTCATAGATAGGCCCAATAATCACAGAAGTATAAATTATAAACCATGTTGACAAATCTCCAATCTGACAGTTTAACAGCCATATAATTGAGCTCAATTTTAAACTAGAACATTGCAGTGTCACTTGAACTCAACCTCTAACCAAGATGATATTATTAAAATATATGGGTGATTTTTCTGCCCCTCAAAGCCTGAGCAGCCCTAGTGCCAACCAACATGTGCCAACATAAATGATTACGTGAGTTATACTGTAATTAATATACAAGCTTAAAGAAGCATTAATTCCCAGTACCAGCCATGCAAACCCACCACCTTATATTCACACCATTTCATGCCCCCATTAGCCCAAACAGAAACCATGCTTGACCTTTGCTTTTTGGGACCTACTTACTTGTACTCGCTGCTGCCACAGAGGCAAGGTACGGGTGACTGCTGCCTGGATGGGGAGACACGGCAAGACGGAGACGCCGAAAGATAAAGTTACACAAAATGAAAGGCAAGGCACCGTCTGGCCCTCATCCCATCTCATTTACACACATACCTTTAGATACTGCACCATTGTCTACACACTGGGGCCCTCTTTTATCCGAATGGAGAAGATGGTTTGGATCTGATAATATTTTCATTTTAATTAGAGCGATGAAAGCTCCACTGATCACATGCACAAGCAGGCACCAGCTTCATCTAAACTAGTTGTAATTTGTTGTAATTGTGAGCGGGCAATTACCAACCGCAATCAGTGGTTTTCATCGCTCACTTTTAGCAAAATGAAAATCTTTGTTCAGATGCAGAGTTTATAGAGCGCTGTGGCCAAAGCTTTTCACATACAGTAGATTTGATCATGTGAAAAAGCCCACCGGCGTAAAGGCATGTTGGTAATGCACCCAAATGGGAACTATTCGGGCAAAAAATGATGTGTTTTCTTAGGGAGTTCATCTGTCATCATTTAGACTGAATAAAAGACATAAAACAGAAAGCATGTGTTGAAAATATTCTCCACATGTTTTATCATACAGAACACATTGACCAAACACTGTTCTTCTGCTCTGGCTGTTTCAGAGATATACCACTCAGTAATTAAATACATGTGTAGAGCTTTTCCACAGATGATGCATTCCTATGTAGGATAAATAAACTTACAGCTGAGTGAAACAAGTCCATATGGTAACCTACATAGAAAATATTTCACTGATTTAATAAGAAAAAATAATATTGCATTGGATTTATACAAAACCTTTCAAGACACCTCAGAACGCTTTACAATGCATTATTCATTCACTCCGCACTCGGTGGTCTGAAGCTGAAGTGAAGCTGCCAATCTGTGCCATCAACCCCTCCACCTACCACCAACACTCACAGACACACAAGTCACATTTATACTAGGCAATGTGGATGAAGTGTCTTGCTTAAGGATACGATGACATTTTGAACATAGCCACTGCTGCTCCACTGTGGTACCTGGTATCCCCAGCGGTCTTCCATCCAAGTACTAACCAGGCCCGGCCTTAGCTTTGGGCATTGACAGGCAGGCTATGACAAACATCTACAGCTTTGTAGATTTGTATGCATTTTCTAAAAATTGTCTTTTGCGTTTGACCCATTCCTCTTCGGATGCTTCTTGGACAACCGCAGTGCAGCGCTCAGGTACCCATCTCCACATCTTGAGGACTTGGTTTGGAGCACCAGGCTGGAGGAGTTTGCCTATTGTCCATGTTTTTGATTGTGTGCTTTGTGTACTTTAGTTATATTTTTTCTCCTTTGCCAATAAAGATGACCAACAGCTGTTTCTTTAACTGAGCAACATGCGATTTCTATGAATTTAGGATTAGGTTTAGAGTGTAGGGTTAGGTTAGGATTGTCTAAAATCCAAACCTAACCCTAGTCCTAGGATTGTCTAAAGTCTTAGGACAAAACTGCCCTGCAAACCTGTTAGTATTTCCTTCCTACAGACAACACATTATACATATACATGAATCTTTGAATGTTTTGTCCTCTTCTTTAGCTCACCTGCATCCCTGACTTTATGCACAGCAGCCCGGGCCTTGGTTGTGGTTGTCGTGGGGGGAGCAGTGGTGGTTGTCGGGGCCTCTGTGGTGGTTTGGGTGGTCGTGGGCTCCGGTGTGGTAGTTGTGGTGGGCTCCGGTGTGGTTGGGGGAGAAGGGGTAGAAACTACTTGGGATTTGGCCTCTTTTTGACCTGAAAAATAAAGTTTGGGATAGACTCATGAGGAGAGTGTCTATAGCACTGGTGTAATGCATTCCTGTCATTCTCCAGTAAACTGTGTGGTGCTGACTCCTGGTTTAACCCCTGTGAACTTCAACATGCTCAGACCAATATCCGACTTCAAAAACTTTCATCTACTGCAAGTATGTGAATCTACAAGGTGTCCAGGTAAGAGCCAGATTTAGAAAGAGGAGGAAACCAAAATTATAGAATATTTACTCCTAGTGACTGGTCATTTGAAAGTGAATTTTAAATGTTGCAATTTTCCCAAGTCATTTGTTACAAGATGCATAGATGTAGACTATTTTATTTGCTGTCTGTCAATAGTCTTTTATGAGTTCATCAGTTCATGTCAGTCTTCCCTCAAATGTTGTTGGGACTCTTTATAATGTGTACTTGGAACAGAATCCTACTGTTTAAAATACCTCATGCAATACTTTTCCAAAAAATGTATTTTTTTTCCAAATCCCTAGTCTAAAGTAATTCCTCTTTCCTAACCCATTCCTAGCATATAAAGTATTTACCACGATTAAATTATGATCACTTCTCACAATGTTTAGAGGCCAAAACAGAGTTTTGTTGTCACAGTTATATTACAACTAGAAACAGCAACTAGCATGCTAACAGTGCACCAACCACACTTCCTGGTCCATGAACAATAAAGCTTTTAGATGCAAACAGGGTATAGTATTGCTGTCAGAAAAAATGTTGCACAAAATAAAATAAAGAAAAAGGATATGGTTTCGGGTCCTTATTTACCTGTATTTTCTGTATTTTCAATTGGACAGAAAGTGGGGACTACAGACGAAAACTCTAACTCAGTTAACCAGGACCTTGATTACATCTGGTTTAGTCCTGATTTAGTCCTGGTTTAGTCCTGGTTTAGATCTGATGTTATTTTTTCTGAAATAAATTCTTTGAGTTGTTTCTAATTTAGAATGTGTTTGGATCCTGCTTTAGATCTTTTTCTGCCCTGGTTTAGTCCTTGGTAAAAACTCATTCTTCTTTGACCCCCCGCACAGCTCTGAGACAGGTTCTGCCTGACGGTCTGCTTGGTACGACAGTATTTAGACGCACTTTCTTTTGAGACCTATGCACCATATTTCCTCTCCTCCTGCTCCCTTAGAGTCTGTTCAGAGGCAGGAGCTGCCTCAGTGTAGCTCCACAGGTCTGTTGGATATCTTCCTTCTCTTCCGCTTCCTCATCCTCTTCCTCCTCCTCCGAAAGCTCTGGTGGCACAGGAGCTGGTTGCCTCCGCAGTGCAGCTTCATGGCTCTGAGCTCTCTGTTGAATCGCAGTCCTCATCCTCTTCCTCTGTGGGCACCCATGGGAGACTGTGGAGTCTAATGTCGCTGTACTCCTGGTCTGGCCTGACTGTGTGCTGCAGTGGGGTGGAGGGGGCACAATTCCGTGTGTTTTCAGACGGACTCTCTGTAGAGCGGGTCACTCCCAGCCTCCCAGCCTGTTACGTCGACATTCGTCTCGGACTATCCGGCGCTTGGCTCTCTCTGCCTCCTCCTGGTCCTTCTTCTTTGGAGAGGCAGTAGGCAGCTCCATTAGAGGTACATCACCCTATTCAGGTGCTCTACAGCTGTGTTTGAAGGCTTGGATTTTCTGGGTGTTGTCTCCGTTCCAAGATATTGGCTTCCCTTTAGAGGCCTGGATCTCTGCACTAATCTGCCTCATCTCCTCCAGAGTGAATCCTTCATTATCTTTGTCAACCATAGCTCTTTGTAATTACTGTAATCAATTTTCAGAGGTCAGTGCGTAGTCGTCGTAACAATAAACCTATCAACAACTAGCATGCTTCCTGGTTATAGGACAATAAAACGCTTTCAAACTAGATGCAGACAGCACGCAGCAGGTTTACTTTTACTAAGGTTTTACTTACCTCAAGAGCTGCTTACAAAATATAAATGTACTAAGGTACATAATTGTCTTAAATCATTTCGGTGTTCAGTAGTCTTACTTGGTTTCACGTAAGTGGGTCTTGAAGGCACATAGTCTAGTGTAGATGGATATATCACCCCTTTCTTGGGTTTTCCAACTGAAAATAAAATAAACATATTTTAGAAAGACTAAATTAGACATAATAAGTAAATATAAAGTTGTAATCTTACCATAAACCGCAAAGGACTCTCTCCACTTGGGCAGAGACAGGGATCTCACTCCGTTTGAATTGGAGCCTTTGTAGATGTTCTGTCCTGCCATTTTCTTCACTATGACCTTTCCTCCTGTGTTTGTGATGACTCCACTATAACAAGATCGGAAGGACTGGTATTAGGATTAGCTATTATTTTGTTTAAAGATGCTCTATGTAACTTTTCCAGTGGAGGGTCCACCACCTTTCCATCGAGATGCTATTGCTTTAACAGTCCCACAGTATGTAAATAAACTTGAAATCTGATCATGTTCACAGTAAGAATGGATGGTCATCAAGGTATTTTTGTAGCAATAAAAAAAAAACAACTGTAAAATAAATGCCAGCTATACAATAAATGCCATACTGTGAAACATTTCAGGCAAAGAAATAACATCTCTATAGAGACAAGCAGGTGGGAGACCCTATACCAGAGAAGTTATATAATGCACCTTTATGTTTTCTATGGGACAAAATCAGTTTGAATGACTTTGGAAATGGTATATTCAAGATTGAACCATGTCTTTTTTACTTCTTTTTTAAACTATTAACTTACAAATCATAGCTCATTATGGTACCTGTGAATAGCGGCGTTGCAGATACTGGAGATGGATGCGAACACCCCTGTCCCATAGACCTGCTGCTTGGTCTCTTTGCAGTGAGCCGGACACTTCACTATGAACTCTGGGAGGTTGATTTTTCCTGCTCTTACGTCACACTCGATCGCTGGCACTACTACAAAACACCAAATCACAGACTGTATTTTTATATTTATTTATATGGACACATCATAGGTCAGTATGAGAGGGCTACAATGGGCAGAGGCGGAGTCCTAAACATAGATAGGAGATTAGAAGCGTGTGGTGGTTATGATGATGATGATGATGATGGTACCTTGCTTTGGCTTCTTGCTCTTTGATCCATTTGGTTTGGCCCGGCAGACGCAGGACAGGAGCAGGGCTGTGGGCAGGGAGTGTGGAAAGGGAAAGCCATGTAATCAAATAACTGTTTACGCTGCACAATGGGACAGGCTTTTATAGAAACCATTTAAAAGAATAGAACAGAAGAGATGTGAACTGGAGTGGGGTCTGAATGGCTTGAATTCAGATAAGTTGTAAGTTTGGTTAACCAATCTAACCTGAAAAATTCTCAATAAGGTCCTGTACCTAATGTTGAATCAGGCAATAGTTTCTACATGGTTTTCATTCATATGGAAGCAGCTTTTAAAATGTATAGGCAATATTATTCAGTGGAGTTAATCAGTCAGTACTTTATTCTGGCTATTCTATATCTGGAGTCTTATGCACAATGTATAGCTTGAAACAAAGATTTTACATCAGATGCCCTTCCAACAGATTATAAAATGCATATATTTTCCTATACTGGTGAATGGTGTCGATGGCCTTCATTGATCACACCGCACTCTGAATATTAAATTAGGAGTACTTATACTTGACAGCTTATGTGAGATATAGAACACTCACCAAAACAGATGGCAGACAGTGGAGCTCTCATGTTGATGCAGTGAAGTCCTAAAAGAAGCAGCACAGATAAGCACTGTTATCTCTGTACCACATCATAACTTTCTCCTGGGCATTTGAAATATAACCTTCAACTCTATTTGAGTGACTATCTTACAAATATTTTCGACAAGGCCAAACTACTGATATACACTTCCCAGAGCTAAAGGAAGCCTCAAGAGGATTCTGACAGTAGCAAGACAAGATGTACCAAAGCTAAAATCAGGGTTCAATACAAGTTCAAGTAATGTCTATCATTGTACACAAGTGAAGACAAAATATATACATTTTTTGTTTTGTTTTAACTAATAAAAGGTGCACTATGTAACTTTTCTGGTGATGTGATTGATTTACCAAAGAATTCAACATTTTTGTAGAGAGCATGTTTTTCAAACCTGTTACCATACTATTGAACATTCCTGGCAAAGCATAACCTGAAGTATGTACCTGACATCCCACCACCACCACAAAATTGTTACATCGTGCACCTTTACTAGCAAAGTTGTAGCATGTAGTTGCAATTCTATTCATCTGGAATAATAAACTGTTCAGACCATATGTTCACAGAAAATGACACAATTGGTACCAAACCAGATCCTGACATATGGGACAGTGAAGCAGAAACCTATAACTTCTAAAGCCCTCTGAAACCAAGAATATCACATGGGGCCATAAAGCTCTTTTAAACTCATGTTGGTTTTGTCAGACCTTTCCTGAATATGTCATCACAATAGTTTGAGTCATCCTTTCAGACCAAAGCTGGAAAAAACATAACCTCGTCCACAGAAGAAACAACTACAACCCTTGTATCAAACATTAACACAAGAAATGGATCAACAATATGGATATAACACATGAATGCACCTTGTGCAAACAAATCATTATAAATTATGTCAAGGTTTTTGTGTTTTTTCAACCAGACTTTTAAAGCCACAGCATGTAACTTAGCAAAACATGACTAAAATAAAAGCATTTTTTTGTTTGTGTGTTTGTTTTTTTGAACTGAAAAACATGCCTCCTTACACTAAGCAGGCTCCACAACCTGACTCTTATTTGGGCTGGAGGGCCTGCACCTGCTTGTCTCCATGGAAATGTTTTTCCATTAATAATCGTACATGGTATGGCATAAACCTTTTCTATCTCCATGGGGAATATTCTGATGTATGGCTTTAACTTTCTATTTCCATGGAATCATATAGTTGAAGTACAGTAAACAGTAACTGACCTAAACACTTCTGTACTTTGTCAAATGGCTTTTGTGTAACTCCAGAGACCACATCAAGGTTTGATGTGTTTACAGTAGATTCCCCTGACTGCCTCTGTTTTTCATTCACTATTCATGTTAAAGCATAAATCATTGAGATAAGACATAACATAACAGAAGTAGGTCAGGGCACCATCTCCACCTACTGAATGATAAATAGTGCATGTAGCATTAGGTATTTGGTGTGTTTTGGAAATTCTTATTTCAGCAGTGAGTAGAGCAGAAGTCTACTTCCAACACAGATCTCAGTTATGCCTGTCACTAACAAATGCCCACAACTGAAGGATGGTTCTGGAAAGTAGTGAGAAGTACAAATACATCAGAAACAAATAAAATACCTGTATTGACAAGACCTTAATGAGTCATATGAAAAATGAAATATGATGCAAAGCTACAATGACTGAGTGGAATGTGTAATGTCTAAAAAAAATAAACAGCGAATATATGTATACTTTGATCTAAACGATATTTTGACCTCTCCAATCAACGCCAATCCACACTCACACATACAGTATATACTTTCACAAGGCATGTAGTTGAGGGCTGAGGTGTCTTGCATGGGACACAACAGTCAAAGCTTTGATTGAATCACTACTCATCCAATTATTGCTCTATTACCTGAGTAACTATCACCCCATAGGAGTCAGAGTGAAAAATTATTACCATTGTAATAGTAAATAATAATTCAATATCTCAAATTAAGATACATAGCTAGGTTCAATAAAGTTAGTTTGGCTTATCTTAAGATCAAAAATCAACCTTGAAACTAAAATCTCAGTTCAAAAATTGAAACTTCACCTGAACAATTGTCAGCAGTTTGGTTTCAAACATACTTATTTAAAGTTATGTAAGTAGACTACTACCATCAGCCTAGATAGCCATAACAATACTAATTGTTTATACTTTTAAATCATCAGTAGCAGCTCAGTGGTTTGCATATGGAGCATGTTGTAACAGTCTGATTAGAAACAAATACCACACACAATACATCATAAAGTCTGTTTATTTGACGAGTTTTGGCACACGGCCCAGAGGACTTTTCCTCATGTGAACACTCGTAATCGCTGACATGAAGTTTCCATTGAAGCTGACAGAAACATCACACCTACAATTTGTCATTAAAGGAAAACTGACAGGCCATGAGCAAGCCGGGGCAGATAGTACCAAGAGAGTGAAGAAGGGTCAAAGAAACATAAAGCAGAAATGTTGATTGAACACAACCCAGAAATGGTGCATTGTTCTTCATCTGGCCATGCAGTTTTACTTTGGTCGATTAAAAAACTAGAATGTATCAGTTGTGTTTGCTGTTTGTTTATGAGCCATGTTGATGACTATATTTGACATGCCTGTGTATAGTATGAACTGTAGAATTAAAGCCATATTTCCAAATTGTTTTCTGCCTCTTGTAATCTGGCTCTTACCTCTTCATATACAAATACTCTCTCTCTCCTCTCTTTCATCCTGTAGTTTCAGCTACATGCCATTACTCTCCTCTGCCACACCCCCACCGCAGCAGCAGAGCCATCAGCCTCCTCAGCTTCTCATAACCATCAGCATTGCCTTGACCAGTGTTCCCCTAACTTTTTCTCTCGTTGACTGCTAGTTTACCATGGATAAGCTGGTGCAACAACCTTTTCCTGAAATGGAGAAATATATGTTTTCCAAGGAACATTGAAAGTTGCTTTTGTGAAAATCTCTCTCTCTTCTGGGGAGAGTCCACTACTTTCTTGTCACCATGAGGATGTGACAAGCAACTGTTCCACATGGCATTAAACTCAACCAGGCAAGCAGGTGATGCCACTAGGGCCAAGTTACAGGTCCTATCTAAAAGTGACTCAGCTCACATTGTTTTTCAAGGCATTTTGTCATAATAACAACATCTATAATTGGAAAAATGCAAACTATATAATTTTCATGCCATATTGTTGGAAAAGAAAGAACATCTACATGAGTCAAGCATGATGTTAGGCCTTCCACCAGATATGATGAAAAATGCACCTTTAAGGAACTCTAATCAATGTGTCTAGAAGTTATTTTACACTAAAAGCTATTTTATCAATCATCATAACAGTTTTGTTTGAATTTATTGTTTTGAGAAACTTGGTGGACCCATTGGGTGCCTAAAGTTGGGGTGAGTATAGGGTCTGAGCTGGGGCTTGAACCTCACCTGTTGGGGTCAAAGCTTAACCTTTTTCATACATTATTCAATACCAGCAGACCTTGTCCCTTGCAATAATAACATTACCATACTTTTACACTTTGCCACAGTAAGCAAAACTATCCCTTTTTACATGACAAACTTTCCAGACCATCTTAACCACACAGACAAAAATGCCAATAATTTGAGACATCTTAATTTCTATTCTCGCTGCAAGCCTCTAAGTGCCCCTTTCTCGTGCAATGAAAAGCAAATGATATCCTTGGACAAACACATCTGGGAGTTTCCTGTACAGTGCATAATAGATCCTTGGAGACTTCAGACACACATTCAACTATGGTGAACCGAGCGCAAACAAATGGGACAAAATGTGGCCTACCTTATCTAATGCACTGATGGCTTTGAAGAATGTAATGGCATGCCAGGTTATTTACACAGTGTCCAGTTGGCTGTCATAAATCACAGGGCTATAGGCAGTCTGTATTTATGTATACTGCTCCCTATTAGGAAAAGTCAAGGTTTCAGAGCATAGGGCGGTATGGAGAATAAATGTGTTTGTATTATAAGGGGCCTAGAAAGTAAATAGACCGTGAAAATGCAAAGAGTTTGCTATGGAAAACAAACACGCACACCTACAGAAAGAGATAAAAAAAACGTGGCAAAGACCATATTTTTTAACAGGAGACATTATGCATTTTGAGATTGGTTCTTGCATGTTTGAGTAATTTTTATTCTCCTGCATTCAAGACACAATTGCTCCAAACATTCCTGTTTCTGGTGATAAACCGTTTCCTGGTGGAGTTTGAATATTCTTCCTGTGGTGGAGTCCTATATAGTAGATGCTCCACTTTCCCCAATCATCAAAACATGCAGGTCAGGTTGGCCCATAGTGCAGAGTAAGCAAACGACTACCTTGTTCACTAAAGACTTTTTCTCCAGTTTATATTTTGGCGTGGTTGCCTTGGTTAGTCCTGGTTTAGTCCTGAGTTGTCCCTTTAATTGGTTTATTTTAACAGGAGCAGTATTAGTTGTGCTCCTGGTCAGTTTCAGCCTATCAGCTCTCACTCCTCTGGTCAGCTGTTCAGCTCATGCAGGTCTTCCACCCCAGCACTACCTTTGCACAGAATTAATTTCTCTTTTTCAAGCCTTTTTATTTTAACCACCACCAGTGTCTACCCCGGGGGAAGAGTCCTATCTCATATCTGGCTCTGCACTTCCATTGTACCACTCATCATCATGTCTAAGCGCTAAAGTAATGTTATTATCTTCCTAAATCATTCATTTACCTCAATCCATTCATTTCTCCTCCAGACTGAACTGTGTAATGATGTAATGGTTTACTCCTGATAAAGAAAACCTTTATTCTAGTTTTGGTCTTCTGTATATAATTGTTTTGCTCTATTCATATGTTTTGCACTGTTTTAGTAAATGGTTATTCTAACTATAATCTCAAAAAAGGCATTACATTAAAAGCTAAGGTTAATACTTAATTAGTAAAAAGCTTCAGAATCACTGTTCTCTGCAAAAGGGCAAAGTGACCACTTGCAAACTCCAGCCTCTCAGACGGGTCACATAGTTGTAGGTATTAAACAGTAGCTCATTACAGGATCACATTCTCTACAATATGGATTAACACACACCAAAACAACCCAGACTGAGGAACTACACAAACTACAAGCAGGAAACAATACTCCTGACATAAAGAAATTAACGTCAAACAAGGGTAGTTCAAATATAAACAGCAGGGGGAGTAATGAGCCATAATTTTGAATTATAATTAACCAAAGATTTTGTTCTTTTTTTTTAATGTGCTCTTGAGTTTGAGCCATCTAACTTTGTCTACTGCATTCTCCCATACCAACTCATCCATAAATCTCATCTGGCCGACCTCAGCATCTTTCGACCATATGCTGTCCCTAGTACATGCAGTATATAACATTAAGGTTAAGGAATACTTTATTAATCTCTTGTGAGGGAAATTCATTCTCTGCAATTGACCTATCCTTCAACCAGTTCCACTGGGGCAACCTGTCAGGAGCTGTGAGCTACTGCTGTACACCACTCAGGGACCCATCTCCAGATCTGGAGCTGTCAGGACTACCTTCAGAGGAGGATTGTCTAGTGTACATATTTTGGGGTAATGGAGGAAAATCACCCAGACATGGAGGGAACCTGGAACTTTGTGACTGTGAAGTATGAGTGTTAGTGACAAAAGGAAGTGTGCCCATTTACAAACAGCAGGGGGAGTAGTGAGAAATAATCAGAAAAAAAACACAACTATAATAACCTTTGACCTATAAAAACACTATTTAAATACAAATATCTGATATATTTATAATAAATAAACATATAACAAAGGGCAATAAATATACTGAATAAACAATTTCAGAGCACAACTGTACATGACTTCAGCATCTACTGGCACAGTTGGGTAACAGGCCACCCAAGAGGACACATGTTCTTCTTTATATCACATGGCAACAGGTGATAATCCCAAACACCTTCTCCCTCCCTTCTCACTGTGGTTTTGAATGCATCAGAAGAGATTTGATAACACAGGTAACAACATCACACCTGCCTCTACACAGCAGCTGTAATGCAAACAGGATGCTCAGAGCCATTTCAAAGGATGAATCACAATGGGACCAGACCACACACACCTGCACCAAGCACAACCTCAAAGGAATAGAGGGGTATATAACTGAAATCAATGGTTTAAGTCTGGTTATGCAGCCATAACTAAAGGACAAGTTAAAATAAGTAGTATGTTCCTTGGAAAAGTCACCAATCCCAGTTTTGCCAAATGCCCTTTTTCTCTCCACTCCACAATAAACTTTGGAGTCTTGGATCTTATTCTGGCTGTAGGTGAAAGAAAAATCTTCAAAAGCTATAAAATGTTAAAATGCTAATTAAACTTTATTTGCAATTCAACTTGGGTCCAAGAGCAGACTATTTAACACAAAACAACAAAGGCCAAAATGAAGTCAACTCCGTTAACTAGCTCACTGAGGGCATGAGAAGCAGTGAGAGCAGTTTGCTTTACAGTGCTGCTGCGTGAATGGTATATTACGCACACACACCCAGTGCCAAGACGTGTTAAACTCCAGCTTTCACAAGTGTCAGAACCGCACTGTAAGCGAGGCTAGATGCGCCATGTGCTGTAGCAACAAGCCAGAGAGCAACCAGCACAGATCAGACGCACAGGAAAACTAACATGTCTCTACAAGGTCATCTCTGTAGCCTTTTGGGGTGTTTCTAGGCCAATTTTTTGTTTTTTTTCAGTCTGAATTACATTAATACTTGGCACAGGTTTCGCTGCAAGCCAGAGCCTGCATCTGCGCTGGTGCTGCTGGACATTTTGTATATGGAGAGACCACCTGCGCTTAATAAGCCTTCAAAACATAATCACGCAAGAAAGACTAGCCTCTACAGGGGGAAGGTCAGATTTTAAGTAGAAACGATTATCTACTGGTTAAAAAATGTGCTGCTTTCAGCGAGGCAGTTCGTGCGTAATTGAGAAAATAAGACACTTATAGAAAGAAATACAGCTTTACAACTGGGTATAATCAGAAGAGAGTCTGCACAGCTACTCGCATGAATGAGAGAAGGAACCTTAGAGAATAAAGGGCTTTTCAGTATTAGTTTTGGAAAATAAACAGTGCAAAACCAAAACATAAATTGGCAGCTCTTTGGCACAATGCCCCCTCTCAGTTTGCGCTGAAATCTGAGACTTTTAAAGAGTTTAAAGATAGACCGCTAAAACTCAATCTTACACTGATTAAAATGGCAAGAAAAAGTATCTCTGCACAACATTAGTGAGCGATTAGTTAAAAATATTAACTGAAGGCACGCAACAACACTTTATCCATTGTAATGATAGGCTGTATAAATAAATAAATGTCCTAATTACTCACCTGAATACAGCGTAATCCTTTAGATGTTCAAAGTAAAATCCAGCGCATGTATGTCCCCTGATGACACGAGTGCAGCGCGTCTGGTCCGTGCACTGCTCCACCTGGACTTGCTTCGGCCGCAGCGCTCATTAAAAGTGAAGGAGCGCGAGACGGGGCCAGTGCTTCTCCCCCCTGTTCCTTTCGCCCGTCCCACTTGAGGTTTTGGGAGCGATGTGGAGAGGATGCAGGAGGACGTATGCACAGCTATGGAAGCATCAATCACTGCTGCATTGGATTCACTTTGGTTTGAACTGACCGGAAAAAGAGTCATTTTCTTTTTGATAGGCTAGGATAGGATGCTTTTGTTCAGGGTAATTCATCTTTTAAAGCTGTACTATGTAACTTTTTGTTAGCCACCTGATTGTCTTCGTGGAGATAGCATTACATTTACACATCTTGCTTGAAAAACGTGCATTCTTACTATGTGTTGTGTTGCCTCTGGTCTGACATATCGCTTTGCCAGGCCTAATGACACCTGCTTGTTTCCATGGAAATAAACACATTTAATGCTTTACTGTCAAACATTCCAGACAAAGCAATTAAATCTCAATAGAGGGCACCCCTGCCAGAAAAGTTCCATGCTGCATGCTACAAAGCAAAAATACTGGTTTCCATTACAGTTTAAATATATTCACATTGCTATTTATTTTCTTTTTTCAGATCTGTTTTGAAAATCTAATGTTTAATTGTTTTGTTGTTGCGTTGCAGCTCATTTGCATAGGTAAATACACACTATAAACTCGGTGTGTGGCAGCATGGTAATCTTGTTTAGTTATTCCTGTTGGCACATCCAATTTAACTAATATGCTATTCTCTATATGCATGCTTTCCCATTGTTATTTGCGTTCAGTCTAAATGTGTTTTTGTCACATTGTCAAGATTGTAAGGCAAGCATTTGTGGATTAGAATCTTCTTGTCATTCCCTGCACTGCTTTGAAACATGGTATTTCTGAAGTCAGATTATTGCATCCCATGTGGACTGTGGTAACAGGGAAGGTGCTGGAATGAACAGGCCTGAGGATGAAAAGAGGAGGCTTCAGTGCTTCCAGATGAGCCAGATTAACTAGCATCCTCAAACACTCTATTGGCTGCAACTGTCTGTCAAGGGATACCCATTAATCTTCTTCCACTTTTTAAATCAGTTTGAGTAGCTGGATTGTGTCAGCAGCAGCTGGCAATGATAGGCTATAACAGTGTTTGGGCAGGCCAAGGTGACACACGGACAACAGCAGGGAAGCATAGGAGTCATGAATTAATTCACTGTCATTGGTGTATTTTTGAATGATGATTGATGAAAAAAAAAAAAGCAGGGAAAAAAAACCCTAATATGTCAATTAGTTAATCCTTACTGCTTGAAAAAAAACACATTATACATTTAGTGCAGAGGGTGCCTTTTGACCTTGGTAAAAGTAATCCGGGGCCCATTCACATATTAATTAATTAGTTTATCACAACACTTTTCAGACACTCTTTAGATGTGGCTGTCTCTGTGTCCTGTCCTCTGAGCCCAGACGCTTCTTTTTAAATGACCTTTTAGTGGCCAGAGCAGCATCTGCCTAATCACTGCTGTACTGAGAGTGATCCTCCCACTTTCACTTATAGCTCCATAAACAGCCTATAAATGCCCAATATATGGCTTAATTATAAGAAGAAATGATACATGAAAGTAAAATGTCCAAGCTTTTATGACCTACAAACTAGTATACTATTAAAAAAATAGTGTAATCCTCAGCAAGCACAATTTATTCGGTAATTACACACTTTACATAATTTATTGATACAGAAAAGACCAAAATATACAAAAATACTCTTAATCTTCTCTTAAATTCAAGTATATTTTCAGGAGAGTAGGAGAGAGGACTCAGAGTCGGTCACACTCGTACTCTGATGTCTCGATATGGGATGGGACATTCACATGGATGTCCTGAGGTCCGGATGGGGGTGTCTCGGAGGGACTGTTCACTCCCGAATCACTGTCATTTTTACACTTCAGCTTCTCCTCCGTCACAAACCTTACTTCCTGCTTTTTCACCCGGGCAGGAAGTGACGCGGGCTGTGAACCAGGTGGAGGTTGGGCTTCACCTTTGGCTTTGATGTTCTTAAACTTCTTCAGGCGGACCACATCTTTACGATCTCTGGCGCACGGGATGAGCACAGAGACGTCCTTCCGAAATTTGGAGCTCATGCCAAAGTAGATAAGTGGGTTGTAGAAACTGGCAGATTTAGCGAACATTCGAGTGATGATGCTGGTGGTGTTTGGCACTTGGAAACCCCAGGCGGACCACATAGATACCACAGCATATGGGGACCAGGCCATGATGAAAGCAGTGCAGATTACAATGGAAATCTGCAAAAGAAGAGAGCATGAGGGAGTAATTGTCACGAGTAGTGGAAATTTACAGCTGTGAGGCCACTTTTAAAGTCAAGTAGTAAACTGTGTCTCATCTTACATTTGCAATCAGGGGAAGGTGGGAGAGGTTAAGTAAGTGTTTTGGGACACAGAAATGGCATTTATAAAAGCAGGGGTGGAAGAAGTGTTTCATTTAGTGTAAAAGTACTGGAGCAAAAGAATACTCAAATAAAATGTAAATTGTTAGATAAAAAACTTACTAAAAGTATTAAAGTATCTGTTTAAAAAGTATTTCAAGCAGATTTTGAGATCTAATAAAGTTTCAAATGTTGTGATTTTGATAAAGATTTGTGCTGAATTTTGTTCAATGGAAAGAAATGAATCGACCTTTTTATTTTAGCTGTTTTATTTGTGCATTTGTTGTTATATTTTTGTTTGCTCAGATTATGAACCTTTATGACCTTTCAGCAGGTCTCAAACAATAATAAGAAATATTTTTACTTTTCAGTCCAGTTCAAAAATGTAGTCGAGTAGAAAGTACAGATACCTGCTCTTAAATTTAATTAAGTAAAAGGTATCCACTAGCTTTATTATTATTATTATTAGTAGTATTATAGTTATTCAAAACTAGCAAGAAAAGTTACATTTTAGAGCAAGAGTATTGCCATTTGAAAGTATTACTCATGTAGAAGTAAAAATATGCTATTTAGGAAGTACAAAAAAGTACTTTTTTGCAGTATGAAAAGTTGAAACTATACTCCTTCACTGTTTCAGATTTTGAGATTGACTTTCCAATCTTTCCTTCCTCATCTCCTCAACTCTTACCCGGGTGACGTCTCTCTCCACCTTCCTCTGTCGCGTGGTGAGGAGGCCGTCTGCGGACATGGCGTTGGTGGTTTTGACGGTGTTGATGATGGAGATGTAAGAGGAGAGCATGATGACCACCGGGATGAAGAAGCAGAAGATCAGAGTCGATATGATGTAGGATTTGTGAATGGTGGAGTAGTTAGCTTTGGACCAGTCCACTTCACA
This sequence comes from Periophthalmus modestus, assembly GCA_019594935.1. Lineage (NCBI taxonomy): Eukaryota > Metazoa > Chordata > Actinopteri > Gobiiformes > Gobiidae > Periophthalmus > Periophthalmus modestus. Next base: position 24,416,924 of record JAIEZT010000441.1, read on the forward strand.
TGTGCCATAGCCTCGATCTGAAGGAACAAGATTAAACAAGTTAAGCTTTTGTACAGGTTGGCACATTATCTTGAAGATGTTATGATATCACACTCAAGGTACTAGTCCCTACAAGTGCCGTTGTGATACAAAAATTCAAGTCAATTTTGATGCCAGGGGAAAGGCTTAATACTCTATTCTGATTTTGATACATGCAATAATGATAGACAATTGAATTTTGTCAATGTTTAGACAAAGATATGAGTCAATTAGTTTTAAGTCCTCATTCAAAACTTTTACTTTTGGTCTATATTTAGTTGTTTTCAACAATATTGCTCACATAATAGTGATCATTTGCCCAATATAGTTACTGATTTGTGCAGATAGTATGGCCCATGTAATTGGAGTCAGTACTTTGCAAGTTGGTCAGTTTCATAGACTGTATAAAGAAGTGGACTAAGTGAGTGTGACATCACCCACAGTCTTCGGGTCCAGTTAAATTAAGCTCATCGAGGCAGCTATGGGGGTGAATTTGGAGTTGACTTTGATATTTGGAATTCTGACCGCAAGTATCATAGCAACCAAAAAGCCAGAGCAAGGCTGTTGAAGGTATCGTACTTCCCGCCTGCACCGGGAAAGAAAGCGCATGATTTTTCTGTTATTAATGTTTATGTCTTGATTTACAGACAAAATGGCGAAATAAAAATACCAGGATCAGGTAGAGCCGGTTAATACAAACATTTTAAGACAAAAATGACAAGCCTGACAGCAGCACTTACAGAAAAAGAGGCAGTTTTTCAATAGAAAGTTAATTGGAGCCAGAAATGCAACCATGCTCACTTTCTATTTGGAACACAGCACTTAGCAGGTTAGCTATATCCATTTGTATGTACAGTCTATGAGCAATTTCCACTCAAACGGCATTGGAATCTGTGCCATTTTTTTATGTCAAAGGACCTTGTCATAAAATGTTTCATACCATTGGAGTGTCACAATATCCCCTTTAAAGGTTTTATTGCTTCGACTGGTTGTAGTGTCGTACAAACCTGTGTAGCTGCCCCATCCCACCAGAGGAGCGGCCGACCAAAACGCTGCCCCGGTCCAAATACAGACGAGAGACACGGCTATGGTGCTCATACTGATGCACTGAGCTGAAAGAGAGGGAGAAAGAGAGAGAGAGGGAGGGAGAGGGACATAGGGATGTAAAGAGAGAGGGGGTAGAGAGAAAGACAGAGTGAGAGAAAGGCAGAGAGAGGGAATGAGAGAGGGGGTAGAGAGAAAGACAGAGTGAAAGAAAGGCACAGAGAGAAAGAGAGGGAGGGAGAAAGAGGGTAGAGAGAAAGACAGAGTGAGAGAAAGGCAGAGAAAGAGGGTAGAGAGAGAAGGACAGAGTGAGAGAAAGGCAGAGAGAGGGAGGGAGGGAAAGAGAGAGGGGGTAGAGAGAGAAAGAGAAGCGGGGGGAGGCAGGGAGAGAAAGAGAGAGGGGGTAGACAGAGAAAGAGAAAAGGAGAGAGGGGGAAAGAGAGAGAAAGACAGAGACAGAGAAGCACATTACAATATTTATCAGTTGTGGAACACTTGTCTGATTGTGTCCATTTGTGTAAAGGTCATTATGAGTTTGGCAAACACAAGGAAGGGAAAGTGAGAGGCAAGTCAAATTCCTGCACAGTAATGAATGCCAGAGTGTGATATTTTTGAACAATGAAAGCAAACATCTGAGATTCAATAGATTGTTGTTAATAAAAGGAAGGAACAAACATCTAGAGTCAATATATTGCAATGTGGATCTCTTTTCACCATATGTTTTGGTGTGAAATTACAGTGAACATGGTGATATTGGACCTGTACAGTCAGTAATGCTTATTTTTGCTGGTAAGTTCTGGTTTTAAGGTTGTAGAATAACATATATGCTCAGAATAAATCCCATTCTAAACTGAATTGCCAGCTGACGAGTGCCACAGACACAGTGAGCGCACATGTCCCACTGACGTAGACAGATTAACCTCTCTCTTTAAAATGGTTTATACAGCCTTAGTTTTATGAACAACCTCAAACACTGTAAAAAGTCTAGTGCCACAGTGACAACACACGTCTCTCTTGATTTCCGCGTAATTAAAACATTCTTTCACTTTAAGTACAGACCAAAATAGATAATGCCTCCTCAGTGTGTGCTAATGGTATACCGTGTGAATGTAAACAAAATTGCGACCAACAAAAAGTACTTATTTTGACAGCTGGGAGTAGTAATACGGCTCCATTAGCATTGGAAAACAAGATAAACAAATCAGCCATAGCATTATGACCACCAAAGTGAAAAACGCAGATTGTCAACAGAGACTTAGAAAGAAGAAATATGTTACTCAGCAAGAGGAAGTTGCTGATTTGAAGGGGCAAATTAAAATAATGTGTAATTTGAAAAGCATTTAGTATTTAATCTGGCTTTAGTCTTATTGTAGACCTGCTATAGTGCAGATCTAGAAGAAAAACCTAGTATTTCATAAAATGTTAAGCTAAGTGGCCTTGCAGAAGAAATAATATACATTGTTAAGACGTTAATGCCAGCTCTAATGGAAAGGTGTCAGAATACTTCATACATCACAACTGAAAGTACATGAGATTGCGTCATTAGGCCAGTGGTCATAATCATATGGCTAGATCAATGTTAAGAACTTAAAGACAATTTAACTTTTCTAGTGGAGGCTTTTAGTGGAGAAGTTATTGCTTTGCTAGGGAAAACATGTATTCCCACTGTGAGCAGGTTTGCCTCTTCACAGGTCTGACCTGTAACTTTGACTTGTGGGGTCACATGCTTTCTTCCAGCATGTTTACGATGAGTTTAATGCCATACTGCAGAACTCTCTAGCCAAAGCAAAAGCATCTCCATGCAGCCAAGCACGTGGCAGACTCTCCACCAGAAAAATTACACAGTGCACCTTAAATACAGTAAACACCTTGACTGCAGTTTGATTGAGAAATACTTCCCTCTTCCTTACCTTTGTTTGGATGGCATCCTTTTATATATCTCGTAATGCTGATAACTGTCAAAGTGTTGATGCTAGCAAGGCCAAACAGCAGTGTAAAGAAACCATCGACCTGGAAGAAGTTAGAGAGAAAAGTGAGATGTTTTGAGCGCCTTAGGGACAGATCTATGGTGGCTAACGACTTTTAGACATTTGGGTTTGTTTTGGTTTTGGCGTCATCAGATCAAAGTGGGACCAGACAAGAGCTTTTCCCGTGAGTGAGTGAGTGAGTGGCAGACGAGAAGCAGACAGTAAATGTTTCCTTTAGCTCAAGGCTGTGTGACCCTCAGATGCAGTTGGGCTGATTGTACAGATCTTATTACGTTTCTACTGTAGGTTAGGAATGGGTACTTCAAGCCAAAATATACGCCCTGTACCCCAAACAATGTGAAGTGTTGTCAGTATTCATTTGGTGTTATTTATGAGAGCATTTAAACCACTTGCACTCTATAAACGATTTCTTTGATTAACATCTGGGATATTGCCACGTAAGCTTGATTAAGGGTACACACTACAGTTTTGGCTGTCTCTGGTATCTCCAAGGCCAGAATTCCTCCTGCTGAATGGAGAGGTCCTGCAATTTTGAACCTCACCACAACTACACCACAGAAACTGCTCCAAATTGACTGATTATGCCCATTTATTTCATACAGAACACACTTCTTCATTTTAAGCTCCCTGTTAGCACACTCCAAAAATATAAGTATTTTTTACAGATCATTTTAAAATCAGAATTAAGTGCTATCACATAAACAGCGCTTTTCCACCTTCAAGGCACTCAAAGAGCTTTCCATCAAGGAGCCACTCACCCATTCACACACACATTCATACACCAGTGTACGCAGACACTGACAATGGGGAGTGTCTTGTCCAAGGACACAACAACAGCATTCATCTGTGGGAGCTGGAATTGCACCACCAACCTGTGGGTCAATGGAATTGACCGCTTAACCAATGATGTTTATGTTAAGAGCGGGATTTAAACCGTAAACCTTCATATCAGTGGACAAACGCTCAAACAAACACATGCTTTCTAGGTGGAAAATGGAACATAACCTACTTGAAGTTGGTCAAAAAATATAATTAGCTAATTTCCTCTAAAAACATGTAGCTTTATTTGTAGGGCTTGGTGAGGGTGCAGGCATAGTGGTGTTGGTATTTGCTGAATGGTATGAATTCTAGGACATGTAATAACGTGATAGATGCTGATATGGCATTAATCTCTGCTGCCAGCAAAAACAATACAAAGATTCAGAGAACCTTGCGTGAAATTTCCATAACACAAGTCAGATCACATCCATATAATCCTCCCCTTTACCTCAGTTAAACTGTACATGCAGTCTTTTGTTTGGATATGACAGATAATTATGTCTTAAACACTGTTCTTCTCAATGGGCTAATGGGCTCTCCCGCTGGGTGATCTCTCCCGCTGTGGTACTTCCAGGTGACTCCAGGGATCAGTTCAGGTCTATAATGCTAACGGTCCTGAACCAGCTAACCGCTAATCCTATTACTGTCACTCATCACGTTTTTACAGGCAAGCACGCTTCCTGGAGATTACTATGCCTCTGTCTGTCTGAATAGTTCAGTACAGTCACTATGAGCTTATATGTTTTTGGCTGAATAAGTTAGATATTAATGGTTTTATTTATTTTATCTGGCTCACTTGTATCCAAAATAAATAAAAAACACGTGGAAGAAAATGACATAATACATCAACATTTCAATTGGAAAAAGAGAGATACTTCCTGCTCATTTAAAAGGGTTTTGTGGTTACAGAGATAAGGCATTTACTTCATAACTAGAGCATTGTGGGTTTGGGTCTAATCCTGACACACAATCTTTGTCATTGAGAGATAGGAAGAAAAAAAACACTGGGATTAGATTTTATCTTGTCATTTTGCCTTCTCCGGTAGCACACAAAATATTGTCATTCAAAATTCAAAACACAAAAGTTCCTGCCTGAGCACGTGCCATATAATTACTCGCACCTCACTCCTTCTTCCTCTACTGTAGATTTCTGCCCTCTCTGTGTTTACCTATGGCCCTCCCAGCCAGAGCCCAGTGTCTCAGGGGAGGAGGGCATACCACTCTCCTAATATTTCTCCGGCACCTGAACGCCTCACGTCAGTTGGTTGAAAGATGGGGTTCCGCAAGGATCCAAGCCAAAAGAGAAGTCCATTTACAGCAAATCTCAGTCAGTTTTACAGGATGTTACCCTAGAGACTATTAAAGTGTTTGGATATAACTCAATAGGGAGGCTGCACTGGGGATATAGGAGTTTCCACTGTTATTTGGCAAGAAGAAGGAAAAATATCCAGGAAGAGGGCTAACATAAATTATCGTTATATTTATAGTGAAAATTGTGAGTGGAAGAAATTAAGACGCCAGATACTCCAAAAATACTCTCATGGTACTTAGCACAATTCTGTGATGTAAGACTTTAAAACACTGGTAAAAAGCCAATGTATATAAGTAATAAAGAATTGAATAGACTGTAAAAATGTACATTTAACATAAGAAATAGTAGTTTTTAAGGGTCTGCCACCTGTTTGTTTCCATGGTTCTTGCTTTGCCTATAATATTCCATGGTACAGCATTAAACATACTTATCTACTGGTGTAAAGGTGTAAAGGTGACCCTGCTTAGAATAAGAACTTTTCTAAACTTTGATTAAATATGATATATAAATAAAGCACAATGGAATTATATAGACTGATTTTGACCTGTTACTTCCTGGTGCCATATTTACTTCCTAAAAGTGTTTGAGGAGTTTCCCCCTGGGCTAATCTGATTACACCTGATCCTGAAGCCCACATGACCACTATGTAATCACTCACATTCACATGCATGTAACAGCCCACTACTCTGTATGCTAGTATACTTTGTTGAATGCTTTCGTTCTCTTCTATGGCAGCATGAATAATAGAAATGTTTGTGGTTGTTTTGTTTGTCTTTGTTATAGCAGACTAATAAAACCAAAGCGGTCATTCTTCCTCATTAAACTGCTGGTCCTATTTCAAAATGATGTTGAAAATGCACTGTAATGTAACCACAATAGAAACTAATCTTATGTTATGGGTCAATTTAATTTCAGTCTTTATAGCTAACAAATGTATTTACATATTGGTTGTTTTAGCTGCACTATGGAGAATCTGACAGTCTCTCATCATATTGTAATCTATCTTGCTTTTGTTCAGTTTCTTTTTATTGCTCAAAACCTCCTAGAAAAAACATGCATTCTTACTGTGAGTTGGAATCTCACTTGTAACTTTATCTAGAGGCATCATCTGCATCTCTACATGAAGATTTAGGTGTACATAGATTAAGCGTTTTATGCCAAACTGCAGAACATCCTTGCAAAGCGATAACATCTTTATAGAGAGAAGAAGGTGGCAAACCCTCCAGCTGAAAAGTTATTTAAAAATTCATTTTCATATCACCTTGCAAATCCCACTTGTTTTACTGTAATTTTTGATCATGTTTATGTTATTCTGCCTAGTACAGTTGCCTTATAAATGTCCTTACCTGGCATGTCCATATCCACGTGATGAGGTATTTGTTGTCTTTAAAGATGTTGAATATTTCGAATATTCCTCTGGAATATCCAAACACAGAAATGCTAGCGTCAGAGATGGCCAGGTTCAGAGTGAGCATGTCTGTAGGCTGCAGTGAGGCCCTTTGTCTGTACAGCACGAAAATCACCAAACTGTTCCCAAACCATGACAGCCATCCTGTACACAGATTCAAGGGGAGATAAAGATAAGATAAGATAAGATAAGCCTTTATTAGTCCCACAGTGGGGAAAGCGTATAGGGTTGTCAAAAGTATTGAAAAACGCCAAATATACTAAAAGTCCTATTTAAAATAGATACTCATTTCAGTTGGTACTGACAAAAAAACAACAAAAAAACAAAAAAAACAGGAAAATTTAGATTTTAGGATAATCTTAAACTTTACAAAAGCTGATATTTTTAAAAAATCAACATTGTGGTATTGAAATCTGTATCACACATTTTCCTTATTACTGAAATCGAGATGTGGCGCCCACTGTTCCTGACAGGTGGCCCCAGGATTGAATGATGGGTCAAATGCACCTTAACCCGAGGTAAATGAATGTCATGACATGTGTGAAGGAATTACAAAGTGATGAGATGAAGGAATTGTAGTGAGTATTGAGTTGTGTGTGATTGTGTCCTTAGGCAAATCACTTCACTCACCTTAACTTTGTGAATGTGGTATCATGGAGTATTGACCTCTGACCTCATAAAGTTTCCCACAGTTAGAGCACCCCATCTACTACTGCTATTGGTTTGTGCAATATTCACATTATAAGAAAAGAAAAATGGCAGGTAATGCTAAAACCAGAGATTTACTGACTCGTGCATGTTTGAGTAATCCTGTATTGCATTTCACCTGCCCTCTCTCCTTGCCCACTGTCCAGTACTAATTTGAAATCATTAAAAAAATTGGTGGAGTTGCTTGCTATGGTGGAATGCTATTATGAGAGGGTGGGGCCAGCAGCACAGTTTTGAATAAGAAGTCAATAAATCAGTTTTAGATCAACATTGCAGTTTACAATGAAGACAATGTAAAAATAATGATCTATATATGTTTTATTTCATTACTAGAGAAAAATCATGTTTTTGAAAATGGCATTTCCCTCATGTCATGCACCCTCAATTGTAGTAGAAGTAGTTGTCGTCGTCATAGTAGTAGTAGTCTCATGCAACAAACAGTACCTTGAAAGCTTGATACTGTGTGAACACTGACCTATGACCCCATAAAGCCCATAAAGTCAGAGCACCCTTTTTATGACTCCACGTACAACTGCTTTAGATCTTCGTGCAGCCTAGTGCCCAAAAGCTGAGACAGACTACAATAAAGTCTGTGAGATAACTGTGTCACAGAAAAGTCTAGAAAATCCCTGGTCTTTTTATATCTCGGCTTCACTCTCATGAGACTCCATCAGATCAGCCTGCAAATACCCAATGTCTGTCCCAGCGGGGTTAAAGATGGGTAAACTGATCCATAACCATGTTTAATCTGTGTTTAATATAGATTTCAAACAGATAAAATGCTTCTATAATCAGCTGTCTATCTCCATATTTAAGCATAGTCTAAAAACCTACAGGGGTTGCAACATTTATTCATTCAACTTCTTTAATCTAATTAATCAGATGTGATTTGCTTGTCTGAACTCAAGTTAAGGTATTAGAGATGTCGACATTTTTTAGATAAATCAACTTCAATAGTCCAACTGCAAAGGGCATAAACAGTATAATATTTTTGTTACAGTCCTAGCCCGAACAAATGTATGGTAGTAATTTTAGTAGTAGCACTAAAAGCATTAAAAGCAGCAGTAGCTGGATCAACTAAGTATAGTATAGTAGTTGTTCACAATGGAGGTTCAATACATCTTGGGTTTAAGAATTAACTCAGGGTTTTCTATTTCATGAAACAGGTTTGGAGCAGAGTTTAGTAAATCCTGAGTTTAGCAGAGGACACAAGACTTTATCAGTGGATCCCAAAAAAGAGTTTTCATCATAAAAACGGTGAACCAGAAGAGGCTTACATTTCAGAAGGACAGGAAGTCATGAGACTGTGAAACATGCTTTGGACAGTTCAGTCAGGTTTAATATAAAAGAAATGTGGAGGAGCACATTGTCTAATCAGTTTACTCTGTTTCAGTATGAGGATACAAATAAGATTACGCTGAAAATGTTTAAAATGACTAACTAATCAAATATGTTGAAAGCCATGCAGTTGAGTTTTTAAATGTTAAATGTTATTAATTTAATTAAATTAAGTTTTTAAATGTTAAATGTTATTAATTAAATTACAGGAATAAAACCTGCCCTGGACCAGGTTAGTTTCACAGAGTGAGTTACTATGGTGACTGACACAAGGTTTAAGTTAACTCTCTCTGTGAAACTGAAAACTCTGAGATAAGCTCTTTTCCAGGTTCACAAACTCTGAGTTGGGACTAAGCCTGCTTCTTGAAACAGGGACATTATGCCAAACCTTTGTTAATCAATTTTATAGCAACTGTTTTGAGGATCACTTTCAGTACTGTTCGTTTAACTGTATTGCCCAGTGCTGCCATTTATTTTAGCCTGAACAATTGAATGAAACACATGTATCCTATGAGAATTTGTCTTGCATTTAGAGTATAAAACATAAAACCACCAACAACAAAAGAAGGGACGATATACTGCATGGTACAATTATTAAAAGGAAATACAATAGGAATATAAATAGGTACAAAGACTTAGATACAACGTAGTCTATTGAAAACTGTCAAATGTGCTAATCTTACCCAGTATTAGCAGGTACACTCCGATGATGGTCTCTCCCTGCTCAGACAGAGGGGGCTCGGAGTGCAGTGAGCTCAGGTTGTTGTTCCTCCATGGAATACTCGCCACTTTTATGGGGAATCCTTTCAATGTTATTTCCATCGTCCGTGACTTTTTGAATCCAAGGCATGAATCCTGCTCTCTCTGCCCCGTCCCGCTCTCCTCTGCTTTCAGTTGACACTCTTATGCAAAACTAGTGAGGACGACGAGCCAGTTCATAGTAAATCCTGCTTAGCAACGGTCACTAATGCTCCACCGCTTACTGTCCAATTGATTGTTTTGTTAATCCAATCTGTGGCTTAACTTGTAAGGAGGTAAAGTTTTTGAGGGGCGCTTCTAGTTACTGGCAAAGGGATTACATTTCAATGAAATTATAAGTATTAAATCAAATGAGAGTATTTCTGTCCACAAGTTGATAATCCAGTCGGACATGGGGTTCAAAATCTGGATAAATATATGTCTTAGCAGGGGCATCTGTCTTAAAATCCCTTTCCAAAAAATGTACTATAGTAATAATAATGTTTTGCCTTTACAAACTTGAAAAGAGCTACAGTAGGTCAACATTTATTCACTTATTCCTTTATTACAACTGCCATGGGGCTGATTCCACCATCAAACACTCACTCATCACATTTACAGTCAAGATGACGTGTCTTGCCCAATAACACAACAACAGCATAGTTTAGCCTGGAGCTGGGGTTGGGGCACCATTGTCCACCAATTTTCCACTGTTGTCCCAATGTTTATATATTTATAAAGACATTCAGTACATAAGAATAGATACAAAATAAAATATACCTAAGTAAAACACACAACTCAAACCATACCAATAGCATTGTACTTTTGGATAGTCCATTGACCTTTCAGTGTTGCCCTAGAAATATTAGAATTGCCCAAGGAACAGGTATGGCTAGCAATGGTGAACAAAATAACATGGACATGACTATTGATTCTTGACCTTAGACAGAGATATGTTTTGCAACAATAGAAAACAGCTGATTTTCTTCGTTGAATTGATGGATAATAGTACATATGTATTGGTCTTTGATGAGAGCGTTTTCCAGGTGGGGAGACAGATAGAGGAGGTACCTGCAGGTTATCCAGGTCAGGCTTTTGTAGCGTCACTGAAGTAAGTAAACTTTTGGGGAATGAAATAAGGAACTCAATCTTGTAACCTTACTATGCTTTCATTGTTGGAGTTTTTGGTGTGGTTTTAGTGTGAATAGAAGTCAACGGGAGCCACACCTTCTCAGCATAATCTCACATTACCCATTGTAATAAATACCCATTCATCATCCGCCAGCTATGACTAATAACATGTCAATTAATGCAAACATAACAATCAGTCAATAGCATTATGAAGTTGAACTAAGGTTACAAGATTTGTTGCAGCAAAATATCCTGTCTCAATTGAGTTTTTTGGCTTTTTTTCAAACACACTGGCCATCACAGGTTGTGCTGTGTGCAGTGATGATGATAGGCAGAGGTGCATCTCACTAAATGACTGACGTGACCGGAGTTTGCTCTGTGCAGAGGCAGTGCTTGCTCTGTGGATTTTTATTTCTCTATTTATTATTACTGCATGTGCTGATGAATATGCCCTGTCATTGTGTTGTGTCTCTACTTACACTGGCACTCTTCCTGCAATTGAAGTTCAGATATATAAAGTTATTTTGATTTGACTTGACTCTAGGTTTGACATCTGTAAATATGATTTTATATTAGCTTCGCAGATTTTATTGATGCCCTATATCAAATGTTGATGCTTCAGGATGTGTGAAATGCACAATGTAAACTGAATTTTGACTTGTAACATGAATAGCAAATCTCAAAATTCATCAGGAGAATTTAAATGTGCACTTTGGAACCTTTGTTCCATGGGGATGTTATCTGCCTACAGTGTTCCAAAGTATGCCATTAAACCTATGTATCACCATGGAGACAAGCACAAACAGACCACAGCAAGTAAGATCTGCGGAGATACAAGCCCGATCACAGTATGAATGCACGTTTTCAAGGTACTTTTGGTCAATAAAAATACCTAATTAAATAAATGTGAGATAGATATGTTTATTTCCATACTGAGGGACATTTTAGCTAAAGTAATACAATCTCCATGGCGACAAGCAGGTGGTAGACCTGAAAAGTTACATAGTGCACATTTAAATAGTTTCTTAAGTAGTTACACTCTGTAAACTTATACCTCTAATATTGATTGAAGACAGTTTTAAAGCTTGTAAACACTACACAGTACAGTACTTGGTCTGGCAATAATTTACATCACTGTAGACATTCAGAAATGCCTTTGTAGTTGTCCCGTATAGGTCATGGAGGGCACCTCGCCTCTTGGGACACGTTTCACTTTTTCCTAATCACTTCCACCAAAGGGTCACACCACGGCGGACTTTATTAAAGCCTCACTTAGAGCAAATATGGACAACAGTCGGCAAAATGTAAAACAGACTTGAGTATCAAGTAAATGGTAATCCAATCTAAGTGAGGTAATGCATTCTCTGCTGTGATGTCAGTGCGAGAGGATCCGGCATTTTAATAGCTGTTAGAGCCCACCCCAAAAAAGTACACTGTTTATAATCAGGGAGAAAACAGGAAACGCCAAAACAGTGAGGCAGGGGCTTGCATATATTTTCATTCATATGTTTTTGACTTGTGTATAGTGCATTGATTAGTCCCAGGGCAATACATGTCTTAGTTGGGGGAAAGGAAGGCAGGTGGGAAAGCAAAAGGTTAAAGTAGACTCAGAGTACATTCCATTTTGTTGTAGGAATAGTTGAAAAGCTACATTGCATATTGTATGAGAAAGGAAGCTTGTATTTTTAGGTGTATAGAATATAATGCTATTCTAACTAGTATAATTCATTAGGCCATGTGCTCAAACTTACCGACTTACCACTTAAAATAATATTTGGCTTTTCGAGTACCACCATCGGACTATATCAGGCCTACATCAGGACTATACCAGGTCTAAAATGAGACTAAAACAGGGTTAAAGTTTTTCTATATAATGTTTAACCCAAAGGAGATTTGTGATTAAATAAAACAAGTACTCAAATTACAGAGGGTCTCACATGCTAACAGTCAGTCCACGTACCACCGTTTGAGAAACACTGCATTATACACCTGTGTAATCTTAATAGAACTACCTTACGTATATCTAAAATTCAATACTTTTTAACTTACGAATCCAACAATCCAACTAATTTCCCTTCTGGGTCAAAAAAGTTCTGAGATCTCACTGATCAGAATAATTAAAAGGAAAAGTAGAGTGAAATATAGAGCAGAAAGATGCAATGCCACAAAAAAACAGGCTAAACAAACTGTAGGGAAAGTTGTCCCCAGCTCAAAACATGTGGAAAAACAGCAGCTTGTTTTGGTGTATTTCTATCTTCCTTTTTGACATATTGCCCTAGTTCCTGTGTCTCAGTTTGTACAGTGCGGTTCTGTGGCTGGACACTTACAGCAGCAGAAACGTGAACTCCCTCGGCTCCAGTTTGAGTTTATGTCACAGACTGGACCTTGTTCCCTCACAACACAGCAGCTCTGAGCCTCAGGATGTGGAGGGACGGGCCACTGCCAAAACGCTCCCCTCCAAACCAGAAAACCCACTCTGTATGGAGCTGTCACTGTCCTGCAGCACATACGTGGATTTTACTTTGTACTTGCAATTTCTATATAATGTAATACCAGGAGAACACATTGAAGCAAGCTTATTTATGTTTATGTTGTAGTATTCAGTAAAAGTTTATGTGGAGAAACTATAGCACTCTCACCCCACAGCAAGAAGATTCTGGAAGAGATCTTTCTGTGTGGAGTTTGCATGTTCTTCCGGTGTCTGGGTGTCCTCTGGTTCCCCCCATGAACACAAAACATGTGTGTTAAACTATAACGCTCCAGTTTGGTGCTCCAGATAGTATCTAGTCTCAGGGTCCTGCACTGGGTTTACTCACTGCTTATTACTGGCCTCCTGTAGGCACTGGTTGAAGGATGGCTCAAATACTACAAGAAAAAAAATCCTACAAACAAATACAAATCTGTCAGTCCTGCTGAAAAAAAAGAGGTGGGTTTTCATCAGGGGCTCTACTGATAAAGGCTGAAAGCTGGAGAATTTTAAAGTTAACAAAAACATTGACTGTTGCATTCTGTATTTGTGCTCCTTACACCCGACAGAGACCTGGCTCACACAGAGAGGAGGTGCTGACATTTACCAGCTAACTGCAAGGAAGAAAACCAATTTTCTCCCACATGTTCACCTCCACTATGTAAACTGACCATTCCACCTACATGTTGGTCACTGAAAGAAAACTGAACGTGGAAGGTGACTGGCCTACTGCACCAAAATATGATGAGACTATGGCTGGACATAATTAATCTTTCTCTTGTTTTATTCTGTTTATTCCATTTCACGGCATATCTACAATAGACCATAGTTAACAGAGGCATCAATTCAGCTTGGATAGACAGTTATTGACAACGGAGTGATCAATCTCCACCTACATTTGGTCGGAGGAAGGAAACTTGTCAGAGGAAGGAAAATGGTAAACCAATAGTAGTGTAACCACAACCTGCCGAGGTTCAGCTTTAACCAGTTTCTCACCGTGCACCACAAAAATCTGGAAAGGGCCATAACCATAGTTCCCAACTTACAGTAACAGAAACATTACTTCAACATCATATTACTTAACTACAAAGTAGTGGTCCAACAAATTACTCAAAAAATACAAAATTAGAAAAACTAAATCATACCTGTACAATGTACAATCTCTTTAAAAAGTTACTCAAGTAAATGTACTACCTACTTTTGCATTTAGACCCCTGTCTCTTGTCCTCTCTATATAGGGAATGTCCCACCTTTTCATTGATGCAACATGAATTAAATAAAAATGAGATTTACATATATGGTCATTATTTTCTCCAGACTTTGGGGGGCACTGGCACTCAGGGCTGTAATCTGTGCCTATTACTATTCCAATCTCTCTGTGTGATAAAAACTGAAAATCATATGATGTTATTGCAGTTATTATATGAGATTAAATCCGGCCCAACACATCCAACTATGTGGTCACCCTGACCAGTCTTGACTTGAAAATGCTACTGCAATTTTGCAAAAGTTCATTAATAATATATGATGGTCTTTTGAAAGTAATTGTATAAATGGTTTGCCTTGTCTTGTTAACAGTGTCATCCTCTTACAGTGAAAGTGAGGAGCTTAAAGTGTCTGGCAGCTCGTACTGCCAGCATCAAGGACAGCTGCTGAACAGATTACATGAGCTCAAAGGGGAAAGGTCAAAACAGTCAGTGCCGAGCATGTTCAGTATCCAAAGCACCTGGCACACACCAAAAAAGAGACAACAATATACAATACAATCACAGGTAATTCTGACTGGATTTTAGCTTCAAATAGTAAACAAGAACAATAGATTTTAAAGCACTGCAGCCAACAACTGTGAATTTGTTTACTTACACTCAGTGCTGTCTAGACAAATAAGTCATTTTCTGGTCCCCTGTTGACTGCAATGCATTGTTTCTAGTGCAATCAAAAAGCAGCACAGGTTTTGTGTCTGTGTGGAGATGAGATGAATTGGCCAAGCCAATTCAGCGCACTAACGCACTATTCACAGCAGACAATAGGCTTATTGTTGCACAGTTTGTATTTTAACCATATATTTGGGTAAAATGTAATCATATGGAGGACATGTTTACCGTGCGATTTACTATGATTTGCTGCATTGCTGGACAAACACTTTAGTTTGATGTGTTTAGAGCAGTGGTGACTTACAGAGCAGTGGTGTGAAGTGGCTCGGGCACTGTGCTCAGGTGTTAGCATGTCAGAGGCACATTAAGATTAGCTTAGCCCCGGTTTGCTTTGGCACGTGTTTGCAAAGCTTGGCACACGGTGCAGGCCACACTAGGCCACTGTATCATTAGGCTTATGATGATTACACTCTCGCAGTCCCTGAGAGGAGAGGAGAGCCCACGAGGTTAAATGCTCACAATTTTCCAATTGGAAAGTCCCAGACACAGATGCTATTATGGAGGTGTCTGAAGTAACAAAGGCTCTCTTCACACAGACATAGAGCAGTGTATTGGCCCAAACAGGATCCCTCAGCCCTGTGTCACTGCAGCCACACTGACGGCTGTGTGAGGGCACGGGGCAGGGTCGCTGAAGGGTTCTCTGTCACTTTTGGGGTCAAACCACAAGATATTTTAGAGGAAATATGTCACTCATCTGATATAAATAAGGAAATGCTTGTTTTTTTTCTTTCTCCAAAATTAGAGGTATACAAATTAGAGTCCAAAAACAATAAAAACAATAGTCATATTTTTAATTTCATTATTTTCTATCAACATCAAAAAGTTAAAGTTTTTAGTATTACTGACAGAGGGAGCGAGCCACAGAAATTCAAATTTTTAACTTATCTTAAGTTTTTCCCCCGTATTAGGATCATTGGTTGGCTTTCTGTTCTTCTATTTTGCCATGACACATATGGACTGTTTCCAGCTGGCTCACACATGAAGATGGCTCTGGTCCAGTAATAAATCCCTTTAAACTGTCCCGCCAGCCCACTGCATGTTCACACCTCGCTCTGCAGACACCTCTCAGCCTTAGGCCTGAGTGACGCAGCCCTCATTGTCAACTTTAAAGTGTTTTATGGGCCATTACGTACTAGTACCACATTAAATAACTGCGTTTATAGAACTACTGCTATAAATAAAAACAACAATGCAGGGACACTGAAGAGTAATGGAAAAATTCGTACCTAAAAACAAAAACAAAATATGTATTAGCATCATGACCTTATAATATTGCTTACCATGAACAAGCTGCAATGGTTTAGACAAAGCATAAACCAGGAATAACGCAATAAAAATACAGCACTTAGGTAGGCCCAGGAAAGAAAAAGATGACAGATACGGGTCAACAAGTTGTGTTACCAAACAATATTTCATGTTACTTGCAGAACACAAAGTCTATCAATAGAACATATTCTAGAACAAAGGGGTCAGTCCCACATTAATTATAAATGGTAAATGGTCACATTTTCATATAGCGCTTTTCCACCTTCAAGACACTCAGAGCGCCTTGTATAAAGGAATCACTCACCCATTCACACACATTCATACACCAGTGTGCACAGACACTGGGGACGACGGGGGTTAAGTATTTTGCCCAAGGACACAATGACAGTGTGAGAGCTAGAATTGCACCACCAACTTGCGCTCAACCAATAATGTTTATATTGAGAGTGGGATTCGAAGCCAACCTTAGGATCAGTGGACAAACACTACCAACTGAGCCACAGTCACCCATTAAGTGTTATTTTTTTAGGCTGCCAAAATGAGGGTGCAAACATTTTAAAATGAGGCTGCCATTCACTCTTTTGCACCCTGTAGACCTGCCCTTAAATAGGACTAAACCAGGTCTAACTCAGGTGTAATACAGGACTGAACCTGGTCTAAACCAAGACTACTTCCAAATAGGCCAATAAACTCAAAGTACTATAACAGAAGAGCCATCCACGGTACAACCCAGACCATAGCTTGAGAACAGCAGGTCTTGAATAATGTACCTTTTATCCATTTGAAACAAGGGTAAGTAGACATCTGGACAGTTTAGATTGCAATGGACCTTTCAACCTGCATAACTTTTTCTTGCCAAGACTATAAAAAAAATTAGTAAAACACATGCATTTGATTCAACTAATTATGGTGAGCTTGATTAAACCACAATGCAGGGAACAGCCAGTGAAATGCAAGTTATATTTAGGAAGGGCAAGTGGAGCTACTTGAAAAGAAATGACCATAACAAACTCCTATAGGAAGAATAGCTGAATGGTCTATATGCACTCTATAGCTCTATGTTAGGCTATGTTGGGTTCTTAGTTGGGCCCATGAGGCTGTGAAGATTGGGTTTTGTGGCTCTGGACCTTCAGCCCTGCACCACAAACTAACATTTATCTGGGCAGTGAGTCCAGTTTGTATTTCTCCACTGGACTGTGTTTGTTTAAGCTGGGCACTTATGTAAGCAGCTCTCAGTGTGTGCCTCTCCAGAAAGGCTCTGCATCATTTCTGACACCAAGAGGTATTTTGTCAAGTCACCGTGCGGAAATATAACTTTACAAAATCTCCTGTGTGCCTTTAACCTACTTAAAAGCAGGTGCCAATCTTTTCGATGGTTTTCAATTGGCTATATGTATGTATGTGTAGTTTTTTATGACCAGAAAGCAGAACAGCAATAATACAGTTGGAATCATATTTTTATAGTTAATAATAATAATAATAATAATAATAATAATAATAATAATAATAATAATAATAATAACAGTAACAATAATAATAATAATAATAATTTAAACACTTTGGCCACAGGTGAATCAGGCAGTCACCTAGGGTGCTTTTTGGTGGAGAGGACGCCAAATTGCAGTCATAAAAAAATTCAAAACAAATATGTTGAAATACAATTGTTCCACATGTTTAAATCCCCATATGTTTTTCTTTCAAAAAGAATCCAAAAATAAGTAAAATTAGACAATTCTGATTCAGCCTGGTGAGGGGTGCCATGCACAAAGACACATACTGCATCTAAATCTGAGCATACTCATTCAGAGCATATAGCACAAAATGAAAGACTCTGGAAATATCTTGGAGTTCAAAAGAATATTCTACATCCCACATTTCTCGCCAATCCTTCTCTTATTGATGCAGTTATTAGCACAAACAGCTAATGAACTAATACCTCCATAGATTAAATAGCACAAAAACTATGACAAAGCATGACACATTTCTTATTCTTATAGAAGCAAGTTAAAACGTGAGGCCAGGAGCCTGGACAAAAGTTTTAGACTGGACTGTGCCTTTTGTCTGGAGCATCTATCCACAGCCCACTGTAAAGGCTGCAGCTCACAGACAGTGGCTCAATGCGCTGAGAGCAGGGGCGGAGCACAGGGAGTCAGCACAGGGCTGGCACTCCACACAGAATCACTGACACAGGATTTGAACACACTAATGCCCCCTTTGAATCTTGGAGAGAAATACCCTACAATCATAATAATTAGACAGGAATGAACTAGTGTAAAAATAGATATTGATCTAATTTATCCCAGATTACAGGAAATTACTTCAGCCCATGTGAATACAATACAGAATTTAATTTTGTAGGCATTAGTCCATGACTCTGACATGAAATCTCGCCTAGGGCTTCAAAAGAGCCAGTGCCGTCCCTACAATAATCATACGCATCCTAGCAACAAGATGAGATAACCTTTATTAGTCTGGCCATATTTCTTACCATATATTATCACAATTTAATTACTACCATATAACAAATAACTTAAACACTTATATGTGCAAATCAATTCGTTGTGTTTTATTTACATTTGATGGAGAAAAAAAAATGTATTTTATTTTTTGTTGGCTGCTATATTTTGCCTGGTACTATTATAATGACTCAACATCCAACATGATCCAAAAGAAACATTCAGTGACTTGAAACTGGACAGATTTTTCTTTCTTCCAGCTTCTTATACTTCCGCTGTAGTGTTAAGACACCCTGACAGGTCCATACAAAACTCACACCTGTCTACTCACCATGATACGCCGTGACAAATGAACAACCCATAAACACAAACTTAAAACCATCCATCAGGATCAAAGTACCAAACAAGCATTTCAAATCTCCTTACAAAGCGTGACCTCCATAACAGTGGACATGTTGCCAGCTGTCCCGACGCCCACCCGGGTTAAAGAGGTTAGGTGAGGTTAGGGAGGTGACCCAAGAGTGTCAGGAGGTTTGAGAACTCTACAATTATCTCAACTTCAACTAAATTCACAAAGGAGGCAGTACTTGTTAACCCAATGGCCTATGACACATGCCTGTTTAAGCGTAATGAACTAAGTGTAGACTGGTCAAAACATTGGGGCTGATAGAAATGAGAAAAATACAGTGGTATATTGTATTTCAAATCTGCCACTACAGACTACAAACTTGCTTACTTTTTGAGCAATAAAACCTAGAGCAAGCTGTAAGGTCCTATCACACAGAACCACGCCTGATTAAAATTAAAATCATTAAACACTATTGGCAATTCTAGATGGTAACACACACAAAAAAAAAGCTGAGTAACAACAGCAAACAAAAATTAAAGCCGCAAGCGGCATCGAACGGCCCTCGCGGGCCGCGCTTCGCACTCGGCCGACCGGGCACTCCCTGTAGGTGGCACTGACCCGCCTCTTGCCTCTGTTTTATTGTGGCTTTGGGCTGCACTTGTCACCAAATACAGGCAAAAGACATTGGGAGCACTGATGCACAAAATGCACCAACATGGCTTTTTTCCAGGCATCGCCATGGCAACACCGTGCAAAATACAAAGTTGGCACCTTGGACTTTTTTGATGGGGATGATGTAAAGAATGAGCGTGCCAAATCTCACATTCTTCATTGAAGGTCTGAAACCGTTATAAGAGTTTGAAATGTCCCAAAATTTTTAAATTTTCCCATTAGGATAACATGGTGTATTTCACGCATTGCCATGGCAACAGAGTGAAAAATATGGCATGGGTGTGATTGACTTTTTGGATCGGGATGATATGATGAGTCATTCTGGCAAATTTCACTTAATTCCATGAAACTAATGTTTTTCTCATGAATGGGAAAATTTTCCGGAGCATTCCCATTAGGATAACATGGGAACTTCGGCGCATCGCCATAGCAACACGGTGCAAGAAACGACATGGGTCTGATTGACTTTATTGATCGGGATGACCCACTGGAATTTTGTGTGAAATTTCGTAACATTTGGGAAAACTAACATTTGGGCCCTCCATGCAAATATATTTGTTATTCTGTAGGGGGCGCTATTGCACCAAATTGTTTTCTTTCATAATTAGTAGGTCTAGGCCAGAAAGTTTTACAACTGATTCGAATTTGAGCTCAATCGGACTTTGTATGCGCAAACGGGAGCAAATTTTGACATTTGAAAATTGCAAAAATTCCAATGGAATTTTGCAGCTTCGCCGCACGGAAACCGTTATAGGTATCAACGTAAATTGGATAACTTTTGATGCCCCACTTGTCTAGATGATGTCCAGTGATTTTCAGCCCTGCAGGTGAAGCGCCTTCAGAGGAGTTGACGAAAATGCGACGTCAACGAAAATGCTGACTCGGCATTTCGGAATTTTCAATCCAAGATGGCCGACTTCCGGTTTGTCAGAGGGCGTGGTCACAATAATATTTTCTGTTTGGCATCACTTGAAGAATGTGTGTACCGAATTTGGTGGCTCTACGACAAAGTTGACGTCGGGGCGTCTCCCATTGACGCAATGTATTTTGACTTTTGTAGGTGGCGCTGTCGCGCCATTTTTTTATGCCCAATGATGCACCATATAAAAAAATAAATTTTTCGCCAGACCTGAATTTTGGGCAAAATTTGGTGAGTTTTTGAATATGTTCAGGGGGTCAAATTCCTGCTCAAAGTGCAGAACAAGAATAATTAAAGCCGCAAGCGGCATCGAACGGCCCTCGCGGGCCGCGCTTCGCACTCGGCCGACCTGGCACTCTGTAAGGGTGGCGCTAACGCGCCACTGGTCTCTATGTCATTGCAGCTGTGGGCAGTTCATTTTCACTAAACAAAGTCACATTGGAAGCGCTGACGCGCTTCATCGCCATGACAACACTGTACAAACTACAACAGGAGTCTCTTTGAGTCACATTCCTAAATAAACCATTATGGTTTAAAAGAGCCACAATTTCCACATCTCATATAAAAAAAATTAATAATAAAATCCATTTGCGTGAGATCCAGCTTGAGACAAACTTGTATGACTAACATTAGTCCATAACTATTTGTGCCAGTCAGATCTGATCATTATTTATGACAGAAATCAAGTTTTATCAGAGTTTAGCCTTTAAACTTTTTTTCACCCAGACCCAGAGTCACATGACATGTTTGTAGTGAGCTGTGTGTCTTAATCGCTCTGTGAAGGAGGCACTATATCGTCTGCTAAAGAGTGTGGGGCTCTGTAGTGAATGAGAGGTTAGAGACTAGGCTGGACATTCAGACACAGTCCAGTCTTGTATCTTAATATTTTTTTTTCATAGGCTCTATTATTTTAAATGAAAACTTTGAACCTGGGCACATACCTATTGACCACACTTTGAGTACGGCCTCACCACACAGACCTACTTTTTTCTCCCACTTCCATCTTGTGCCTCTGTACTGTACATAGATGATTTGCTCTTTGTTGTTATTATAAGCCTAAACAAAACAATGAGGACACACTGACACAGCAGGTCAAAATATATGTTTTGGATGAGATACTAATGTTGAAAACATATGACTATGTCTCAGTGTCACCTCCTAATACACTCTCATATCATTAGTGTTAAGTGACAGCAATTTCAGAACCACTGCCTCATTATCACATTTCTATTTTAACTCATTCATAGAAACATAACTACGAATAATGTAACTTATGTTTCCTCCCAATTTACCAGTTTCTAACTTAAACTTAAAAATCTTTGTGTAAGAACATGTTGTAAAAAGTATTATCAACTGAAACTAGAGGTTCATGGACCATTGGTAAATATTAGTATTTTGCCTCACATTATGTATTAAATAAAAATAAATAATAAATATAATAATTATTTTATTTATTTATTTTTTTATATATATATATATATATATTTTTTTTTTTTACTGTTTTGCACTGTGTGTATGACATTTTATATTTATTCTTATTCTTTTAAATTTATATTTTAAATTTCTATTCGGTGGTCGTGGGATCTGCGAATGAAGAGAATTTCCCCTCGGGGATCAATAAAAGTGATTCTGATTCTGATTCTGAAATAACTAAAAATATAGAGGAATATTAAAAACATTTAAATCTTTCAATGATATATGTAACTGATCAGTTCATGTCATTCAATTTCATTTTAATAGAATAAATACAATTCTACATAGATGTCTTGAAAAGTGTATTAGATGCATTCAGCCATTTTGTCTGGTTTGGTTGAAGTTTAACCAAACCATTCAAAATGGCTGAATGTTTTTTTTCAAAAATCTCTTCAAAACATTTTTGAATCAAAACAGCAGCCGTTATGTGGAGCAGGCCAGAGCAGAGTCCTGATTGGCTGAGAGACACATCAAAGAAAAGCTGTCTCACTTTCCTGGGCTTCTGATTGGCTGAGAGATCGCACCACTGATGACGCGGCAGAAGCCTTTAAATACAGGTGCGGAGCAGCCCCACCTCGCCTCTTGGTCTCTCTATTCGTGGGGATACTGAGCTGCAATTTCTCTGCTTTTCAAAGCATTTTCACCACCTTTTCACCGCCTTTCCACCGCGGTTTCATCGATTTGCGATCATCGGATCACTGGATTACTGTTTTTTGTCGTCAGTCTATTGTTCGTGATTGTCTCCTGTGGATCCGTGTTGGTTTTGTAAATCGTTTTGCTGAGGACATTATACCACCTTTGTCCTCGTTTGGGCCCGCAGAACTTGGGATAAAGGTAAGACATCTGACTTTTATTAACTTTATATTGCTAGTTAATTCAAATGAGTCTTAAAATAAAGCTTAGTTTAGTTAGTTGCATGAAGCTAGTGAAAATTCATCGTGTATTGTGATAAAGCTAAGCTAAGTTTTTCGGTTGGGAGTTTCCACTGTGTCCTGTGTGTCTAATGCTTTATATGAGCCTGTATGTGTTTTGTGTCCGTTAAAGTGCTAATATTGTTGTAATCTTCTTGTTCACTCTCATAACTTGTGGCTGTATTTCTGTGGATGAATCGGTGCTAATGCTAGCGGGGCTAATGCTAGCGGCGCTAATGCTAACGGGCCTAATAGCTCCTGCAGCCTCATCCTGTTGTTGTCTGTGTTAAGTACTGGCTTATATATTTTAATATGCATAAAAGTGGTAATATTCTTGTTTAGTCGTGGTTTAGTAGCTTGGGGCTTTATGTATATATGCAGAAGTAACTTTTTAGTGTCTTTAAAGTGTTTGTTGGGCCTAGTAGGTCGTCATAGATGCATTCCGTTGTTCGTGTTAAATCCAGGTTGAGTTGTGGGGGATCCTTATGTGTGAACGTGACTGTAAACTTCATCTTAGGATAAAACTGTGTGATGTCCCGGGTTAAGGTCTGCTTTAGTCTGTATTGAGATGTTTTATCGTGTTTTGTTGTACTGATTTAGACCTGGTCTAGTGTGCTCTGTGTTGTCCAATCAGAAAGCAGTGAGCCGAGAAACGGCCAATGATATCACTTATTCCAAGAGCGGGAAAAGTGGTTGCTATGCTGTTGCTATGAGGTGTGTTTTGCGCATGTGCGTGGTTTTATGAGTCTCAGAACAGATAGGATTTTTCACTTGTGTTCTGGTCTAGTCTTGGTCTGGGTCTGGTCCAGGTGTAGTCCTGGTCCACTTTAAATGTGTGTTAAAATAAAGCTGTTTTGTTAATTGAATGAAGCTGTAGTGAAAATTCCTCGTGTATTGTCTAAAAGCTAAGCTAAATTTTAAGCCTAGAAGCAGCCAATGATATCACTTATTCCAAGAGCGGGAAAAGTGGTTGCTATGCTGTTGCTATGAGGTGTGTTTTGCGCATGTGCGTGGTTTTATGAGTCTCAGAACGGATAGGATTTTCCACTTGTGTTCTGGTCTAGTCTGGGTCTGGTTCAGGTGTAGTCCTGGTCCACTTTAAATGTGTGTTAAAATAAAGCTGTTTTGTTAGTTGAATGAAGCTGTAGTGAAAATTTTTATTTAGTTTCGTAACTTGTGGCTGTATTTCTGTGGACGAGTCTGTTAGGTAGCGGCGCTAATGCTAGATATATGTGTGTGTGTGTACATGTGTATATATATATGTGTGTGTACACGTATATGTGTGTGTGTGTGTGTGTACGTGTACACGTATATGTGTGTGTACGTGTACACGTATATGTGTACGTGTGTGTACACGTGTGTACATGTGTGTGTGTACACATGTATATGTGTGTGTGTACACATGTATATGTGTGTACGTGTGTGTACACGTGTGTACGTGTGTGTACACATGTGTGTATGTGTGTGTACATATGTATGTGTGTGTGTGTACATATGTATGTGTGTGTGTGTGTACATATGTATGTATGTGTGTGTGTGTGTACATATGTATGTATGTGTGTGTGTGTGTACATATGTATGTGTGTGTGTGTGTACATATGTGTGTGTGTGTGTGTACATATGTATGTGTGTGTGTGTGTGTACATATGTA
This sequence comes from Periophthalmus modestus, assembly GCA_019594935.1. Taxonomy (NCBI): domain Eukaryota; kingdom Metazoa; phylum Chordata; class Actinopteri; order Gobiiformes; family Gobiidae; genus Periophthalmus; species Periophthalmus modestus. Next base: position 24,441,526 of record JAIEZT010000441.1, read on the forward strand.
TGTGTGTGTGTGTGTGTACATATGTATGTATGTGTGTGTGTACATATGTATGTATGTGTGTGTGTGTGTACATATGTATGTATGTGTGTGTGTACATATGTATGTATGTGTGTGTACATATGTATATGTGTGTGTGTACATATGTATATGTGTGTGTGTACATATGTATATGTGTGTGTGTACATATGTATATGTGTGTGTGTACATATGTATATGTGTGTGTACATGTGTGTGTGTGTGTGTACATATGTATATGTGTGTGTGTGTGTGTGTGTACATATGTATGTGTGTGTGTGTGTACATATGTATATGTGTGTGTATGTGTGTACATGTGTGTACATATGTGTATGTGTGTGTGTGTGTGTACGTGTGTGTGTACATATGTATGTGTGTGTACATATGTATATGTGTGTGTGTGTGTGTGTGTGTGTGTGTGTGTGTGTGTGCGTGCGTGCATATGTGTGCGCGCGTATGTGTGTGCGCATATGTGTGTGCGCATATGTGTGTGTGTGTACGTATGCTTATGTGTGTATATGTGTGTGCATATGTATTAGGGGTGTGCTAAAATATCGATACACCGATATGTATCGATATTATTAAAATCGATACGGTATCGATTATTTGTTTCCTAGTATCGATACTAGTGTGTGTGTGTGCATTAAAGTGGTAATATTCTTGTTTAATCTCAGTCTCATAACTTTGGGCTGTATGTATGCAGATAGAACTTTCTAGTGTGTTAAAGTGTTAGTCTAGCCTTTGTCTTATTGTGGCTAATTATGTATGTATGTTCAAGTGTTAGTATGTGTATGTATGTGTGTGTGTGTGTACATGTATATGTATGTGTGTGTGTACATGTATGTGTGTGTATACATGTATGTGTGTGTGTACATGTATGTGTGTGTGTACATGTATGTGTGTGTGTACATGTATGTGTGTTTGTGTACATGTATGTGTGTGTACATGTATGTGTGTGTGTGTGTATGTGTGTGTGTGTACATGTATGTGTACGTGTGTGTGTGTGTGCGTGTGTGTGCATATGTGTGTGTGCGTGTGTGTGCATATGTGTGTGTGCGTGTGTGTGTGCATATGTGTGTGTGTGTGTGTGTGTGTGTGTGTGCATATGTATGTGTGTGTGTGTGTGTGCATTAAAGTGGTAATATTCTTGTTTAATCTCAGTCTCATAACTTTGGGCTGTATGTATGCAGATAGAACTTTCTAGTGTGTTAAAGTGTTAGTCTAGCCTTTGTGTCTTATTGTGGCTAATTATGTATGTATGTTCAAGTGTTAGTATTTGTATGTGTGTGTGTGTGTGTGTGTGTGTGTACATGTATATGTATATGTATGTGTGTTTGTACATGTGTGTGTTTGTACATGTATGTGTTTGTGTGTGTGTGTGTACATGTATGTGTACGTGTGTGTATGTGTGTGTACATGTATGTGCATATGTATGTGTGTGTATATGTATGTGTGTGTGCATATGTATATGTGTGTGTGTGCATATGTATATGTGCATGTGTGTGTGTGTGTGTGTGTGTGTGTGCATATATATGTGTGTGTGTGCGTGTGTGTGTGTGTGTGTGCATATGTATATGTGTGTGTGTGTGTGTGTGTGTGTGTGTGTGTGTGTGTGTGTGTGCATTAAAGTGGTAATATTCTTGTTTAATCTCAGACTCATAACTTTGGGCTGTATGTATGCAGATAGGACTTTCTAGTGTGTTAAAGTGTTAGTCTAGCCTTTGTCTTATTGTGGCTAATTATGTATGCATGTTCAAGTGTTAGTATGTGTATGTATGTGTGTGTGTGTGTGTGTGTGTGTGTGTGTGTGTGTGTGTGTGTGTGTGTGTGTGTACATGTGTGTGTGTGTGTGTGTACATGTATGTGTGTGTGTGTGTGTACATGTATGTGTTTGTACATGTATGTGTTTGTAAAGGCAAGGGGCAAGTTTATTTGTATAGCACAATTCGTACACAAGGTAATTCAAAGTGCTTTACAGAATAAGAAAAAACATTAAAATCACACAAATCAACACACGAATAATCACAATAATCATCATAAAATTGACATTAAAACATTAAAACAAAAGAGTGCAGAATAAAAATAAAATAAAATCCTCTCAGTCATATGCACAGATAAACAGAACCGTTTTGAGCCTGGATTTAAACATTGTCAAAGTAGAGGCCTGTCTCACATCTTCAGGAAGACTGTTCCAGGTTTTAGCTGCATAAAACTGAAACGCTGATTCCCCATGTTTAGTCCCTGACTCTGGGCACCAGCAGGAGGCCGGTCCCTGAAGTCCTCAGAGTGCGAGATGGTTCATATGGCACTAACATGTCAGAGATGTACTTTGGACCTAAGCCATGAATAGACTTGTACACAAGCAGAGCTGCTTTAAAGTCTATTCTTTGAGCTACAGGAAGCCAGTGCAGAGACCTGAGCACAGGACTTATGTGCTCGTACTTCCTGGTTCTGGTCAGGACCCGAGCAGCAGCGTTCTGGATGTACTGCAGCTGTTTTAAGGCCCGTTTGGAGAGGGCCAGTGAGCAGGCCGTTACAGTAGTCTAACCTACTGGAGACAAATGCATGGATAAGTCTCTCCAAGTCTGGTTTTGACAGTATACCTTTAATTTTTGCAATGTTTTTTAGATGGTAAAAGCTGCAGATGTTATTGATTTGATGTGGCTGTTAAAGTTCAAGTCTGAGTCCATTATTACCCCTAAATTTCTAGCCCGATTTGAAGGTTTTAGAGAAAGAGACTGGAGGTGACTGCTGACACTTTCTCTGTTTCTGTGGGCCGAAGACTATGACTTCAGTCTTGTCTGAGTTTAGCTGAAGAAAGTTGTTTTGCATCCACTCACTGATCTGTTGGACGCAGTGGCAGAGTGAATCTACTGGTCCATATTCACCTGCTGCCAGTGTGACATAGATCTGAGTGTCATCTGCATAGTTGTGGTAAGACACATTGTTGCTGCGTATTAACTGACCTAGCGGCAGCATGTACAGATTGAACAGCAGGGGTCCCAAAATTGACCCCTGGGGCACTCCACAGCTCAGGGACATTTTATCTGAGACACATTTTTCCAATTTCAACAAAGAACTCCCTGTTTTCTAGATAGGACTTGAACCAGTTTAGTGCTGTACCAGAGATGCCCACCCAGTCCTCTAGTCTCTGTAAGAGGATCCCATGATCCACAGTGTCAAAAGCAGCACTCAGATCTAACAGGATCAAGACTGAGACTTTGCCTGCATCAGTGTTCAGGCGGATGTCATTTGTCACCTTGATAAGAGCAGTCTCAGTGCTGTGGTGGGGTCTAAAACCCGACTGGAAAGTATCGAAGGAGTTGTTAATTTGGAGGAAGTTAATAAGCTGTTGGTAAAACAACTTTTTCAAGGACTTTGCCTAAAAACGGCAGATTAGAGATTGGTCGGTAATTGTTCAATATTGTGGCATCAAGACTGCTCTTCTTTAGGAGAGGCTTGATAACTGCAGTTTTCAAAGCTCTTGGGAATGTTCCAGATTGAAGTGACATATTAACTATGCAAGTGACTGGTGACAGCAAACTGTTGAGCACAGACTTTAGAAATTTAGTGGGTAACACATTGAGGCAGCATGTAGATGAACTCAGACTGGTGACGATCTCTTGAACAGTTTTGTCAGTTACAGGTGCAAAGTGAGTCAGCTCTAAGTGTCTAGGTGGCTGCAGGGATGTTATTTGCTTTGTGGGATTGATGGCATTTTTAATGGCCTGAACCTTGTCATTAAAGAATACTGCAAACTCATTGCACTTAGATATGGAAATGGCATTAGTTCTAATGGCAGCGGAGCTGGAGGGTTTGTTAATCTGTTTTGTACTGTTGCAAACAGGACACGAGAGAGTTGTTACTGCAACAGAGTTGTTACTGCACATGTATGTGTGTTTGTACATGTGGTTTTGTACATGTGTGTGTGTGTGTACATGTATGTGTACGTGTTGTGTGTGTGTATATGTATGTGTGTGGTGTGTGCATATGTATATGTGTGTGTGCATATGTATATGTGTGTGTGCATATGTATGTGTGTGTGTGTGGCATATGTATGTGTGTGTGTGCATATGTATATGTGTGTGTGTGTGTGTGCATATGTATGTGTGTGTGTGTGTGTGTGTGCATATGTGTGTGTGCATATGTATATGTGTGTGTGTGCATATGTGTGTGTGTGTGTGTGTGTGGGTGTGTGTGTGCATTAAAGTGGTAATATTCTTGTTTAATCTCAGTCTAGAATAACTTTGGGCTGTATGTATGCAGATAGAACTTTGGGCTAGTGTGTCAGATAAAGTTTCCTAGTTGTTAGTCTAGCCCTTTTGTCTTATTGTGGCGATTTATGTATGTATGTTCAAGTGTTAGTATGTGTATGTATGTGGTGTTGTGTGTGTGTGTGTATGTGTTTGTACATGTATGTGTGTTTGTACATGTGTGTGTGTACATGTGTGGTGTTTGTACATGTATGTGTGTGTGTACATGTGTGTGTGTGTACATGTTGTGTGTGTGTACATATGTGTATACATGTGTGTTGGGTATATGTGTGTGTGTGTGTGTGTATGTGTATATGTTGTGTGTGCATGTATATGCATGTTTATGTGTGTGTGTTAGTTGCCTAATATGTCATCGTTGTGTGCTGGTGCATCCCGTTGTTCTTGTTGTTTATGTACTCAGGTGTGCTGTCTGTTTGGATAGAACCTTGTAGTGTGTGAACGTGTTATTCTGGAGCCTTTGTAAGGTAGTTAACTGTAAACTGCAGCTTAGGATAAATGTGTGGTGCAGTATGTTTATTAGTGTGTTTGGTCAGATGGAAATTGGCTGTAACAGCTACAATCTGGTACAAGTCTGTGCCATTGTGCTTATGTGTAATTGTACATTGTGGCTACGTATTAAAAAAAATTGATAAGTGTAGTTAGCAATATAAATGTTTAGTGGTTAGTGGTTTTGGTTTAGTTGTGGTTGTTGATTCCCGGTTTGGTTTAAAGTGCCTGAGGAGATCTCAGTGAACAGATATGTTATTTTTGCACATTGTGTTCTGCAGTCTTTGTTAGGTTTGTCAATGGGTCCATTGTGGTTAAGTCCTACAAGCATCTGTGCCATTGTCGTATGTAATTGTACCTTGTCGTACTAACCTGGTGTAGTAAAAAGTCCTTCGAATCACTGAGTTTGTGGTAGGATTTGTATCAGTTGTGTGGATTTGACTTAAAGGTTTGTTTATCAATCCCAGAACATTTAGTTGGTCACTTGTGTTCTGTCCTAGTTGTGGTCTGGGTCCAGTCCTGGTCCAGTCCTAGTCTAGGTCCCAGTATTGTTTTGTTTGCTTTTCACATTTGGGTTGGTCATGAAATTTTGTTTAAGAGGTCCTGTCTTACTGGCTGTTACTTAGCTGGATCCTATGTATCCTTTGTCAAATACTGTTCTGGAGATCCTTCTTTTTTGCCATTTTCAAAACTTGTATAGACTGTGGATTGTTTAGTTTAGATCTTGTAGGATTTTTTAGTTTTGGTTGTGATTTCTGGTCCACTATTCTTCTGCTATTCTTTTTTTTTTTTTTTTTTTTTTTTTTTTTTTTTTTTTTTTTTTTTCTAATACTACAAGATCAGTAGAATTTTTGCAGCACAGTAGAAAAAATGGAGCTTTGACATCATTATTACAGTGACAATTGTTGTATATTAAAGTAAAAAAAAAAAAGTCTCTTTTACTTTCCAATGCATTAGTTTAGGGTTAGGTTTGACTCTTAAAATGTTACATGTATTTCTTTTTAATTTAAACAATTATAACTTATTTCCAGATGCCTAAGGTCAAGGGGATGGAACGCTCCCTTGCTGCGGAGAGGAGGAGGGCTGAGCAGCTTGCGGGGGAGCCTGCTCTTCCAACGGCTGTTTGCACCGTCCACCCTGTTTTTCGGCCAATGCTGAGACCGTTACCCGTAATGTTTTTTTCTGTATGTGTTTTTTGCAGCCTTCATATCTGTCTGGTTTTGTAAATGCTGAGGTTTTTATTTTCAACATGCTTTCTTTTTTAGGCCACGGTACTGGTACTGGTTTTCGGCATTCGGGTCAACCCCTGGAAGACTTCCAGGCACAGTGGGAAGTCCTCCAAGTTGGTCTTGCCGCCGCCGGAGTCTCCCGACAAGAAAGGTAAGTCTATGCGCTTCAGTATGAGGCAAAATTCTGAAGTAGTGATTGAGGGATTGTTAAATATTGTCTTCTTTTTTTTTAGTTCGTTCTGATTGTCGGGAACTCCCATTCTGCGTGCGGTCGCTGATCGCATCGTGCCGATGCCAGAGGGCTGCCTGTCCTTTGGCATCAGCGCAACTCCTGGAGGTTGTGCCCGTGACCTCCACATGGAGCTGATGGGGGACCCGCCCTCACCAGAGGTGAGTATAGCAATGACCATTATATCATCTGTGGTAAACATTAAATAGTTGAACCTTGTAAGGTGTCATTGAGAAAGTTGAACAAATTATTGTCTCTTCAGAGCCTGCTCTGGTGTGTCTCATGGCCCCGTGCAACAACCTGACGGCCAGCAGGACGGTCGACGAGGCATCAGAGGAGTTTGCCCGACTCCTCAGGTATGTCTGCGGGCGTTGGCCAAAGGTTATGTAAAAATGTTGTAATCCTTTGACAATATGTGTATTTTTGTAGTTTCTAAATTGTGATTTCTTTTTTAAGGTGTGTGTGTCGTGGATTTTTCCACCCGCGCCTCGCTGGCAACGTGGAGATCCAGACCCTCCTTCGGCAGGAGTACCACCGGGTGTCAGTGCGAATGGGTATTAGCTATACCCATATCGACCAGTTTTTTCCCCTGCATCGACGAGAGCTATGGTGCAGGGATGGCGTAAGTACAATCTTTCTCATTTGACCAATTTCTTTTTTTTTTTTGTTTTTTATCGGTGTGATTTTATGTAATATGTAACATTTGGTTATAATTTTGTTTCAGATCCACCTGAGTGACAGCGACGGGATGGGGATCCTTGTTCAGCTCTGTGGCAGGCTTGCTACAGGCAGCTTGAGGTCTCCTCCCCCGCGTCCTCAGTGGCGGCGCCCCTCCCCCGCCCTCGCACAGTCACTATGAGGGCTTTGCCAAGAGTGGTTGTGACTGGACCGCTGCCAGTGCCACGACCACCCCCCCCTCGTAAGTGGACTCCCGTTGTGCGGGGCGGAAAGGTGAGAGATTGTTACTTTTTTGTCTTCAAGCACAAGTAGCTTATTCTATAGTTCCTAATGTATATTTTTGTTACCGAACCAGCCTACGGACTCAGCCTCCCCCTGTGGGTCCCAAGGGGCGCCTGGTACAACAGAGGTTAGTAAATGTCATTCCTGTCTTTAATTATTGAAAATAACATTGTTCGAATAAATGATTTATACATTTTTGTTCTTTGTTGTTTATGTGGAGACTGTTTTCTCTCCATCCCCCTGTCGCCTGTCCTCTTCAGCCCTGCCATGCTGATCGAGATGGACAAGATTTGTCCATCTGACCTCAGCTCTGGGGAGGACGTGGCCCGCCTTCCCTTCGGGAAAGAAGGTAAGCATCTTGTCATTTGCTTATTGTTAAAGTAAACAATTGCCTGGTGTGAGGGTCTAGTAACTTATTTATCCTTTTTGTGGTTTAGACGTCTCCGGCGAGGCGTCGCAAGGGTGCTTCCTCAAAGAGACACCGGCCCAGCGGCAGGTGAGTGTTAAGATATGACATTTACTTAATTTCAAATACGTTTTGTTTTTTTCTAATATTGAAAGTATATATTTTATGAAGGTGGAGGCAGCACCGGTGGACGTGGAGGTGAGACCCGGCTCACCATCCAGCTTCGTGCCTGCAGTGGAGAAGGACCAGGTTTTGTGTAATTTCCAAATATGTTGATTGTTTTTTACTCATTGTTGCCTGTACTTGATTTTAATTGTATATTGTTTTATAGGGCGGAGGCAGTTGTGGTGGAGGTGACACCTGGAACGTTCCCCTACCAGCTTCGTCATCCTAGATTCTTTCCTGGAGGACGAGGTTTTTTTGATTTTTTATTCTGCAACATGTTCATCATTTAACAGAATGTGGGGCTAATGTTTACATGTTTTTATATGTCTGGAGATGTGGAAGTGAAGCTCCGGAACGTCACTTACCAGGTCCAGGACCAAATGGGGAAATTGTTGTACGGACCAGGTGAGTTTGTTTTTTATTATTATTATTAGTATCATAAAATGTCCAGTAACAGCCTGATGGAAAATAAGCACAGTAATAAGTCAGTATTTTCTTTGTTTGATCTTAAGGCCGGAACTCAGAGCAATCGCGGTATACTTCAGCCGTCCACGTGAACTGATCGAGAGGACCTGATTCAGGTCATGTGACCTCTGAGCCGAGGCGGCCAGTCACTAGACAAGATAGTCATCTGACCAGTCTCGGAAAAAGGCATATTTACTGTCGGGGAAGAACTTGTTCATGGTTAATCTGTTTATTGTTCTGGTTAGGTTAAAAGAAACCAAATTGCCTGGGTGAGGTCTGTAAACTATTTATCAGGCTTTCCTGGTTTCTGACGTCTCCGGAGGGTGCGTCCAAGCCCTCCAAGAGACACTGTCCCAAAGAGGGCAGCTGAGTGACTAGATAGACATTTGCATTAATGTCAAAATAGTTTTGTTTTTCTGCTGATGTATTGATCATTGAAAACTTTCTTGAAGTTACTTTGCACCTGAGAGGTGAGAACCGGGAGGGCAGCCTCTGATCGTGACGAAGGACTCCCCCCGGTGCTCCGTTCCCCATGTACCTGCTTGAGGTGTGAAAGAAAGACGGTCTGTGTCATGCAGATTGCCTTTTTACTCTGGTGCTGGACTTGATTTAAGTTTATTGTTTATAGGCTCGTAGGCAGTTTGGCTGATTTTTTTGTTGTGTACACCGGAAAAAGTCCCCTACCAGCTGGATGTCATGTGGTAGCTGCTGTCTGCTTGAGGACGACTGTGTTTTTGCTGTTTATTTGGAATTCATGTGGTCATAATTTAAACGAATGGGGCTAACTGTTACACTGTTTTATAGTCTGGAGATGCGGGAAGTGACTCCAGGAACGTCAATAACCAGGGGGGGACCAAATGGGGAGGTGGATTCCAGGTGAGTTTGTTTTACTTGTTATTAGATATAATAGTCTGGGAGGAACAGAGACTAGTACCTAACTCCACAGTATAATATATTTGTCTTTGATCTTAAGGCCATGGACCGCAGCCCTCAAAAATGACCCTTCCGCGTCTCATGCCGACAGCCTGTGCTGACCAAACTCTGCCTTCTGTAAGCAGTCAGCCTTCTCTTCTTCAGCCCTCCAGCTGTCCAAGAGGAGAGAGCTTCTGACAAAGATAACTTGTTGTGCACAGTCTGATGTTGTACCTATGTCGGTGTTCCTTCTGTCATTCGGGGTAGTTTGCATCAGGGCGATACTAGGTTTGAGTATAATGGTGTACAGTGTATGGCGATGTCTTTGGGTAGCTTTAGCTAAGCACTTTGTGTAATGTGTTTTTGGGATCAGCTCAGTTAGACTTAGTTTGCTGAATTTGGTGATGCACTGTACACCGAGCTTCGTAATCAGGACTTGACCTCGTGGGCATGAGTATTATTGTTGCAGATTTGCCTAATGAGTCAGTTATTGATGGGCAGCAGTTCAGCTTTTCTTTCAGTGAGCCGGTTAATGGGGCTGCAAATGTTGTGGAGCATGAATTTATTGAGGTAGGCGCGTGGGTAACTTTAGATGGTGCTTTAGAAAGGATGTTTGCACAGTACGACACATGTATTATGACACTCTGTGGTAATGCTTGTGCTGTTATTAAAGATAATGGGCGTTATGCTGTGGTAGACTCTCACTCACGTAGTGTTGAGGGTTTGGTTGATGCTAATGGTAAAAGTGTGGTCGTGTATTTTAGTCACATTGATGAGGTGTACAGTCATTTCTGCGCATTGGCTGCCTGTTATGGTGACCCAAATAGGGAGTCTTTTAAAGTGTTTGAATTGACTGGTGTTGATGTTGTTGTTGTAGCTGATAGTCTGAGGGGCTTAAAGCGCCAAGAGGCCGCAGAAGTTTCTTCTTCTGTTCCCCCAAACAAAAAGACAGAGGACACTGTGGTTGATTTAGATGTGCTGTGCACCAGTGTTCAAGACAGTGCCCTGTCCTTCAATCCACTTACTGAAAGTGTTTGTAAGGACTTATGCAAACTCATTAAGGCTGAGTTTCAGAAGCCTGGTGTAGCAGATCCTAAAACTGTAGGGCCATTAGGTGTGCCATGTCAAAATGACAAAATTATTGCCGACGGTAATTGTTTCTTTCGGGCGGTTTCACAAGCTATTAGTGGCACACAAAAATATCATAGAAAAATTAGACTTGTGATAGTGAAACAGCTCAAAAATAATCCTTCAAAATACAACACGCTTTTGCGCATGGTCACTCATCTGTGGACCAATATATCAGTGCATCAAACATGCGTAAAGTTGGCACATGGGCCACAGAATTAGAAATCCACGCGCGGCTGCAGATTATTTAGGCGCGTCGACGTGTTTACATTTTATCATGGACATTTGGCTAAATACGGTTGTACTACCGAGCCTGTGTCAAACAGTGGCATCTATTTAGAGAATATTAACAATTGCCATTACGAAAATGTAATTTGTGTGAAAATGCCAAATGCTAATGCTTGTTATAAATGCTGCCGAGTCTATCAATTTTCAATGGAGAGCTACAATATTAGGCCTAAAAAGGTAGCTCTCAAGTCACAGGTTAATGTAGATAATGAACTTAATATGAAACCTATATCATCAAAGTATTTACAAAAGAAGAAACAAAAGCTTTCAAAAAGCACCTACATCAAACATAATGAGGCAATTAAGGACAAACGGAGGAAACATTATAGACGCCCAGATGTTAGAGATGCCTCAAAAAAAAGTGTGTTAAACACAAAATATATAGATGATTTGGAGTATAGAGAGGGGAAAAAGGCTGCAATTAAACATAAATACAAAACAAACATGGAGTTTAGAGAAAATCTTAAATCAACATATAAAAATAAATATAGCGCTGATTCGGAATATAAGAATAAACTTAAGGCTGCTGGCATAAACAAATATAAAGTTAATTTACATTATCAAAATAAACTTAAAGCTGCAGGTATCACAAAATATAAAGTCAATTTCCAATATCAAAATAAACTTAAAGCTGCTGGCATCCATAAATATAAAATTAATTTCCAGTATCAAAATAAACTTAAAGCTGCCGGCATCCATAAATATAAAACTAATTTCCAGTATCAAAATAAACTTAAAGCTGCCGGCATCCATAAATATAAAATAATTTCCATTATCAAATAAACTTAAAGCTGCCAGCATCCAAAAATATAAAGTAAATTTACAGCATAAGCAAAATGTTAAGGCAGCCAGTAAACATAAGTACAGTACAAATCCCCAACATAAACAAAAAGTAAAAAAAACATTTAGCAAACAAAAATACCATAGTAATGAGCAATTTAGAAACAAAACTCGGGCAGCATTCAGGAAGAATCAAAAGCAACTGAAACAAAAGAGGGAAAATTTCACTTTCGTTTTAGAACAGTTTTTAAAGGAAGATGAAGGTGGTCCAGAGTATATTTGCTGCGTGTGTTTAAAACTCTTATTTAAAAACCAGGTCTTGCCTTGTAGAAAGGATGACTTTATGGTTAAACCGAAATGCGCAGATGTAGCTAATACCTGTATCTCTGAGGCCTATTTACATACATGCGATGATAATTGTCCTTCTTCGTGCCCACTGTCTGACTGTAGGGGTAGTTTATGGATCTGCTACACATGCAACTCAAAACTGTGTAAAGGTCAAATGCCATCTGAATGTGCAGTAAATAATTTACAATTGGACGATATTCCCCCTGAGCTGGCCTGCTTGAACACTGTTGAACAGCACATAGTTGCTCTTACATCAATTTTATGCAAGTTTTGGCTTTACCTAAGGGGGGTCAGCGAGGGATTCACGGTCCTGTCACATGTGTGCCTTCTAGAGTTAGTGAGTCGGTTAAGTTATTACCACGTAGCAATATGGACGGTTGTTTATTGCCTGTAAAACTGAAACGTAAACTAACATATAAAGGTCATTATGAGTATCAGTATGTGGATACAGAGCGTGTACGGAGGGCCATTGCATTTCTTAAACAAAACAACCGGTATTATTTAGATATTGATTTTAATGAAGAGTGGGTGAACGAGTTTGTTAGGGAAGAGGAAGCTATGGATACTGGTGTGGACGTTAATGTAGAAGTTATTGATGCAGGTGAGGATGCTAATGTGGTCAAGGAAAATCTAGCGGAACAAGAGCAGGCTGAAGATTTAGATGATGAGCTTCTCCATGATCGACAGCGTCATTGTATGTATCAGGATACGTTTTTCATGCCAGTGGATATCGCACAGGAAGCCCTTGACCACTATTTTGAAGGCATTTTAAATTTGGCTCCAGCCGAGGGGAACAGTCCGTTAGTTTTATTGTCAGATTATTGTCAGATAAAGAGAACGAGGCTAAATGTTTTCCAAAGGAGTTTCCGTTAGGTCGTAATACGTTTCATATAGTCCTCGGCCTGTTCCTCTGACCATGTGCAGGTATTTCATTAATAGACTCCTGCATGTGGATGGTAGATTTGCACAAAATTTTAAGTTTCTGTGTTTTTGGCGTTGAGCGTTGTTGTATATGTTAGAGGTTCAGCAGGTTGTGTCGAAAGTGTCTATAGCTTTAAGAAAGGGGCATTCTGGTCAGCCCAATGCTGCAGGTGAAGGAAGTTTAGAAAATTTGTTACAGTATGATAATGGTTATCGTTTTATGCAGCCTATTAGAGGTACGCCCGCCCTTCTGGCAGTCCGCACAAAAAAGATTTATTTGCTTGTATTCGTCAGCTTGGTATTCCGACGTGGTTTTGTTCATTTAGTTCCGCTGACCTCCTCCGCTGGCCAAGCCTCCTTAAAACGCTCTTAAAGCAGGAAAGGCAGTACCCGGAGTGTTGCAGATTTAGATTGGCCTGAGAGGTGTGACCTACTGCGTCGTCACCCTGTAACAGCGGCTCGTATGTTTGACTCTCGTTGGCGTCGTTTCTTACGTAAAGTCATTCTGTCCCCAGCTCAGCCAATTGGTAAAGTTATAGATTATTTTTATCGTGTTGAATTCCAGCAGCGCGGATCCCCATGTCCATTGTTTATTTTGGATTGAAAATGCCCCTAAGCTTGGAGTAAACACAGATGAAGAGGTTGTTCAGTTTGTTGATAAATATGTCACCTGTGAACTACCCTCTGATCCTGATTTACTGGAAAAAGTTAGTTCGGTGCAGCAGCATTCTAAGCGTCACTCTAAAACATGTAGGAAAAACAACAAAAAAATCTGTCGGTTTTAATTTCCCACGTCCAGTATCAGCACGGACGTTTATTAAACAGAAAGATCCCGATTCAGAGCCCCTTGTTACAAAAGAGGAGGCAGAATTTATTATGAGTGTGCTGAAGAATGCTATTCTTGATGAAAATAACCTGTGTCTTAGTGCAGAAGAGTTGTTTGCATCATTAGGTTTAACTCAGTTCACATTTGAACAGCTTTACAGTGTTTTAGATGGACACACACACATAGTGTTAAAGAGGGGGGTGGGTGAAGCTTGGATCAATAACTACAACGACAAGTTATTAACCCTCTGGAATGCCAATATGGACATACAATTTGTAGTAGATGCCTGGGCTTGTGTCGTTTACATAATTTCATATATTTCTAAATCAGAGAGGGATATGGGTTTACTTTTAGGTAATGCACAAAAAGAGGCTTCCAAAGGTAATGTTAGTGCAAAAGAGGCATTTAAAAAGTTAGGCAGCGTTTATCTTCATAATCGTGATGTCTCTGCACAGGAAGCTGTCTACAGAGTTACAAACATGCATTTAAAGGAGTTTTCAAGGAAAGTGACATTTGTTCCGACTGGTGATAATATAGTCCGTATGAGCAAACCAATTGGCGAAATAGATGATGAAATGGGGGAGGATATTTGGATGACAAACACTATAGATCGATATTTAAGTAGACCAAATGACAGCACATTTAATGACATGTGCATCGCGACATTCGTATCCGAATATCGCTTGCTCGGGCCGTCGGACAAATGTAAAAATCCAATTCTCTTACAGAATGGATTAGGGGCCATTACTAAAAGAACTCGGACCAAGCCCGCTGTAGTTAGATATGCACGATTCTCTGAGACTAAAAACACAGAGTTATTTCATCAAAGCATTCTTCAGCTATTCCTGCCTTATCGTGCTGATGTTGATCTTAAGCCCCCTCCATTTGAAACATTTGAACACTTCTATAAAACCGGGGATGTGCGTTTGAGTGACGGGTCTGTTCATTTGGTTAAGTCTGTAGTTGATTGTAATAGGCGTCGGTTTGAAGTTGCAGCTGAGGATTTGGATGAGGTCCATGAGCAGATGGACTTAGGTGAGCTGCACGAGGATGCGTGGGGCCTGCTCTGCCCAGAACAGGAAGTGGAGAGGTTGGAGTCGAGGGAGGAGTTCAGAGAGATGTTACAGGCTGTTGGTTCTGAGCAGGAGCAAGAGGCTATTCCAGACTTGGCTGTTAGAAATGAACAAGTGTGTCACATAGAGAAAAGAAACGTGATGAGTCGTCAAGAGGGTCTTTCACTTGTAAAAACTCTGAACGAGCAACAACTGTCCATTTTTTACAAAATACGGCAATGGTGCTTAGATAAAGTAGCTGGTAACAACCCAGAGCCATTGCACGTGTTCATCACAGGGGGAGCAGGCACAGGAAAAAGTCACCTTATCAGAGCCATTCAGTACGAGGCGACTCGTCTATTCGGTCCAATTTGTCATAGTCCAGATAATATTTAGTGTTTTATTAACGGCTCCAACAGGGATAGCAGCATATAACTTACAGGCCGCTACTATCCACACAACATTTAGTATTGGCACTAGTGTTTCCCTCCCCTACACGCCGCTGGGGGAGGAAAAGATCAATACACTGCGTGCTAAATACATGGATTTACAAATTGTAATAATTGATGAAATATCCATGGTGGATAAAAAATTATTTACTTATATTCATGGGAGGTTACGTCAAATCAAACAGTCAGGTGACTTTTCTCCATTTGGCAACGTGTCTGTCATAGCTGTTGGGGATTTTTATCAGTTATCTCCAGTTATGGGTCAAGCTCTGTACAGAGAAAACATAGGTGTTAATTTATTATAGATTTATTCAAAATTGCAGAGTTAAAAACTGTAGTTAGACAAAAAGATAACACTTTTGCAGAGCTATTAAATCGGCTAAGAGTGCGCTCCAGAGGGACACCACTGGTTGATGGGGACATAGAAATATTAAAAACATTGTGAAACAGGTGAAGATCCTGATGTGTTACATATTTTCACCAAAAACAGCTTTGTATCTAATTATAATTTAAAGATATTGAACGAAGTTTGTCCAGAGAAGATAACGATCAGTGCGCGTGACTTTGGCTATGACAAAAACACTGGGAAGTTAACAGAGATACAAGGCCATCTCCATAAATCCAAATTAGCCAGTTTGGAGGAGTCTTTAATCTTGGGTATAAATGCTCGTGTTATGCTGTGTAAAAAAATGTAGATTTAGCAGATGGTTTAGTTAATGGGGTATGTGGTATAGTTACAAATATAGTTGAAAATCCACAGAAAAAACCTGCCTCCTTTAGCAATTTATGTTAAATTTGATGATGATAGAGTAGGCGCACAGAGGAGGAGGCAAACACGCCCCCCTGCTCACCTGACTGGTTCTACCCTCATAGAACCAGAGGAGGAGCAGGCGAATAAACGAGAGGGAAAAGCGGCGGCGTCAGTTTCCGCTCAAACTCGCTTGGGCGTGTACGGTTCATAAAGTACAGGGAGTTACAGTAGATCAAGCCGTGGTGTCCCTTAAACAAGTGTTTACGGCGGGTCAGGCGTATGTGGCCCTTAGTCGTGTTAGGACTTTAGAAGGCCTCATCATTCAGGACTTTAATGAAGACGCCATTTATTGTAACGATGGCATTAGAGCGGCACTTCAGAACATGCCTCCCTTCACAGTCGACAGTTTGTCCTGGCACCTACAGGAGGCACATGTCCTGACATTCTTTTACATGAATGTTCAGGGTTTAGCTCGACATGTGTCAGATTTGGCTTTATGCTCACAGCACTGGCAGCCTAACTGTATCGCTGTGGTAGAGACATGGTTAAATGTAGATTCATCTTTTCAAACTAGTCACATTGAAAATTTTAACTTCCATAGTCGTCCCCGTAGTTTATCTTATCAGCAGAGTAATCATCCAGCTTTGACTAGTTTGCAGGGCCAGCAGCACGGTGGTGTTGGCATGTACTGTGAGGAAAACCTTAACTATGAGATCACAGTACGAGAGATTTTAGTTTAGAGTGTTTAGTCAACTATTTTGCAGAGTATAAAATTATAGTTTGTGTCATTTATCGTCCACCGTCTTACCCCATGTCTCTATTTAAGTATAATTTGGACAGATTATTGAATTGGCTGGAGTCACATTGTGCCACTGTGGCAGTGGTGGGAGATTTTAATGACGACATATTGAAATCTTCAAATGTCTGCAATTTTATGATAGAAAAAGGTTATGTTCAATATGTCACATCTCCCACAACAGAGAGGGGGACATTAATCGATCATTTATATGTTAAATCTACAGAGTATGACATAGACTCTGTCGTGGTGCCAACTTACTTCAGTGACCATGAGGGGATGGTGTTTTCTTTCAAATTTAGATCTACAGAGGCCACACAATTAGTCTGAATTGGTTTATTTAAGATGGACAGTTGTTGCTTTTTGACGTCTCATCACATTGTTGTGGGTTGATTTGTCTTTAATCCTGCGTTTATATTTATATGATGTGAAGTTGTTTTAATTGTGGATCATGGAGATTCTTATGGGTTCTAGATGCTTGTTGACTTGTCATTGTCTTGTTGTGTTTATCATGCGTATCGTTAATCATGAATTTTAAAGTGTTGTAATCAGGTGATGTGTTTTTATTGTATATTTAATTTTATATATGTTTGTAGTTAATCTGTTGTAATCACATGATGTGCTTTCATAGTATATGTAACTATTTATATCTTTGTAGTTAATCTGTTGTAATCAGGTGTTTTTATTGTATATTTAACTCTTATATATGTTTGTAGTTAGTGTCCATACAGTGATGAGTGCACACATACTGTATGGTTTGTCCTTTGTCAAAGTTCAACTGACTGGTCCATCTGTACATCTCTCTCTCTCTCTCTCTCTCTCTCTCTCTCTCTCTCTCTCTCTCTCTCTCTCTCTCTCTCTCCTCTCTCTCTCTCTCTCTCTCTCTCTCTCTCTCAATATCACTCTCTGTCTAACTCTTTCTCTCCATCTCACATTCTCTTCTTTCTCCCTGCCTCTGTCCTGTGTTTCTCTCCCTTGCCCTCGCTGTCCTGTGTTTCCTTTCCTTTCCTCCTCTCCTTGAACCACCACCTTATCGCGGTGGAGAGGTTTGCGTGCCCAGATGATCCTTGGAGCTGTTGTGAGGGGCTTTATGCTCCTGGGTCTCCCAGGACAAACAGGTTCTAGGTGATGGGTCAGACAAAGAGTGGTTCAAAATACTCAAATTAATAGAGAAAAGAAAATTAAAATATGTGAATTCACATAATCACTGAGCACTACTAAAAACACACAAGTATTCACTGTTCAGTTCAGCTGGAGTTTGTTCATTGCTATTCACATGTTGTTCCCTGTCCTGTTTCAGATCTCTGGCCGCTGACCGTCCGGTGATGACTGGACCCTAGATCCACTACTGTCCCCTGATTCTGTTCTGTGGACCTGAACTTTCCCTTTCCTGAATGACTGGCCCAATACCTGGTTGGAGTGGCTCCCGCTCTGGTTGGGCCCCTCTCTGTGTCTTAGTTGAGCAGCTCTGAACCTACAGACTTGAACTCTATCTGTAAATGGATGCACATTAGTCCTGGACACATCTGCAGCTGCCCCTCCATGGGAGTGGTGGATCTCTCCTTCAATGATTCTCCTCCAGGTTTTTTTTTTTGTTTTTTTTTTTGGAGGTCCTTCCTTAACAAGGAGGGTCTAAGGACAGGGGGCGCTCTGGGACACTTCTGTGGTTGTCTGTTTCATTGTTGATTTTCTAACTTTCTGTTGGTTAACTCAATTGTGTTCATTCCTAAGAGATGTGGTCTCTGTGTGTGTCTCTGCGTTTGTGTGTGTGTCTCTCTTTGTGTTTCTGTGTGTCTGTGTTTCTGTGTGCGTGTGTGTCTGTGTTTCTGTGTGTGTCTGTGTTTCTGTGTATGTCTGTGTGTGTCTCTGTGTGTGTGTGTTTGTGTGTCTCTGAGTGTCTGTATGTGTGTGTGCCTCATCTGTGTGTGTGTGTGTGTCTGTATGTGTATGTATGCGTGTGTGCGTGTGTCTCTCATCTGTGTATGTGTTGTGTGTGTGTGTGTGTGTGTGTGTGTACATATATTTGATAAATGGACGCGTGTATAAGTAGGTGTAATGTTTTGGTTTACAGTTACATGGCTAAATTCTGCTCATGTATTGATACTACTGTAGTTATTTTGTGACGTATAATGTTTTGATTTTGCAATAATAACAGGCTATTTCACTCTCTGTAAAGACTGAACTGTTCTGTCTCACAATTGTATTAAGTTTTGGGTTTTGTCTTGGTTTAATTTTTAAGTTGTGAATTACATTATCAATTTTATTCAGAACTGATGAGATAAATAAAATCTTTGAAAGGAAACTAATTTCTATTTATTTGATAGTATGTAAAACATTTTATTGAATTAGCTGTAAAATATTGACGTAAAAACAATGGTTTTGCACATTTGGACATCATTTATAAAATGTAATTAGTGATTTATTAATTAATCCAAACCATTTCTACTGAAAATAAAGAGGATAACACAGCCTTTGAGGGCAGAAAAGTTAACACCACACAGCTTTTGAATAATGTGAGATGTTTTTTAACAAAAGATGGAGATACTGGGTTTATCATGGTTGAGTAAACATGTTGTATTAGTCCTATTAGGTTTAAAAGTTCATAATACGGCGTCTCCAGCAGCAGCAGGTCTAATGTAGTGGATCAGGGCTTTGTCCATTATCTTCCTTGTCCACCACCATCACAGTTTTCTGGGCGTCAAAGCACAATATTGATTTTAATAATGATTCATGTGCAGGTTATCTTTCCATTTTCAACAGGTACATAAAATCATCTAAGAGTTCACACTACACTGATGAAATTCAGCTGTCACCCACTCAGACCCTCACAGAGGTTAACCTGAGTGGATGAAGTGGTTGTTTGTGCACATGCATCATCACATATTCATGCATGATGGAGGTAAAAAATATCACCCCACATATTAAATAGATTTTATTGTCAGTTTCCTTACTGTAATATTTAAATTCCTGTGTATTAATTATTGTTAAATACAATTAAATGCCTGTAAAAACACCACATAAACATACTTGAAGTTCTAAAAACATTCTAATTAAATGACCTTGAAAAGTCAGTTTAATTTCATAATATGGCTTTAATCATTTGCAGTAAATTGTTCTGAAGTTATGACCTAATACCGTTATTTCTGGTCAAAATTAACACAACAGTCACAGAGCAGACCTGTTTCATCCATTTACTTCTTTATAGAAAAACAAGCACTCCTCAAAGTATGTCAAACTAAATGTGCTAACAAAAACGTCTTCAAAGTATTTGGTTTACTCTGTATTTTGTTTACATACAAAGTGTCACTTGTAAAGTGACACACTTGAAGGTGAAAAAGTGCTTTATAAAAATATGAACATTTACCATGACTAAGCATTAATATGTATTTTATTATAATCTACAAAATCTAGTCTAAGTTATTCTTGAGCTGGGATAGTGTCTGTCTCTGTCTAGTCGTGTTATCATCAGTCCTGTGCTGCCATCGTTGCAGTGATCACAGCATTGAGAGAAGCAGAGCCGACGATGGCGTAGCCCAAAACCAGAACCAGATCTCTTTGAGTGACGGACTGGACTAGGCCGGTAAAGTATGAGAGAAGATACAGACTGGATTTCTATGAAGACAGTAGTTTCTTATGGATCATTAGAACAGATTTTGTAAAGACACTGGTTTTGACATAATCGGCCCAACCGGCACTCATTAGCACTTGTCTCTTTGTCTGTTTATTGACAAGTACACCCCGAAGCTGCAATAACAAAGTGAATAAACACTGGAAGCTTTGACGCGCTCATCGTCATGACAATGACAAATGACCACGTAAAATACAGCTTTGACCCACTGAACTTATGACTGGAGTGACCTGAAAGTAGGAGGAGCTCTCTGCAGGAGCTTGAGCCTAAATAATTAACTGTTATATTACTTTGAAATGTAATTTATTAATTTAGTAAACATTGCCATTAGGATAATATGGGCACTGGCACCTACTGAAAAATACCATGTAATTTCCATTGAGTTTTATTTGTTGTCATTTTTTTATCAAGACGACCAAACGGAATTTTGTGTAAAGTTTTGTAACATTTAAACAAAATTTTGCAGCCCTTCTTACAAATTTGCTTGTTATTCTGTAGTGGGGACTATTACGCTAATATTGTTTCTTTCACAATGAGAAGGTTTAGACAAAGTTTTATAACTGATTCAGATTTGTGCCCAATCGGACTTTGTATGCACAAATGGGAGCAAATTTTGAAATCGGAAAAATTCAAAATTTTCCAATGTAAATTTATGACTCCCATTGACAATGTATTTTGATATTTGCAGGTGGCGCTGTTGCACCACTTTTTAGGCACAGATTTACATTTTTTTTTATTATTATTTTTTTTTAAATAATAATCTGATACCGGAAATTTTGGGCTAAAAACACAAGCAGCATCAAACAGGCGGGTTTTGCTTCACACTTGGCAAACCTATCACTCCCTAAGGGTGACGCTAATGTTCCGCTTGTCTCTGTTGGAAACTCATTGGAAACTCTGGTGCACCAACATGGAATAACAGGGTTGATTTTAAGCATCACCATGGCAACACCGTGCAAAATACTAATTTGATCATGTTCTTCAAGGAAGCTTATTTTCTTTGGCAATGCGTAGGTTTAGGTGAGAACGTTTTTTTACTGATTAAATTTTGAGTCCAATTGGACTTTGTATGTGCAAATGGGAGAATTTATTGAAATTGGAAAAATAGCAAAAATTCCATTTAGAAATTTGCGGCTTAAAAGCTGCAAGCAGCATTGAATGCTTTGCACTCGGCCGACCCAACACTCCCTAAGAGTGGCATTAACACGTCACTTGTCTCTGTTTTATTGTGTTTAGAGCTGTATTTGTAACGAAACAAAGTGAAAAGACAGTGGAAGCGGTCATGCACAAAATGCAAGAACATGGGTTTTTGGAGTAAAAAAAAACAAGACCTGGCCCTTCGGACTTTTGTGACGGGGACGACCTAAAAAGTCACTGTGGCAAATTTCATGTTTTTCATTGAAGGTAATAAGCCGTTATAAGACTTTGACATGTACAATAATTTATAAATTTCCCCATTAGAATAACATGGATAAATAACAAGAACAAGCATGCATATCCTATGCCTACGGCATGGGTTGCTAGGATACTGGAGTCTGTGCAGGGGGCGACCTCAGTTGTTGCATGCTTTGCGCGCAACTTCGGCAAGAGAGTTAGCAATGACGCTAGCGGCATTGAACAGCTATCGCGCACTGAACAGCCCTCACGGGCTGCACTTCACACTCAGCAGACTGGACACTCTCTGTAGGTGGCGCTAACGCGCCACATGCCTCTGTTTTATTTCGTCTTAGAGCTGCACTTGTGACCAAACAAATCCAAAAGGCATTGGGAGCACTGATGCACAAAATGCACAAACATGGGTTTTTGAGGCATCGCCATGGCAACGCCGTGCAAAAAGCAAAGTTGGCCCCTTGGACTTTTTTGACGGGGACAAACTGAAGAATCTGTGTGCCAAATTTTACATTCTTCATTGAAGGTAATAAGCCGTTATAAGACTTTGAAATGTGCGAGAATTTATACATTTTCCCATTAGGATAACATTGGGTATTTCGTGCATCGCCATGGCAACAGAGTGAAAACTATGACATGGGTCCTATTGACTTTGTTGATCAGGATGACATGAAGAGTCAGTATATCAAATTTCACTGAATTCCGTGAAACTAATATTTTTCTCATGAATGGGAAAATTTTGGAGCGTTCCCATTAGGATAACATGGGCACTTTGGCGCATCGTCATGGCAACACGGTGAAAAAAATAACATGGGTCTGATTGACTTTATTGATTGGGATGACGAAATGGAATTTTGTGTGAAATCTCGTAAAATTTGGGAAAAAAACATTTTCGGCCCTCCATGCAAATATATTTGTTATTCTGTAGGGGGCGCTATTGCACCAAATTATTTTTCTTACACAATGAGTAGGTCTAGGCCAGAAAGTTTTCCAACCGATTCAAATTTGAGTGAATTCGGACTTTGTATGCGCAAACGGGAGCAAATTTTGAAATTTGAAAATTGCAAAAATTCCGATGGAATTTTGCGGCTTCGCCACATGGAAACCATTATACGTATCAATGTAAATTGGATAACTTTTGATGCCCAACTTGTCTAGATGATGTCCAGTGATTTTTCAGCCCTGCAGGTGAAGCGCCTTCAGAGGAGTTGACGAAAATGCGACGTCAACGAAAATGCTGACTCGGCATTTCGGAATTTTCAATCCAAGATGCCGACTTCCGGTTTGTCAGAGGGCGTGGCCATAATAATATTTTTTGTTTGGCATCACTTGAAGAATGTGTGTACCGAATTTGGTGGCTCTACGACAAAGTTGACGTCGGGGCGTCTCCCATTGACGCAATGTATTTTGACTTTTGTAGGTGGCGCTGTCGCGCCATTTTTTTATGCCCATTTATGCAACATATAAAAAAATTAAATTTTTCGGCAGACCTGAATTTTGAGCAAAATTTGGTGAGTTTTTGAATATGTTCAGGGGGTCAAATTCTGTTCAAAGTGCAGAACAAGAATAAAAAAAAAAAAAAATAATAATTAAAGCCGCAAGCGGCATCGAACGGCCCTCGCGGGCCGCGCTTCGCACTCGGCCGACCGGGCACTCCCCTGTAGGTGGCGCTGACCCGCCTCTTGCCTCTGTTTTATTGTGGCTTTGGGCTGCACTTGTCACCAAATACAGGCAAAAGACATTGGGAGCACTGATGCACAAAATGCACCAACATGGGTTTTTCCAGGCAGCGCCATGGCAACACCGTGCAAAATACAAAGTTGGCACCTTGGACTTTTTTGATGGGGATGATGTAAAGAATGAGCGTGCCAAATCTCACATTCTTCATTGAAGGTCTGAAACCGTTATAAGAGTTTGAAATGTCCCAAAATTTTTAAATTTCCCATTAGGATAACATGGGGTATTTCACACATCGCCATGGCAACAGAGTGAAAAATATGGCATGGGTGTGATTGACTTTTTTGATCGTGATGACATGATGAGTCATTCTGGCAAATTTCACTTAATTCCATGAAACTAATGTTTTTCTCATGAATGGGAAATTTTCGGAGCATTCCCATTAGGATAACATGGGAACTTTCGGCGCATCGCCATAGCAACACGGTGCAAAGAAACGACATGGGTCTGATTGACTTTATTGATCGGGATGACCCACTGGAATTTTGTGTGAAATTTCGTAACATTTGGGAAAACTAACATTTGGGCCCTCCATGCAAATATATTTGTTATTCTGTAGGGGGCGCTATTGCACCAAATTGTTTTCTTTCATAATTAGTAGGTCTAGGCCAGAAAGTTTTACAACTGATTCGAATTTGAGCTCAATCGGACTTTGTATGCGCAAACGGGAGCAAATTTTGACATTTGAAAATTGCAAAAATTCCAATGGAATTTTGCAGCTTCGCCGCTCGGAAACCGTTATACGTATCAATGTAAATTGGATAACTTTTGATGCCCCACTTGTCTAGATGATGTCCAGTGATTTTCAGCCCTGCAGGTGAAGCGCCTTCAGAGGAGTTGACGAAAATGCGACGTCAACGAAAATGCTGACTCGGCATTTAGGAATTTTCAATCCAAGATGGCCGACTTCCGTTTGTCAGAGGGCGTGGTCACAATAATATTTTCTGTTTGGCATCACTTGAAGAATGTGTGTACCGAATTTGGTGGTTCTACGACAAAGTTGACGTTGGGGCGTCTCCCATTGACGCAATGTATTTTGACTTTTGTAGGTGGCGCTGTCGTGCCATTTTTTTATGCCCAATGATGCACCATATAAAAAAATAAATTTTTCGCCAGACCTGAATTTTGGGCAAAATTTGGTGAGTTTTTGAATATGTTCAGGGGGGTCAATTCCTGCTCAAAGTGCAGGAGAACAAGAATAAAAAAAAAAAAAAAAAAATAATAATATTTTTAGCAAAAACAATATATCCGATAACATTAGAATGACATATTATACGTTTTTTGAAAGCTCTCGACTTTCCCACGTCACCGTGGGGTCAATGGCGAATGACGGGCGCTGACGCGCCCGTCATTCGCCATGACGTCGGGGTCCGCCATTGACCTCCCATTGACTTCCATTCATTTTAGCAGTAATAAAGATGGCCCATGCTACGGCATGGGTGCTTGGATAGGGCTCGATGCCAGGAGTGTGTTTGGGCGACATGAGCGCTTCGCGCTGCCTTTGTCAACATTGAGTCAATGGGCTTCGCCCATTGACTCAATGTTGACGATGACATGCTAGCAAGAACAAATATGCATATCCCATGCCTATGGCATGGGTTGCTAGGATACTGGAGTCGGGCAAAGGTCGCGACCTCAGCCGAACTTGTGCGCTGCGCGCACAAGTTCGGCAAGACAGTTAGCAACGATGAGTGCCTGGGCTTCGCCCAGGCACTCATCGTTGCGGAAGCAATAGGCCCTACGCCCTGTAGGGGGCTCGGGCCTAATAATATTTTTAGCAAAAACAACAATATATCCGAAAACATTAGAATGACATATTATACATTTTTTGAAAGCTCTGGACCTTCCCCACGTCACCGTGGGGTCATTGGCGAATGACGGGCGCTGACGCGCCCGTCATTCGCCATGACGTCGGGGCCGCCACTGACCTCCCATTGACTTCCATTCATTTTAGCAGTAATAAAGATGGCCCATGCCTGCGGCATGGGTGCTTGGATAGGGCTCGATGCCAGGAGTGTGTTTGGGCGACACGAGCGCTTCGCGCTGCCTTTGTCAACATTGAGTCAATGGGCTTCGCCCATTGACTCAATGTTGACGATGACATGCTAGCAAGAACAAATATGCATATCCCATGCCTACGGCATGGGTTGCTAGGATACTGGAGTCGGGGCAAGGTCGCGACCTCAGCCGAACTTGTGCGCTGCGCGCACAAGTTCGGCAAGACAGTTAGCAACGATGAGTGCCTGGGCTTCGCCCAGGCACTCATCGTTGCGGAAGCAATAGGCCTACGCCCTGTAGGGGCTCGGGCCTAAAAAAAAAAAAAAAATAATAATAATATTTTTAGCAAAAACAATATATCCGATAACATTAGAATGACATATTATACGTTTTTTGAAAGCTCTCGACATTCCCCACGTCACCGTGGGGTCAATGGCGAATGACGGGCGCTGACGCGCCCGTCATTCGCCATGACGTCGGGGTCCGCCATTGACCTCCCATTTGACTTCCATTCATTTTAGCAGTAATAAAGATGGCCCATGCCTATGGCATGGTGCTTGGATAGGGCTCGATGCCAGGAGTGTGTTTGGGCGACATGAGCGCTTCGCGCTGCCTTTGTCAACATTGAGTCAATGGGCTTCGCCCATGACTCAATGTTGACGATGACATGCTAGCAAGAACAAATATGCATATCCCATGCCTACGGCATGGTTTGCTAGGATACTGGAGTCGGGGCAAGGTCGCGACCTCAGCCGAACTTGTGCGCTGCGCGCACAAGTTCGGCAAGACAGTTAGCAACGATGAGTGCCTGGGCTTCGCCCAGACACTCATCGTTGCGGAAGCAATAGGCCCTACGCCCTGTAGGGGGCTCGGGCCTAAAAAAGGCTGGTATCTGCAATTTTTCCATCAATATGTCATGTTTTATAAGACAATTTTGGGGCATGAACAGGGAAAGTAATAAACTCCACTTAGATGACCCTATAGCAGATCAGGAGAGGGTCTTTTTAGCTACTTTTGGAGACACATATGTAAAGGCTTAACCTCTGCAATCTGTCGCAGTTAAAAGGAAGTACTGTACGGACTGCCACCTGGACAACAAAATCAGACACTCACTAAGGAATATAGACAGGAGAAACCCCTGCAATATCTGCTCTTTCACTTAAAATACACAATATTACACCTTAGCAGTGGATAGGACAAAAGGTGCAAGTGCAAATAGGTTCATCACTGCTTCTCTCATTACTGTCTACAGAAAATATAGAAGACATACACAGCAGACGCACACAACATGTATGTAAAAGGTATTATCTATCATGATTTATGGCTCAGCACCATAATTATTACTGGGGATTTTCACTTGTCTGCAGAACAGTCTTGCTTTATTACTATCATTTTTTTTTTCATGTTTTTCTAATTATGACTTTTGGTGGTGGGATAGTATCTATGGAAAGTATTATCATAGTTTAGATCAGGCAAGTGGCAATTTGTAAATGATAGAAAATAGGGTTCTGGGTCTAACATTTATGGAATA